>VYXC01002940.1:307899-420307 GCA_013397175.1 Platysteira castanea
GAGCTGCTGTTGGCGGCAGGAGGGGCTGGAGCAAGAGGCAGGGTTTAGGTGCCCTAATCCGCGTGGCCCGAATTGCGATAGGGCAACGGCCGGCGCGGCAACAGCCAACCAGGCGGCGCGGCGCAGGTAGCGGTCCGTGAGCAGCCAATGGGCGGGCGCGGCACGGAGCCGGGGAAATGACATCAGTCAATCAGGCGCCCGGAGACTGAGGCTCCTCCCCCGGCCCCGCCAGCCCCCAGCCGGGGGGTGAGGGAGGGGCGGCTGAGCCGCGCATGCGCCGCGCGGTGTTTGCTTCCAGCACGTGCGCACCCGGGGGGCGGGGAGGGAGGAGGGCGGAGGCTGAGGGGGCGCGCGCGCGCGGGGCGGGAGCGCCGCCTCTGAGGGGATGGAGCCTGTGGGGCGATTGTCCGTGTGAGGGGACGGAGCCTGTGAGGGGATTTTCCCTCTGAGGGGACTGAGTCTATGAAGGGATTGTCCGTGTGAGGGGACTGGCCCTGTGAGGGGATTGTCCCTGCGAGGGGAAGTTTCTCCCCTAAAGTCACCTTGATTGCGAGCTGCAATTAGATTGGCAGGACCAGCTGCCGACGTAGACTTAGCGGTGTTGTGTTTCAGTAATGCTTGGTTTTAAAATTACCATTCATGTGTATCTACAGAGCCTTTGCGTGCTGAAACAACTCAGTCTGGGGGTTTGGTTGGTTGGCTGGTTTTGGTTTTGTTGTGGATTGGTTTGGTGTTAAAATTCTAGTGGGAGGTGGGCTGAAAACACATAGCGAGGTGTTAGTTGAAAGAAACAGAGCGGCATAACTGCAAGCCGAAGTCGGAGCACCTTGTTATTAAAAAAAAATGTTTAGAACACCTAAAGCTGTCAGCATCATCGCTGCTCACCACCACCCCCAGCACTAAATGAACAGCGAAGCTGACCTGACCGGGCTGATCCGATAATGGTGTGACAGTGACCGACAAAACCCGGGAAAGGGTCGTGCTCCCACCGCAGCTCTCCGTCAGGAGCAGCTCACAGCGCCTCAGGATGTGTCACGCCTTTATTACTTTCTATTATTGACACTTTAAATAAGAGCCCATTCTTCTGGCTACGAAAAGGCTATGGCAGCAGAAACTGGCGCTGGAAATGCTTTTGTGTAGTAATGTGCATGGTCTGAAAGGAAAGCCAAATTTCTGGCGTTTCAAGGAATGCTGTAGTCAATTGTACTTGAGGAAAACTGCAGATAAATTTCTGATTTTATAGAAGAGGTTGTAATTGTAAAAGTAAAGTGGCATGAGGACAAGGAGGTGTATGTGAAACCAAGCTGAATGGATAAGGCAATCGCAGTATTAGAGGTCGTGTAGAAAATGAGAACTGCTGTTGTAGGGGCTTGTTCCTGTCACATTTAATGTTCGTTGAGCAGCTGTCCCGTTCTCATGTTAACCTGCCTTTCATCAAGTGCATGAACAGTTGTGCGTGGATCTGTTACCTCAGAGAGTCTGCCCTTACACCAGGGTGTTCCTTTGTCCTCAGTAGTTGCCACACTTTGCAGTTCTTGTTGTTTCCTGTCAGGTTATTCCATGGTCTAAAATATCCTGGTTTTCAGAAAACTTGCACAAACAATTTCTTTCCTAATCTGCACTTCATCTTTGAATTCAGCATCATATATTCTGTGATTCTCTGAGTGCATGCACACTTCAGGGGCTTTGAGACCTTCCAAATAATAATTTAAGCCAGCAACCAACTTTTATTTCTCTTCATCTGTCCAACTTCCAGTTTATTAGCATTGTTATGCAAGTAATGGGAATACTAGGAGCTCCAAAATGAATTTCTGAAGAAGTCACATCAGACCTGTGTTATGATTTGTCACTTCCCAACTCAGTGAAATATTTCTGCGTATGGATCAAACCACACATTTTGCAAACACATAGTTGATTGAAAACTACCCAGATGGTTCAAGAAATGTCTGTGTTTTGGTGGCACAAAGTCTCGAAGCTTTGGTGATTTTTTTTTTCTTTTTTCAATCCTGGTTTGGGGGTTTATTTGCCAGATTTTACTGCTCATTTACAGTGTATAATTTCATTCAGTTATACAAGGGCAATATTCCACTAGTTTTCTCCCTTCTCTCTTTTACTTGGATGGATTTCTTCACACAGTAATCTGGAGTTTTTTCATTAAATCTCCTGAGCAGAATCACTCTGCTATATGCAGTTTCAGATGGTGTGATAAGGCATGTGAGACCAGTGCTACATCAGGCATGGTGGAAACTCTAGCCAGGTCCAGCTTGGAAGAAGCATTCTGTCTTCCACAGTCTGTCCTGCCTCCTCATTCCTGCTTCAGACAGAGGATGCAATATTTTCAAGCCTGCTGGGATTGCCACTCATGTGATCATTCTTTAACTCATTTCTCAAAATGATCCTGCTTGTTTTAATAAATTTAAGGCATGATTCTGTGCCAGTTTCAGATGATCTAAATACCAGCTTCTCCCACCCTCTCCTTCCATTCCCACCTCCATGTTCCTATCTCTTTTCCTATGCCAGCACTTTACTGTGTCTTGTATTGCTGAGAAGTCTGGTTTTGGCTGTACAGGTGACTGAGGGAGTTTGCTTCAGGACTGAGCACCTGTGTCAGGAGGCAGTGACAGAGGTAATGCTGTCCCTTCTGTTAGTGCTGTTTCTTTCAGGAACTTCAGAAGACTTGCTGTTCACATTTTTTTTCAATGTTGGAATTTGCACTAATTGTCCCTCTTAATACCAACTCCATCATTTGTTCCTGTATGAAATTATCCTGTCACTTACCCATTGAACTAGCAATATACTGAACTAGCTGTAATTATTAAATTGATAAAGATATATATGGTGCTTACAACAATAATATGTCTTTGAATATTCCACAAACCGGTGACAGTGCAAATGTCAATGCAGTCTAATTTTAGACATGACACAGTGAGTCTTCTGTTCATTAGCTTTTGTTCATTGTCTTATGTCCAGCTTGATGATAATCCCCTGATTTATTTTGGATGGATTTTTTATTTTTAGCTGCTGTAGTTGCAGAATCTTTTGTATTCTATTTTCAATGTAAGGCAAGTCTTTGAGGGAAATGTTCATTGACCATAAGATATTTGGGGTCCTCGGCCAAGAGTGTGCTTTACAAGTTATTTCCAGCATGACTTGAGACACGGAGAGAACTGCCTGCAGTTGGGGGAGAGGCAGGAAGGAAGCTTACATCAGACAAGATTAAATTTGCTTGGGTTTGACTGGTATGGTTTATGTCAATTTTGGTGGTTTTGTTTGTTTGTTTGCTTTTAATTAATTAGACTATAGTTGTTTTGTCTGGAACAGTGGGTCTTATACAAAAATTAATAAGGCCAACCTCCTGGCATTTGGCATGTCATGCATGTTGTTATTGCCAAAACTGAAGCTCATAAAAGAATTTCTTGTGTTTTCACTCTCAGCCAAAATGATGGGTAAATCAAAAGGCCTTTATAACATGAACTATTCATTAATTCCAATGTAAAATTTCCTTACTAAATTTTAGCAGTTTTTTGGGTTTTTTTACACGGTATTTGGTAAAGAAAGGGTTTGGTCCTGCCTCCTTTTCAGCCATCTCAGCACCTTACAGAGGAGGACAACATACTTTAAGAGTACATGCTGTGTTTTTGCAGTCTTCTACTGAAGTAGGGCGTGGATGTGTGGGTAAGACTCATTTTCCTGTTAATTTATCTTCTTGATGCTCAATATCAGACTCCATTTTCATTGACTGAATAACTGTTGAGTCATTATGAAGGCAATAAGAACTGAGTTACTACCCTTGGAAGTGATTACTGCTAGATTTTTGCCTCTTAAGCCTCCAAACAGGATGTTACATTATTATATGCAATTCCCATCCCTGATGTGCTGTCTGAGCATTGACCAAGCTATCAGTGTCCCACTCGGATTCATGCAGATCACTAATCCCAGTGGAACCAATGGAAGTATATATGAGACCATAAATGACAGTTTTCATTTCTATGCTCCTTTTTTTTTTTTAACATGGAGCAATCCCTCTTGATGAAATACTAATAAGTGCAATCTAGTAGCCTGATTGCTAGATGGTATTAAATCATCAGATCATAGCTGGTGTCCTTACCTCTCTGTCTTTTCTGTGTAGGGGTTACAGCTTTGCCTGTGGGAGTCTTTAGGACACTGGAATTCTTTTAAACACAGTTGGTTTCCAGCAGACACATATGGCTTTCAGTAACACAGATGGCAGGTCACATGTGTGATAGGCACAGCTCCAAAACAAGCATCGTGGAGGTTCATCCCTGAGGTTGAATTTTCAGAGCTGAAGGAATAGTTTGAAGCTTAAGTGTGGTCTTTCAGCCTGGTTATGAGAATTACATTCTAAACCATGCCTTACACATGTCCTTTGCTTTGGAAAATAAGAACAGGCTTTTGAAAGTATCTGAATATGTAGAAATGAGGTAAGGGAGTATGGTAAATGCCAGTAAGTGAGGGCGCTTCCTGTTAGTTACCATGTTTATTAGCCTCAGCCTGGTGCAAGACACAGCAACCATTTGAATAGGACACGCGCCAACCAGCTGGCAGCATTGGGTGTGTAGGGCTAGTGAGCAGCAGATTTCTCTCTTACTTAGGTCATATTCTTACCTTTTGCTTGTCCATGTTTATGTTGGAGTAGTGCGCAGAGGCCCCAGAAGTGAAGAAAATAACTGCATGCAGACTTCTATGAAGAAGTTGTATGACTGCTAATGCTTCTTCCCGCTCCACTGCTACAAACTCTACCACAGTGCAGCAAAGAACTGAATGGTTTCTGAAGGAAGTGTGTGAGGAAACCTGAATTTTTAGCCTCACAAGGAAGAGGCTGGGAGGAATGGAGAGAGGAAAGGAGAGGAGGCTGGGATTTCTGAGACTGCATCAATAGTTTAAAGAGTTGTTGAATACAGCATCTCACATATATCTTGATCATCCTTTGGCAATCCTAAGAAAGCAGTTGCTGCTACTGCTGTTTCTGATGTGGCTGACACTGCAGGTTAATGTGCTTGCTGTATCCATATGAAGGAGTATTAGGACAGACTTGTGCAAGATGACTCAATTTTTCACAGGATGAAGAAATTTTTTTAATATACCAGAGCATGACTTCGGATCGGACACCTGGGAAGTCAGACACATTCAGAGGAAGACACTGCAATAGGTTTTCTGGTACACAGTTTGGTCATCCTAAATCCACTGAAGTCCTCATTTAGGCATCTATGTCCACTTCTGTCCTTGCTATAAGACAGGCCCAACTGGTTATCCTGTAAGGCCTCTTGATCTGTGTGTGGAGACAGATCTAACATAGCTTAGGAGGTACTGCCTTTTGCACCAAGGAGATAATCCAGTTTCCAACTTCTGACTTTCCCAGACTGGCACATTGCTTTGTGTAGCCAGGAGATATGGACTTCCACAGCAAGCGTCTTAATTTTCAGCATGTAGAAACTTTTCATGAAAACTTAGAAACAGCTCTGACTCTGAGATGGCAACCTGAAACCAGAATTTTTCATGTTATAATCAAACTCATAAATCTCCCAAGCTTCCACACTGATTCTACAGTATTACACTAAGCTTTCATTTCAAATCATTCTGGAAGACGCAGTATAACTTCCTCTGTTGTTTTACAGAAAATGTATTGCATGATCTGCCACTACCATAAAGGGGTCACAGTCTGTAAGGTCTTCATTTACTGCCATTTTCTTCTTTGGCTGAAGTGTTTTAAGATTATGAAACTAGGTCAGTCAAGGCCTGTAATCCATTTACTGTCTAGTTTTAAAGGCTCAAGAAGAATTTAAATGATGTGTAGATTTTGTGCTGGCCATGTCCACTTGTGATAATTGTATCCATGCGAATTCTACATTCAAGCTGGCTAGACCCCCTCTATTGCCATGGCTTTGTGAAGCCAATCTTTGCAGAGCAACGTTCGGCCTTCCATAAAGCTGCAGAACAGCAATGACAGCAAACATCTTTGCCATGGGGACATGTGCATCATTTACCTGGGAACTTGAGGTTTTGAAGGATTTTGAAGATCTAAAGTGCATATGGAAGGAGTGTGATAAAGTTCAGCATAGTGTCTTATAAATGGGAATGTGATTTTATAAACAAAATCTCTGTAAACTGTTGATGGTTTCTTTTTATGCTTTCACATTCACATACTGGGAAATACCAAAATGTGTGTGTTTAATTGGTCTGGTCAAGATTGTGTGTGTGATCACACAGAATAAGGATGCCGTTTGTTATTCTTTGTGCCTCTGGGTTCTTGGCTGGCAAGTGAACTGATTTTGAACTTGCTTTTTATATTCTCTAGGAGGGAGTGGTGTTTGGGATACTTTGCCTCACTATTTTGTTTCACTCTGCACAAATCAGTGAATTTTATGAATGTGTGTTGCCTTTGTGTATTTTGTGGCCCTGGACTTGTTCTTTTTCTTGTTTGATACCGTATCTTTAGGTCAATTTGTTCCTTCTCTTTGTTTACATGCCTTTTTAACACATCCAACTGCTTCTTGTGGTACTTTCACACACACACAGAAATGTTGCCCTGCTTTTTGTAAGCCTTCTGTTTTTAACCTTGGAGTCAGATTCTTTCACATAGTTTCATGTAAATAATAGCCAGTGTTTACTTAACGGTATTTTCTGTTTTTCATTCCTTTTGTGATATGACAACTTTGATGAGCACCTTTCTTCTCCAATGGGATTGAGAAGGAAGTGACATGCTCTCCAATCCCTTGTGAAGTTGGGACGTGTATAAGAATGAGATAATGTAAACAATAAAGGGCCATTATTCCTTCCTTTCTGCTAAACCTGGCAGGTGCGAGAGCGTCTTTATTGTGTCCCCAGACACACAGAAACACTTCCACTCACACTCCACTAATGCCAATCTTAGTATTTTTTTCAAATTACTGCAAAAGAAACAAGTAGGTCCTCCTGTTTCCCTGAACACTTTGTTCAAGTGCTAGCCTTTTTATTTAATCCATATAGCAGGATATCGAATACACTTAGAAGCCTGTGCCAGTAAGAAGGGACCCCATTTACTCTCTGACTTTAGGATTCTGCCCTGTTCCAGAGCGTCATTAGTGGAACAGAGCCAAAAGGACATTCAATTATTTCCTCAAGCCTGAAAGGCCAGTGTTTCACAACTAAAGAGCATGCTATTAACAAGGATGAACCTTTTGGCAATGTATCCTTTCTACTGCAAAATACTTGCTGTGTGGAACCTAAGACCCTTATTACAAATTCCTTAATGATTTAAATGCATCCTGGCAGCTTTCAGAAGCATTGCAATCATGTGGAAGCAAGCAAAGAAATAAAAAGATCATTGGTTTGTGCAAAATAATACAGCTATGCTCATATTTGATCGAGTTTTCTAGTGGAAAAGGAATACTTGAACTTTTTTTGAAAATTAAAAGACATTTCTACTACATTACATCTCATCATTCAATTCAGAAGTCTTGTTCACATAAGAGATAACTCAGTGTAGATCATCAATAAAAGAAAAAAGATGTCTAAAATGAGCGTGGTCCTTGGTGTGTTGGAGGAGTTGTAAAATCATGTTGTAAAACATAACTACCCATTGTCAGAATGTAACACTCTAACAGGAAAATCTAGCTTTCAAGAAGTCCTTTTATTTCTTTAGAAAATTTTAAATACTCTCCCCAAATTGTGGGTTTCGCTTAGAGCACTCTTAGTTTGGAGGCAGTTTTTGTTACAGAGACAAAGGTGTCAGAAAGGAAAGTGGGTCTGAGAGTGAGCAGCATTTGTTTCCTTAGGGTAGTCTGGTGCAAAATGATAGTGACAGTCAGCAAGTAACATTTATGGTGGTAGATTCTTGGAGAAGTATCCAATAACTGATTTCTATTACAGTTTTAATAATAATACTTTTCCCATTAAACATCTGTTATGGAAACAAAAGACATTATTTGATCACAAGTCAGAGAGGAAGCATTGAATAGGATGCATTGAAAAGAGGAGTGTTGTGTATAACAATCGACCCTGATGTAAGGCCACAACTAAAGATTCAAACTTTCAAAATTCCATCTCTTGTTTCTATAGAGCCAAACACTGCTGAGCTTTGGATAGGGCTCCTAAATGCTTTAAAATCTCTTCCTTCTGTAAGGAGATCAAGTTTGTCCTGCTTGCTCAGATTTGCAGAATAAATTGATGTAAATAAAGTTTATAATTAATCTCTCTAACTAGTCTTCCATGAAGAATTTAAAGTTTAACAGTTTGCTTTGACACTGATAAATAATAGCAATAACAATTATCATCATCATAGTCTTCAGAATTAGGCATCTTCCCTCTCCATTCAGTCATGAGTAATTTGCATGGAGGGATACCAAAGAACAGTGTGGTGAAATCACCCCAAGGTAGCTAAACAGTCTGAAAAAATTAAGCCTGTGCATAAACTACAGGTAAATTTTTAAAAATTCCTCAAACAAGAGACCCGTGCCTGAAACACAGCAACAAGCCAGGAAATATTTAGGTTTGTTTATATTTATTTACGAATCTTTGTAGCAGATGGTTACCAACATTTCATCAGTGTGGCTGTTTAAGCAACTTAAAAGCTGTAACAAACAGCCCAATTTATGTAGCAGCTCGCCTGCTTTAGCCCACTCTGACTTGCATTATCCAGAATGGCTCCCATTACAATTCATCACAGCTAAGTAGCTGAAAAAAGGAAATAGTGCCAAACCAGGAAAGCAGCGTGGTTGTCCAAAGCTAGAGATCAGTGGTTTCCCCATCACAGATACCTGCTTTGATTGGTATTCTGTGCACAATGGTTTTCAGAAGATTTCTCACTCTCTTACGTACACAGTGTACCTGAGTTATTAAGGCTCACAGAGACTACAGATGCAGACACTACCTTAGCTGCTAGTTAGGTATAATTTACCTCACCAGTTTCTTTTTAAGAGACCATATTTAGCAGATGAACTAAGCTTATCTGCTCTTTCCCCACATTACCCTCATTTTCATACAACAGCGAAGGTGGCTTGGATGAGGTGATAGCTACTCTAATGGCTGTCTATGATACATATTGGTTAAAAAATACTGTCTGAATAAAAGAGATACAAATGAGGGACTCAGCTTAATTTCCCCCAAAGAAGGTCTCACACCTAAGAATATTGCATTTAGAATTATCATATAGAATATACAGTTTTGTATACCTCCCAATGAAACACAGAGCTGGGCTCCTCTCTCCTGGATACCTAATTTTTTCACAAAATCAAGAATAAAGATTATCTCTTCATAGGCAGCTAGACGAAACTACTTGTGATACCAGTGTAGATAGAAGAAAACATCAATTTTATCATCATAAAAAGGATGGACAGTATGAGTAAACAGTGATTTTAAAATGCCCACAGAAATGCTTGCTTTGTAAACATTTATTGTGAAGCTGACTTTCCTGTTTCTTTTCTAGAAAGTGGTAAGGAGAAAGATGGTCGCTGGTTAAGGAGAATGTCACTGCAGATGGGTTAGAGAAGAGTGTACCACCATCGTTTATTTCACTGTCTGACTTGGCCTCAGGGTCTGCTTGGTGTGAGAAACCCATGCTCAGAAAGAGCTCAAAGTGTGTGCCCACGTTGGTGTCTGAGAAACTGTTATTGACTGTACGTTTGGAAATTGGAAAGTTACTGACTGCATTCATTTGTTTCTTCTTGGGAAAATTTTATCTACAGTGACAATGTGCAACATCATACAAACCATGTGGAGTCTGAACTGGGAATGGGTGTAGTTTATGCTGATTTAATTGATTTCATTAAAATTACTAAGATGCCGAGACTAAAACAGGTTTTTTTCCTTTTCTATCTTTCATTGATATGCGTGCTCAGAACGACTTTTATGAGAAAATCTAAATTAGGAGAGCTGTGCTTTAAAATATTCTTTCTGTGTGACTCGGCACGTTCCACAGCAAGTTTAAGACCAAGGTGTGCATGTTTAGAGCTGATGCTTGCAGGGTATGTGCCCACTGTACACTTTGCTGAAGTCCTCCCTCAGCGCTGAGGAGCTCTGAGCTTGCACATTAGCCCAGTGTGGGAACATTTCCATGTCACAGTGTGACTGACTCATTATTGCTGTAGCCATTCACATGTAGTGGAGCACGGAGCCGGTAGCTCTCTGTGTGCCAGGACCTGCCATCGTGCCACCCATGGGAGCCCTAGTGTGCCTGGGAATGACAGGGCTGTGGGGCAGGGATGCAGGGCCACTGACATTGACTTGCCTGAACCCTCACTGCAGATCCACCCAGTCCTAGAAACAGATAGGCACGAAGTTTTGGGTCTGAAAGCAGCTCCAGACTGAAATTACCAGACTGAGGAGGGGATGATGGATGTGTGCAGGCTGAAAACTGGCTGGGAGCCCTGAATAACTCTCCAGTGTAGACATTGATGCTTTGGAGGAGACTTTGGCAGCATCTCCGCTTACCTTCTACCAAGTGCTGAATCATCCTGCTCAGCTGGGATGAGCAGCACCTGGCCAGGCGAGGGGCGCCAGGGATGCCACTGTGCTAAGGGGCTGTGCCTGACTGGGACTTACGGTGAGCTTCAGGGTGAATTTGGGGGTTTGGGACACTCTTTTTTCCTGGGTGGGAGCACAGACACTCTCCCACCCATGCACGGCAGATGCCTCCAGAACCAGGCAGAGCCAGACGTTCAGGGTCTGTATGAGAAAAAGGCAGATTCACCAGATACCAGGCAGGCAGATTTATGTAGTTGCCCTTTTCGCACTGTGCTGCAGAGGGGAGCCAGTGCATTGCTATCTCTTGGGAAGCAGAAGCTGTGGGCCTTGCATATGGTGCATGTGGCCAGTGCTGTTAGACTTGGCTTAGAAGTTCTGGTAATGACATATTTAAATCAGATTACATTTTCATTAGTGTTGCCACTTCTGGAGAGAGAGGAATGCCGAGTACTGATCATTATTATTGCTTTAACAGATTGTATCTGTGCATGGCTGCCACCTGCCACTCTCAGTACTGTGCTGTAAAGAGAGCCCTGGATTTCAATACTAGTGGTGACCTTGTTATCAGTTCCATGTTTATAAAGCCTGCAGAAATCTGGACCCGAATTTTGGAATTTAGAAATAAATACAAAAGAGGCTTCCTTTGCCTTGTGGTTTGGCTTCAGGGTCTTTATAATCCATACTGGCAATTTTTCATTTTTCTTTCCACAGTGGGCTAAGATTCTAGTTACAGGAAGAAGGGAAGGAAGGGGGTAAGAGGGAAGGAAAGGACAGAAGAAATGAAGGAGAGAAGGGAAGAAGGGAAGGGAGAAGAGGAAGAAGGGAAGTGAGAAAGGGAAGAATAGCAAGCAAGAAAAAGAAGAAAAGAACAATAATTTCTATAGAACAAGGCCAGGAACTGTACCTTTTAGAAAGTAACTGGTAAAATAAGTTTTACATAAAACCGGAGATGATAGTTCTGTCAGGATGTGGCTTGCTGAACAAGTGTAAAAGGCAAAGTAAATGAGTATATGTTACCTAGCAATAGCTGGTCAGCTCCAGATTATCCATCCAGCATGGACATTAACAGGGTTGTAGAGCCACCCCATTCTCTCCTCATAAATTCCATGGCTTGAATTAGTGAACTTGAGATTTCTTGTCCCCTTGATACTCGTGATTCCTGGGACTCACAGCAGTCTAGGTAATGGGTCACCTTGGTGTTGAATTATATTTTATTTTATTCTATTTTATATTTAATTTAATTTATTTTATTTTGTTTTCTAAAATGAGAGCTGGGAATTCAGACTTTTGCACTCAAGTCCTACCTTTACTTTCTTGGCTATTGAATATGCAGATGCAGAAGGACAGAGCAATTTGGGGTCTCTTCTGGTTTCCTTAGCTGGCTGAGGGTCACAGACATGATATCAGAAGAGGAGTGGGGATCCAGGAATAATTGAAAGTACAAAATTATTTTGGGGAAAAGACAGTGCTCTGAGCTTTGTCTGGATGCCCAACTTCCCTAAGACTTGGCCAGGCAGTCACCTGGGTCAGCATGAAATACAGCACAGATTGTTTGGAAAGTGTGGCTTTGAGTCCTTATGCTGTGTAAATCCCTACATTCAGCAATTTAAAAGGGATGTCCAAATTTGCACCAGTGGCAAGTTTGGCCACATCTTTAATTTAAATCCCCAAATCTTTGTCAAATCTGGAGAAAATTACTCCAAAGTTTGATCCTCAACACTGGGAACTGTTATCATGTAAATGCAAACTGTGGATTGGCTGTGGTCAGAGGTTTGTGATACGCATTGCTTCCATTTTAAATATGTGTAGAAAGAATGGATTTTGTAGTTGAAAGCCTGATAATGCTGTTATCCTTGTTCAGTTTTTTAGCACCATCTGTTCTTCTGAAGTGGAAATTCCTGACAAATCATATGAGCAAAGGCTTACTTTATTTCTCTATGCAGTAGGCAAACCATTAGAATTATTGAAATCTGGTTGGGCAAAGAAATATGTTTATAAAATGATTGTTTCAAGTCTTTGTTGTCTGAGAAAATGACTTTTTAATGTACTGGCAGCTGTCTCCCTCTGGCATGTTTTCAGTTTAACAGTTTATGTTAGAGCCAGATCATTTGTTTCATAACTGTCTGTAGTGTAACAAACAGCACTTTTAAATCTCCCATCAGCCCACATACCATATAAATGTTATCTGTCTCAATTGGGATACTTTTCCTTTCACTGTTTTCTTAATTGTGCCTGAAAAATGCTTAAATATTATGGTCACATGACAATCCTTTTTTAGGGCCCACAGTCATCTGAAACATTTGGATGTTCTTATTAGGTCATTTTAATTTAGTCAAGGAAGCTACCCAGCATATTAATACTGAGTAAATAAATAAATAAATTTATTTGCTGAAGCAGTTCTATAATGCTTATTTAAATCCTACCTAGAAAAAAACAGTATTATTTTCTGGTCCCTAGACCTTCCAAAACCTAGTGTGTTAGGCACTGTGCAAGTACAGTCTGGATGTTTACAGGCTAAATCAGGGTTTCATTGAAGTGTCTTCAGACTTTGCTTTCAGATATGGGAGTACTGGGCTTCATGGTCTACTTCTTCCTTCTGTATCCAGTGATGTTCACCAGACCCAGGCTTGTTTTGTGAGTGCAGAAGTCTGCACAAAGTTATCTGTCCATGCTTCCACCCCTTGGGCTTCATACAGGACATCCCCACCACCACTTTGGTGCGCCACGTGCACCTTAGATTGCAAACTGCATTCTGAACACTGAAATGAAGTCATAGTAGGGGCAAGTGGAGGTGAAACAGAGAGAAGCTCTCTTCCATCTAAATTGTTCTTTTGACATCATTTTATCTCCTTAACTATATGTTGTGGACATGGCAAAGCAATGTCAACATTGGACTAATATTTCTGTTATTGGCAGTGTCGTGCTCCCTTTCCCTGTTCCATAGGGAAAAGAGAAGATTATAGGCCAATTGATCTGTAGCACAGTCTAAAGCCATCAGCACTCATTTGATAAGGGTTCCTTACATCTTTTTGAAGAGATCTTACTGATTTTACTAATTGATTAGATCCATTCAATGTGGAACCAGAGCAATCCTCAAGCACCTTAAGGCTTAAAGATGTTCTTTGATCATAACAATAGGATTTGTACCATCTCCTAAATCCCATTCTTCAAATAAATTTTGCAGCCAAGTTAGGAAGGATCTACTGTAAGTAGAAAATTTTCTTGCTAACCACAGAGTAAATGTTGCCAGTCTCTGGTACATTTCTGAGATGCATCTGTGTCCATGATCTGTCCCCAGGCTATATGCATTTGGAACTGAAACACTTATTCTGTGTCACAATAATGTGCTTATGGACCATGTAAAAACAGAACAAATACTAAAACATTAGCAAGTCTTACAGCACAAATTAATAGATGCATAGATGCATAAGGAGGGGAAAATACAAGCTCTCCTTAGAAGTGTCTGGATAAAACATCTATAAGGGAAAATGTGTCTGGAGGGTGGCTTTTTAGGTGAAAAGCAGAAGCCCCATTAAATAAGTATCTGTTGACAGGCTGCTATCATGGGCAGGAAAGGTGGTCTTCTGATGTGTGGCTTCTGAGATTTTCACTATAATCTGTAATAGTACTGGTGTGACACCAATATGAAATGTGGAGCCACAGGGGCAGGATTACCAAGGTTGTACTAGCAGTGCATTGCATGGCTTCCTTTGCCCTCCCTTCCCTCTGACAACTGCCAAATCAGAACTAACTCTGATTCAAGGTAAAGGCTGGATGCCATGACTGCACTGGGCCCTGAGAGTTCTCACTGCACATAGTGTTGATTGTGTGCTGGTCACAGCTCTAGAGAAGATTTCAGCAAATGGAGCCACATGAGAAATGTGGGGAAAAAGGGAGAAAGAGAGTCAAGAGGGCTCTTTTGGCAGAAGTTATGATGAATGGAAGATCTTTTAACCACAGAACTCAGCATGTCAGGTAGGATGATATTCAATGGCAAAAGAAGCATAATGGTGAGAAAGGAAGCTATGGGACTTGTGTGAATATCTCAGATGATCAAGTTTCAACTTGAAGAAATTCTACGTAAGGGAAGTACATGTTGCATCTGTTATTTAATCTCTCTCTCTGAATTATTTGGATAACTTTAGTGAAGATCCACTCATTTTGGAATCTGAGAAGCCTGCATGTATTATATTCTATGTATGTCACATGTTTTTTAGAACATGCACTTATGTTACTGAACCTCTGGGAAAACATTCCATTGTGAGAAATGAAGCTACAGAAAACCCACTGTCTCTGAGAGAGAATACACACAGCATTGTGCTCGAAGAGATAGAAATGGATACATATTTTGATTTGCGGCCTTGGCTAAGGCTGCCAAAGTTAGAACAGTGAGCTTTTGCAGCTTAAAGTAAAAATGCATTTGTATGGTTTTACAATATGCTTTATAAAGGCAGAAATACACCTTAGAAAGCAGAAGCATGCTTTGTGCAAACAAAAAGTTGTAATGAATAAGTTAAGAAATTTTAAGTTTAGCAGTAAGTGTTATAAGTAAAACTTGTTAAGAAACTTAGAATATAGTAATGTAAGCCTAAGTAGCAGTAAGGTGATTGGTTAAGAAGTACACATACAGTGGAACCATGTAAAACAATAGATAATGATTGGTACAGATATGCTAATGAGCTTTGTGGCACTTGCTTATTGGCTTAACACGGTATATAAGGCATTGTAACTGAATGTAGTGCGGCTTCTGATGATAATGGCGTTACCTGTAACATCTCTCTGCTGTCTCGCTCTGAGACTGATGCTGCAATAAAATCTCCTCACAACGTCTCTCAGTCGTCCCTGTCTCTATTAATCCCGACATTCCATGTAAGCTATTTAAGCTGAAGTTACACCTTATTTCCCTTCAGATACATAGCAGCTCTCATTGGATCATTCTGTCTGTGGGAAACAGAGTGGAGGACAGACATCAGTTCATCGTTGGTGCTTGCTCTAGTTCAGGCACCAGAACTCAGTGTGCTGCCAGATTTGGTAACAGAGGTAGAAGCTGGGGTAATCTTTGGGGCTAAGCAGTTTTATTGTGAAGTCCCAGCTCTCAAGTGTTAGTAAACGAAGGAGCTGCTGCCAAGACCATGCACAGAGATCTCAAATCTGGCTCATTTTTGCTTCCTCTCTGGCTTGGGAAGCTCAGACTCATGATATGTAGGCAAAGCAGTCATGCCTACCTGAGCAAGATTCAGTTCTGAGGAGCTCTGCCAGCACAGTGGCATTCAGTATGGGCTTTTCTCCAAGTGTCAGGGGTGTGGTGTAGCACAAGATGGAACATGGCTCTCCTGGGTGAAAGCAGTACTGAGGAGAAAGCTGAAATTAAGCCACAGTACTAGCAACAAAAATATTAATAATTCTGAGTGCAATTTTCACAATTAATTTTATCAAAAAAAACCCTTTGATTCAGTGCTTTAAATTGTGGAAGCTCTTGCAAGGTGCTCTCAGCCCTGAAGTGTGTCCTAAAGTATTTTTTCATCTATTCAGATAGCAGTGGAGTGTCAGGAATGTCACATTCTGTGTGTGCAGATGTGTAATAGCATTCATGAGCTTCTGTGATGACACAAGTTTTGTTGGAGCTCTCTGACTGTAACAGATCTCAAATAAGTGATTGTTCTGAGTAAATTGTCTACACTATTGTTTTCCCACTGCAAACAGAATAGATCCATTTTTTAAAAGGCTGGATAAAAATGACACAGAATTCAGTGGGGGGAAAAAGGACAATTTCAATTATGTTTTCCCTGGTATTTCCTGAACACTTCTCATAATTATTTTTATTTTTTTTTTTATTGCATGGTTCTTTCTATTCAAGAACAGACAAAGCTTTGGAAAGTGTTTCCTCCCACTGATAAACATGGGAATAATACACAATCATTCACTTAATGTTATGTCTCTTACACAGCTACAAAAGGGGCAGAGCTTGGGAAAACTTTGATAAGGCATTTCTCCAAGCCACAGTTGAAGAGAACTGTGCTTTTGTTTCTTAGATTTCAGATGCT
Organism: Platysteira castanea; assembly: GCA_013397175.1. Taxonomy (NCBI): domain Eukaryota; kingdom Metazoa; phylum Chordata; class Aves; order Passeriformes; genus Platysteira; species Platysteira castanea. Next base: position 324,405 of record VYXC01002940.1, read on the forward strand.
AATTGCATCAGGATACTTGTCCAATGCATTAGTGAAAGCCTTCAGTAGGACAAAGGTACTTCAGCAGTCAATATTCACGGTTGAGCAGATGAACTGAAGCCTCAGTATTTTACTGGGGAACATGGTGCTGTCTGCCTGATGAGCCATTGTGGGGGGTTCGTGACCTCTCATGGTCATTAGAGGGCCCATGTAAAATTTTGTGAAGAAATGCTGTCAATCCAATACAGATGATAGCAGCCTGACTCCTGAAACTCTCAGTGCACTTCCAGCCAGATGCAGTATTTTTGCTGTCATAGATTATGATTTACAGGACATTTACAAGATATTTCACTTCAGAGCAAGCAGAACAGCAGCAGCAAGTAGGGCAGAGCCTGAGCAAGGTCTCACATACGTGCACCCTTAGAGGAACAGCCTTTGGAAGGACCATGATTTAAAAGACACTCTTGCCCAAATAGGCTGATGTTTTGGGGGATTTCACAGGCCAATCACCACCTTTCAGCTCATCTGCTTTCTGTGCTCTTGGCCTCACTCCCCTGCTCTTGGGCCTGCCTATAACCTCATTCACCACCAGCACAGACAGGCATGACCCAGGCCAAGAGCGAGACTTAAGGCAGCTTCTGCCTAAGCAGGGAACTGCTTTTTCCCTACCATGTCCCTCATCCCACGGCTCCTGTTTAGACCCTAGCTGAAACCAGATCGTGGTGAATGTGCTGTTGCTGCTGCTGCCATGAAGCAGAGGGCAGTCTGGAGGGAATCCTGCTGCCTTTTCTCTCCCTCTGCTCTTGGGGGCACATTCCCCAAGGCACCGGGGTCCCTGAGGTACTGCTTCTGGTGCAGAGGCGTGTCGTGTTACTCAGGGAAAAAGAAATGTCTGAGGCCAGAGAGGATCCACGCTCATGTCCTTAATTAATACAGTGCTTTGAGACTGGAAAGGTTCTACTTAATAGGACACATAAGAAATAAAAGACATCTATTTTCTAGGGCCTTCTGTTGTAAACTGCAGTGTCAGCTAAAATCTGTGTGTTTTTAAATTTAGCTTTCATGCTATATCAATTCCAGGGCCAGTCACATTTTCCCTGTGGTAATATTGCTAAAGTAATTCTCAGATGAGCCATAGCTTTATTTTGTGTCTCATCACTCTTTGATAACTGGAAACATACCACAGATACTGTGCATGTACTGGAAATGAGGAATTACAGGAAAGTTGTCTCATCCTTGAGAGTGAAAAAGTATTGTCCAGTTAAGAACATCAGCCACAGACTGTCTTTTGGAGTAATTCACAGTCGAAAGGTTCTGAAACCAGTCTGAGTGATCTACCTTCCCTTTAATAGCCCCAAACTGCCTACATTATGCTCATGGTGGATTCAGACTTTTTTTTCTATTTCAATGGCAGCAATTAAAAACATTAGATCACAACCACAGTTTGGGTGGGGTGAAAGGAAGAAATGCTTGTTGCTCCACATGTTACTTCAGTCTCATGCCAGCCATATTCTGGGCAGCACTATGAGCAAGTGCCGTGTCTAAAATTGTTTTGTTTTACTGAAATGCCTATCACTGCTTCATTTTGTTTTCAGCAATATTCCGGCTCATTGCTGGATGTTCCTGTGAGAATGAGATGCCATCTTGTGGTTGGATTTTCATCTCACAAACCTGAGCTTGCTTTTCCAAGAAACTAGTTCAACTGTCTTGACAGCTTGAGAATGCAAAATAACTAAACCTGCATTTTTGGATTTCATTATGAACTCAAGTCCTCCACTAAGACCTACAGGCTTTTACAATAAAAACTGGACAGTTTCGAGGTAAAATTGCCTGCTATTAATCATCAGGTAGAATCTGACATTTGGAGATAGTAATTTTTAAGTTATTGAAACAAAATGCTGATGTGGGCAAATTCTTTTTCTCCAAAGTCCAGCAAACATATTAATTTTGGAAAGTGTAATGATTTTGTGCAGCTACTTGGAAAAAGGTGGTGCAAGCATTATTCAAGAGAAACTTTATGTTTTCCATAATTTAGAATTACATAAATAGCAGTTAGGACTACCTCATATCTTCCACCTAGCTTCTCAACCTCAGGTACAAGGCTGAGTAATAAGAATACCAAAAAGCTTGGAGTGTAAAGTTCATAGACTTTGAGAATACTTATTTAAATACAGATTTTTGTCCAGTTGGTTATTCAAGAATTGCCCATAAAGTTAAAATCTATTGCTTTTGAGAAGCTACTCCCAGTGGTCTGATATATTTTGTGCAACATAAAGATCCATTTTCTTATTCCATCCTCTTCAGTAAGTGAAGGAAAAGCCAAGGGTATGATTGCAGAGATCTTCTAGCAATAGAGGATAACTGCCATCAACATTTCTTCACAAGGACTGTACCACGAGCTCTGTAGACAGACCAGTAGAGCCCTAATTATGTCAGAAACAACTCCAGTCTCTGGAACAGCTGAGGAATGAAAGCAATAACATGGATATGATGCTGCTTTACCTCCGACTCCTTTTGGGCTACAAGTTCAGTCCAGCTTGGTTCTTGAAAACAGTTTGCATCTATTGGACCTGCCCTCAGGGTGCAGCTGCGCACAGTCTGCGGACAGACAGTGGCTGTGTTGGGGCTAAATGGACTCACAGGCATGCTGACCATGGACACATGTCTCTACTCAAAAATCAAGCATGCCCAGAAACTGCCCTGGGAGTCAGGACTGCCTGCTGTGGAACAGCCCGTGTCCATGCCAGTTCACCATCTGGCTGGCAGATGGAGGCAGCTGCAGGCACGCTGCCTGCTAGCCATGGCCACCGTGCTGCCTTCACTGCCAGACTGTGCCTGGAAACTGCTCTGGGGAGCACTTGCTCAGCCACAGTGGGAGCCAGGGCAGCTTAGGGTAGACATCTGTGGTCCTGTGCTGAGAAACCTGCTTGGATTGACTAAGTGGACAAACATCAAGTAGTAGAGGAGCTATGTGTGGAACCGGGGGAGGAATAGAGCAACGTGGATTGTTGCAGACTGTTTATTTGTTCTTTGGTGTAATTCTGTGCATTGCACAGGAAAAGACCTCCAGACTCGAGGAGCTTGCAGAATGAGGGGAGAAAGGCAAAGGCTCAGGGATGGAAATGCCTGGACAAAGCTGCAGAGACAGCTTTTGGCAGTGCTGTGACCAAAACCCACCTGTGCAAAGTGGAACCTGCAGCCAGCTCCCGCTGGTGCCCCTGGCCCAATCAGCACCTGGCCTCATGCCCCAGCTGAGCAGAGGGGTGCAGGGAGGTCTTGCCACTTCCATGTCATATCCACCTGCATGCCAGAAGGCAGGTGATCAAGACGAGTTAGGAAAGTGGAGGAGCAGGATGCTCTCCCCAGCCAGCCATGTAATAGCACCAGACAACACATGCTGCTACGTCTTAACTGGTGTCAGTTTGTGGAGGAACATAGCAAGTAAAAGCGCGAGTGTAAGCACAGGATACAGTGAAGAAAGAGCCTCTGTGCGCTGCAAATTGATTTTTTTTTTTTTCTTTGGCAGCAAAGAGGCTTTTATTTTCACTGCATCGCAATGAAGGCTTCAAAGCCCAAGTGCCTGTTTGCCTTTTCTTTTACTCTGCATTGCAGCTGGCATGACCAAGGAAAACAGCTTGCTCTGAATGCACAGTAAGGCTTGGCCAGTGTATGTGTAAAGCAGAAATGCTACAGCACCATTCATAGCCAGCACGCATCAGGATCAGAGAAAAAAGCAGAGGACACGATGGCAGTTCCATTTCTCCTGGGTGCATCCAAATCCATGTCAGCCAAGGCACAGCCATTGGCACTCTGGGCTTTGCTCAGACATGCCACATGAAAAGGGATGGAACCGAAGGAAATGCAAACTGCTGGAGCTGGGTTATTGAGATCTGACTGACCTCTTTCTTTTGTAGAATTTCTCTACATCCACATATTTATTTTGAAAATTCTACCAAACAGGCATGAAATTTTGTACTGGATGTTGGGGTTTTTTTTTTCTCTGCTCTTTTTTTTTTTTTTTTTAACAATCTGCTACACTGATTGATATTATAGAAGAAAAGTGAAGAAAATGCATTATTATTTTTTTGCAAGTAATCCATTCCTCTCCTCCCTAGAACTGTCAAGTTTGACAAGTAGCAAATAGAGCAGCACCGCATCCTTCCTTGAGTCAGCTCAGGAACACGCACTACTGCAAAATCAGCATGATCAGGAACTGAAATGTCTATAAACATCAGGTGCATTTTTCATAGACTGTAGAGGTGAAAGGAACCCCTGTATTTTTTCACTCTGGTCTTCTGCATAAACAGGGCAGGCACAAAGCTATTCTCTCCAACTGCATGACAGCCTGTCTCAAAAGACACTTAATTTCATTTTAGGAGCCTGTGCATTTCTGCTAACAAATCATTCCAGCTGTTAATTACCTTTTTCCAAGGAAATTCTGTCCTATTTCAAGTCTGAGTTTATCTTCCAGAGTTCAGCTTCTAGCTGCTGAGCCCTGGAAACCTGCTGTCTGCAGAATGGAAGAGCCAGGCTGGAGGAGCTGTGCCGTTTTCCCAGGGAGGAAGGAGAAATATGTGGGTGTTGCTCCTGTATCACTAAAAAAGCAAATGGGTAGCCCCAGACAGTACTGATAGCAGATTGCAACCCTATTAAAGTTTTCCTCCTCCCTTTTCCCATGAATTCAGGCCTGTAAAAATCATCCCCCAACCAGCACTTTTTCATGTGTAAATATCCATCTAAAAAGATGGTAAGATCTCTTACCCTTTCTCAAATAAGGTGAATAACTCAGTTCCAAGAATCCCTTCCTCATTCTGGACCCTTTTTTGTGTCCTTTCTTTGAATCTTCCCCCTCTAACATCCTCCTTGGCAACACACTATTCTAGCAGCAGTCTTACAATTGCCACATACAGAACCAATATAACCTTCCACCCCTAGCCTGACATTTCTTTTTATGTGTTGATTTTTCTGTGTTACAGCCATCACCAAGCCCTTTCCCCACTGCTTTTTGTGAGAAGCAGTCTGTTCCCCCAGCTGTCATGGATACATGGATGTATCTCCAACAGGGTAGGTGCAAAGTCTCTCCTAAGACAGACCTGCCCGCAGCAGGGTGGTTGTCCCCAGGCAAGGCCTGGAGTTCTTCTCATGCTGTGACATCCTCAGTCCTTCCTTGGCTGGTCATGCAGAGCTGTGAGTGCAGGCCTTGATCCCTGGTGGTTTCTAACAGGTTAAGCCCCTCAGACGTTTCTGCTGATGTTTGCATTTCTGCTTCTCTCTGAATCCCGATATCCTGTCACTGATTATGAGTTCACACTTACACATTGATATTAGGAAGACGTTTTTAACTGTGAGGCTGGTGAGAGACTGGAACAAGTTGCCCAGAAAAGCTGTGGATGCCCCATCCCTGGAAGTGTTCAAGGCCAAGCTGGATGGAGCTTGGAGCAACCTGTTCTGGTGAAAGATGTCCCTACCAAGGGCAGGGGGGTTGGATTAGATGACCTTTAAAGGTCCCTTCTCGCCCAAACCATTCTGTGATTCTATGATTTATGAAAAGATGGGCGAGCCGTATTAAGTGACCTAAGAAGCTTTTAGAGAAATACCTAATCTGGGTGCCACCAGCACACAGCAGCCTGGAGAACCCACAGCTTCTTGCACCCAGACACCCACTACAGCTGTCGGGGGGAATTTCTATGGCAAAATAACCTGTCTGAGTATAGTCACAGAGTTTGTACCAGAGCCAGCCCTGCTTCCCTGCTTCCCTGCTTACAGTTTAGTTTGTAGAAGCTGGTCAGGATTATTTTGCAACTCTAACAGCATGGATGATACTAACAAGACACCACTGTAGCATCTCAGTAACTCTCTCTGAAGTGACAGTCCTGGAAAGATCAAAACAGAGACTAATTGAGAACTCATGAAGCTATTACCATTCCTTCATATACTAGAACAGACTTCTTGTTCCCAGTAGTTAGATTTCTTGGGTAAAAAGCCATCACAAACTAGTTTTTAGGTTTTTTGTTTAGTAATTTTTTAAAAAGTGTATTAAAAAAGAATTATTCAATAATGTTTATCTACAATGTTTTATAACTGCCAAATGTGGGACACTGCTTACAAACTGGAAAATTTCCTGTTATTCCTTGTTATTTATGTTCTGACAAAAAGTCTGACCATTTCGAATATCAAATAGGCATCCACTTCTCTGCTTTCACCTCAGAAGTATAATAAATAGTGCACTGTCAGTTCTACTCAGACCCAACATGAAGGGCTTGTCTCTCCCTGTACCTGCTCACAGTCCGAGTTAATCCTTTCGTAGCACTTGTCTGTTACTATTTATCAGGCTCTAGGATTCAGTGACCAAAACCAGCTCTTGTAAAGTCATCCTGTAGCTGGATTCTTTTTTAGTTTCTAATGCTTAATCATTGCTACTGTGAAATATTTTTGATTACTTAGGAATTCTGACATAACCTTAATACATCTTTCATAAAGAATTACGGCAGAAGTGGCAAGTTAGTTTTGCAGGGCAAAACATGAAGACAGTAGTAATATATTATTGGCAGAATTTAGTCACAAATAGGAGATAATTCTTCTACTAATATAAACATAATTTTATCCTTCAGTTATTATTAATTTATTTATTTTACTTTTATTTGGATATTTTGTGTTTATTTAATTATTGCTTTCCACTTACTCCTGAACAAACATAAGATATCTATAAATAAAATATTATCTGTATTCAGCAATTAATGGAAAGTAACACCATTAGGACTGTAAATAATTAAACAGCAGAATTTATTTCTTGCAATAAAACATGAACTAAAACTGAGGTAAAGAAAGTGTCAAGCTACTTTTCTAATTTTAAATATACTTAAATATTATATTCATGTCAGGCTCATAATTTAAATGCACTCTTTGGTTATCCATTGTAAAAATGAGAATCTCAGTAAATTTGCTTGGTAATGCTGCGGAAGCTCCCAAGTAGCTGTATCATAGGAATTGCACAGCATCCAAAGTGTGACAGTGAAAACAGAATCCCTCTGTTCTACAGTGCATTTTCAGAAAAAACAAAAGGCATTTTAGTTTATCTGGTTGTCATTTATGTGTCTTAGGCAAAAAAAAAAAAAAAAAATTAAAAAGGCTAATTAACTATGCCATAAATCTGTCTTCAGGCTTATTATGGAACCTGTATCTGTGAAATCCAGTCCCTGAATATGTCCTTTCTTCTTCTGTGTCCTTTCTCTTTCTCCAGTCTTGGAAGTGAATGAACTAAAAAGTTATTGCCTAAAACTAATAGGACAAACAAAGGGTACAGTGCCAGAATGCATTTCCCCCTGTGCTGTTAGTGGGGAGGGTGAGTTTTCACTCTAGCCCTCTGAAGTGGAGGACAAACAGTAGTGGTGTATCCTCTTTTCTTCCACCCACAGTTTATGGACTTGTCTGATGCCTGGATGGGAGAAGTGGAGTTCCCACTGTAGGATGTTAGGGCAAGAGAAAAAGGTGCCTTGGATGGCTTCATTTGTGGAGCCTTCCTGGCCCACTCCTCCTCACTGCTGCCAGATGCTGCCATAGGCAGCACTGTCTCACTTGGAGATCTGGTTGGAGAGCTGACTGCTTTTGACCAAGGAAGATGGGCAAGGTGTGAGGAGCCCTCTGGAAGGTGTGTGATAAAATCAAGAAGAGGAAAACAGTAGTGAAAAGTTTAAAATTGATCAGTGTCTACCTTGTTCTACTGCTGGTGCAGCTGAGGGAGTCTTAGAGGCCATAGGTGGCTCTGGACCCATGCCCAGGAGGTCACTGGTGTGGATCAGGAGTGTTGCAGCTGGGCTGAGAGATTCTCCATCAGCATGGACGTTCACCCTGCTGGCAGCAGCTGAGGTTGGACGGGGCTATGGCTGCACTGCAGGGTGCTCCTGCATTGGTTCAGCTCAGGGGAGGAGACGTTAAAGCAAAACAAAGCAAAACCCTTCAGCACAGGACTTCAGAGATCACAAAGCACTTTTGGGTTGCAGGGACTGGATTTCCTTGGAAAAACTGAAGGGGTGGTGCTGCCGTAGGAGTGTGGTGAAAGTGTCACAGCCGTAGATGTGCTTTCGGTTCACAGAGCTGGAAACATGGCCCATACAGGACGGGCCTTCAGCACAAGTGCTTCACTCTAGAGACCTGCTCCTATGGGTCCACAATACTTACTGATACAAAAACCTTATGGAAGGGTGCCACCCCCTCAGCTTCCTGCCTGCCCACCCCAGCCCTTGCTGTCTGCCAGCCAAGGTCTGAGCTGTGACTGGATCACCGAAACAACCTGGGTCAAGGCTGAGAACATGGGTTATATTTTGTCTTGAGCTGAACTGCTTGTTTGGCAGCATTGAGAGTGCAGTATATTGCCCTGAACACAGGAAAGAACAGCTCAACACTGGGGAAGAGCAAACATCACCTTAGTGTTGCTGAGAGTTTGCAGAAACAGCATTTTCCTGTCAGCCTGACAAGAAGCTGTAACATGCTTTCAAGACACTTTTTCACATCAGCCTTCCTTCTCTTATTTAGTCCAATTAATAGGAGTTTTTGAGGTCAAGTCAGTCAATTTAGGAAATATACAAACACCATTGACAACTGATCCTTAAAGCTCAATAGCTGTGCACAGGTTGATCAGTAAGGGTAGATATTATATTCCTCATTATTCTTCTCTGCCCTGGCCCCATGATCCATTCAAGAGGGCAAAAGTATTTTAATACATTAAATGGAACCTCTGCCAGCTCTTGGATTGATATAATTTGTGGTTGATGAGCTCTTGTTCATCATCATTGAATTTTGTGATAGATTCTTTCACAGACTGCTGTTGGGCAAAGCTTGCCAAGTCTGAACTATTTTTTCTTGGGGCTTTTCTGTACGCTTCTAAACCCCTGGATGAAACCTTAAAGGTTAACAGAGAGACCTCAGGAAATAATTACTGTTTCTCAGTGGACATCCTCTGCATGGCATCTTCCTGAGTTACTCAGTGAAACTGTTGAAGGCATAAAATCCAGTTACTTTAAACTATATCCCAATAGACAATTCCACACACTGTAATTATGAACTGAGGTAAAAAAAAGGTGTCCATTACAGTGATAAACTTGCCTAGTTGACTAAAGCTACTTATTTTCTTTTAAATTATTTTTGATTATTAGATCTGTTTGATGTGGAAATCAGGATTGAAATATTTCCCCATCAACTTTCGAAAATCAGGCAAACTTGCATCTTGCCAGCACAGCTGGAGACAAAATTGGGATGATATGAAAAATGACACAAGTAAAGGATTTTCTAGAAAGGTTTTTTACAGATAAAGGCCTATTGATCAAGTGATATTTGTGTAGAAGTCTTATTAGAAACAGCAGCAATTATAGTTAGAGGTCATTAAAGCTTCTAAGAGCTCCACTCCTTTTTAGATACATGTGAAGTTGTATGTCTGCCTCTTCCCCTAAGAAACAGAATGAAGGTTTGGGGTTGCTTTTTTTGGTTTTATAACTCCCTTTATACCATGTGAGGTTCCTGAAGCTATAGCTTACTGGTTGGTCACTACTTAATGTATGTCAAGAGGGACTTCGCCTTGATAAGAGATAAACTTCAGAAGAAAAAGCAAATTTATTCTAGAAAAGTGTAATGTCATTTGATTACAGAAATTGGGTGTTAAAATGCATGAAAATGAAAAAGAAATCTAAGAAGTGCAGTTCTCCATGATGTTTAGCAATTTGAGGTGCTCCCACATTTCAGATAATCTCAGGGTCTGGCACTCGACTCCCCCCACACCGAGGAGTGTCCTTTGGGACTGGATTTTCTCACTTTGTTCAACATGCAGTCTTCTCCCTACCTGTCTTGTGAGCCTGCAGGATGCCCTTCCCACCTTTTCTTCCATTCTTCAGCACAGTTTTAACATCACCAAGCTCTTCTATCCCACCTGCCTGTGATCATTTATAGATCTTCCCTCCTGAGCAGAGGGACTCATCCTTCTCTCCCCTCCCATGGAACTGGGTTCTGATATTCAAGCTACAAAAGCTTTAAATGGGACATGTCCCCATCCCAGCAGCTCCTCTGCACATGCACTGATGCTGCAGCCATTACCAAGCAGATCTTTCCTGCTTAAAGAGCCTCTCTGCTTCTCATGTAATTTTCAGGATCACTATAGCACTTTATAAAGGTGGCGCTTTGAGAAAAGTGCTATTTCACAGTGCTCATACCTGATTATATCCACAGTCTCTGGCTCAGTGCTAACACTGCCAAGGGTACAGGTGACAGATTAGTGACTGGGGTGAAAGACTCAGAACTCACTTGCAACTATCCAGCTTTTCTAGCATGTCTCTTTTGTCCCTTCACCTTTTACTGGTTTAAAAAGTTCTGCTTATGTTTTATAATTTGACAGTGCCAGCTCAGCTTCAGTGGCTGCACAGAGCAGGACTCAGGCTCTGGAGCACGGGAGGTCTGTTTAAGCACTGATCTTGCTGGTAAACCTGCTTCTGAGCAGCAGCTTCTTGAAGGTGCAGAGTTGTGAGAAAGGAGGGTGTGATGATCCCAAGCAGGAGCTTCACAAGAGCAGGGAGTCAGGAATGCCAGATCTTGCAGATGGCAAATCCTGCCAGTCCTGGGGGAAAGATGCATGCATCTTCCCCAGACAAATCCTGCCATTAGTCTTGGCCCTATGTGGGAAGGTTTTGCACTTTGCAGAGCTCTGTGCAAGGCACTTGAGGAACCAAACTCCACCAGTGGGGAAGTACTAGGGATTCTTGTATACCAGGGATATCCTGCTGTCATGGGAAGCAGAGCCTTTTTGACCAGTTTTGCTTCATGGCACTTCCAAGGAGTCAAGCTGACCAGCAGAGTTCCTGGGGGCTTCTTGAATACTAGAGCTGTCCTTATGGTAAACATTAAAAAGTGAGGCTATGGATCTTGTTCATTCAGGTTAGAGTTCACATCCAGCACATGCTGGGTGCCTTGAGTCTTTCTCAGTCTGTGTCACTGGGTGTCCGTATTACTTGTGTTCAGTGCTAACTGATGCTCTGGGAGAGGCTGGCACCTGCCTCCTGTTTTATCACGGTGGTGTGTGGTGTCGATGGACCGATGCCGCGTTTTCCCCCCAGAGTCCCCCATGGAGACGCTCTGGCGGCGCTCTGCCAGCACCCAGGTGTGCACACATCTCACCCTCGCAGGTGGGCGCGAGCACCGCTCACACACACGGTCTGTGCGTGTTCAGGAGACGGAGAGGCCACAGGGGTTCTCTGCCTGCAGTTCCGAGGCGTTTATTTCATCCACACCACGGACCGGGAATAAGCGCACTCGGAAGGGAACAGGGGCAAAAAACAAAGAACAAAAGCCCGGGCATGGTTTTATCCTGAGGGGTCCCAGGGGCGGGCAGAGCATCAGAAACCTACAGTCTGAGGGCTGGGGGTAGAGGCAAGGGTGAGTGACAGAACAGGGGCCAGTGGGAGCAGGGAGGGATGGGGAGGGAGGACTGGGGGCCAGTGGGGTCTCGATGAACGGAGAACTTTCTGGCACAGTGATGTGGGGAGAAACCACTTCGTAGCAACATCGGGGGTGTAATGTGGACTTAGCCACTGCAACACTGTTTCCATTTGTTTCGTTCACAAAGATTAATGGGAAAGAATGATGCTGTGTCTAGCACCAGTCTGAAAAGCTGATGACAAGTTGTGCAAATCTGGTGTCTCCTAAAAAATGCAGATCAACCAAGCAGCTGGAAAATACAGTTGGCCTCACTGCTGTCAGAATTGTCCTTGCAAAATTTACCAGGGAATGCGGTGGCTGCAGAGCATCAATCCAACCTCATCCACCATAGAGTGCCATGGTTGAAGATTATGCATCCTTGATGGAAGTTAGAAATCCATTCTCAGGGGAGAAAAAAGTTCACTCTGCCCTCAGTGAATAATTCAACTAAGGAGTTTTTCTTCGGGCAACTTGTGAAAGTAGCAAAGCTCCGTGTATGAAATGGTATTTCTGAAAGCTTTACCCATTAATTTAACATGACTTAGCTCAATTCCAGCCTTCCTTATCCAGCACAGTCCATCTTCTGCTTTGCTAGTCAGGACTGATGTATTCCTCTGTGGCACAAAGTGAACCATCTGCTTGCAGACCTCAATAACTTGCTTCCATGGCAAAGAGAAAGAGGAGCTTTATAACAACAAAGAAAGTTGTGCAGAATTTCCACTGCACTCAGCAATTTCTTGTCTGTTCAGTGATATGCAATATTCATTGATGGATAAAGATGTTACAAGAACCATTAAAATACATAATTGTAGTAAATACACATAATGCTTTTTGCAAGATTGTAAAGATATTTTTTAGAAATACTTTTGAAATACTAGCAAAGATATTTCAGAACTTAATTTCTCTGTACAGTTTTAGAGATACTAATACTTGTGAAAAGCAAGGAGCAAAGGGAACTGCCTAATTGTAAGTGACAGTCATGTAATATAATGGTAATTCAAATTGGACTTTACTATTAGTAAACTAGAATGCAGAACACCTGCAGAGATAGATTATGCAAACTGGGGCTCATGTTTAAAGAAATACAAGATGGGTTGGTTTGAGGTTTTTTTAATACATAAATACATCATCTTAACTCCACTCACTAATACTGAGATGTTCAGTACTAAAATAAAAGAAAACATATAGAAGTCTAGTGGAAGAGTAGTTCTAGGAAAAGGGTAATGGATAGAGAAAAAAAGCAGGGTTTATTGCAGCTTTAGGACTGGCATGGGTGTTGTGTTGCTACCCTGCTGCTCTTTACATGTGACTTCAGTGCATATGCTGAATGTTCACAGGCTGTTTAGGTGTTCAGGCTTGGCATTTTTGGGGAGTGGCAGGTTGGAGGCTCCAGGAGAAAGAGAGTTTCAGTAAAAGTGGTCTGGCCATTTTCAGTACTGAAATTAGAAAAGAACAGATTATTCTACTGAGTTGAAATAGTTTTACAAGCACTTGCTTTCAGCACTGTCAGCAGGCATCTTCCTGCTTTGGAGCAGGAACCCGAATTTTTCCAAGAGCAGAGAACTCTCCCTGGGTAGGTGGAGGTATACCTTTTTCTTTCCTTGAAAAATCACCTACAATTGTGGAGTTGCAACATTTAAATTGGTATAAATTTGCAAATGCTGAAGACTTTTCAGCTGTACCCTCCGAAAGCTATCCAGCCCAAGTGTGTTCCTGCTTCTCAGAGCTGGAATTGGCCTGGGAACATTTGAGTAGTTGTCCTCAATTCACCCAGTAGCAAAAAGAGAAGAATGTGGTATAATGAGAGGCTTAACTCTTTCAACCTGTTTATCTTATTTAAGAACAAGTTCATGGCTGATGTGATTTCTCTGATTATTTTAACAACAGGAAAATCCTAGGTGCTAAAGCAGTCTTTGCTTCTTGAGAGAAAGATTCAGTGGTGTAATGTAACAGCATACAAGAAAACTGGATTCAAATAAAAGGTTAGGCAGAGATGTTGAGAAAGGAAGTGAAAACACTGGAACAAATTCCTAAAAGAAGCAATATATTTACTTAGAAGTGTACTGCTTTTGGTATCTTATCCAGGCTTGTTGTCTCCAAAGAGTGTGCTTTGACCCCTACAGTATCCTGAGCTTCCTGTATTTTTACAGGTGACAGTCTAGAGCTAGTTTTATACACTAAATAAGAACTGGTGTCTTTTATTTTTGAGCTCTTTGAATGTACCAAGTGGGGAAGTGGTAGGGGCAGATGAAGATACGAGCTGAGAAAGAGGAGCAGATAAGGAGAAAAAGGAATGTATGAAGGAGATGAATGATGAAGGACAGGAACAATATGGGAAAGAGGTACCCAAATCTCAGCTGTGCAGTTGGATTATTAGATCATAAACCAGAGAGGACCCAGGTAGACTGCTTGCCCTAAGATTTCCCAGGAACCATCACTATTTAAGCCACTTAATCTTGCTTCTTGTTTTAGAAACAAATGTCCCACAAATGAACTTCTTTTTTTTTATACTGCCAGCAATTGAGTAGCATCACATCTGTTGGCAGGTGCTAGTGTGGCTGAGTACATTTGTTATTAAAAGCAAAGGATATTATTTCTTTCCAAAATGGCTTAATGATTGGTTATATGATGTAAATAAGAACAGAAACATTGTCTGTGCAAATGATAAATCAAATGTTACATTTTCAGTCCATTTGCTAAGTTTTTCTCTTTTCTTATCTAAAGCACTCTTTTTATGATGTAGTGAAACAATGAATACTTAAAAATAGCAAATCTTGACTTCAGTTTTACTGCTTCAAGCTTTCTATTAAAAGAAAATCAGAAGGAGTTTCTTTAGTTTCTTCAAATTATAATTCCCTTTCTGTCAAGATGTTTCCATAGAATCAGAATAGTTTAGTTTGGAAAATATTGTTAAGACCATCAAGTTCTTTCATTAACCCAGCACTGCCCATTCCACCACTAAACCATGTCCCTAAGTGCCACATCTACAAGGCTTTTAAATACCTCCAGGGATGGTGACTGCAGCACTCTCTCGGGCAGTCTGTTCCAATGCTTGACAATGATTGCAGTGAAACATTTTCCCTAATAGCCAATTCTAGCTTCCTCTGGTGCAACTTGAGGCCATTTCCTATTGTCCCATCACTTGATCTCTAGGAGAAGAGGCTGACTCCCACCTTGCTACAAACTCTTTTTAGGCAGTTGTAAAGAGGAATAAAGTCCCCCGCTTACCTCTTCTTCATATTCTTTCTCATGTTTGAAGACCCTTGTAAAGAAACAGCCTAAGAGATGCAGGTTTTCAGGACTTCATTTGTGAATATCCTCATTTCTTTACAATTAAGCACATTGCATTTCATCCTACCAGTAATGATCTTCAGATCTGCCTTTCCTCTAGAATACCATTTGCACTGACAGCAAATTCCAAATAAGTAATGAGACAAAAGGTAGACAAGTCAGGTTGGAAACATCAAATTTAGGGATGAGGCCAGCAGAGGGCAATAAATAGACATTGTCCCTGGTAGCCAGTGCTCCAGCAGACTGGATACTGGGAACTCAAGACCTGGTGTCCACTGTTTCTGGAGAACAATCTTAGATTTTTTCAATAAATTAGAAAAGTCAAAAGAGACTTTCCTTTACAAACTCTGTTTAGTTATCCCACAGTCTTTTTATAAAAAGTGCTTTGTATATTCTCATAAGCAGACACAATAAAGACTAGTAAATAATAGTAAATAGTAATAAGTGGAATGAAAACTCATGAACCATGGCATGCTTGGGTGAAGATATTCATACAGCTGATATGTGCATATGCAGTAAAGTAAGTGCTTCATCTACAGCTTGAGAAAAGCTATGTATTAATTTGATTTACAGCACCTCCTTTGCCTTTGAATGACAGGAAATACAGTATTAGAAACTACATCACAAGCAAAAACACATGCTGAAAAAAGCTTTGCAATTGCCATCAATGGAGATACAGAGCTCTTCATGGCCTTCAGTATGTTTTCTTTGAAATAAAACTTCTAAGCTGAAATGTCTCTTTTGTGTACACAGCATATGCTGGTTTGATTCTTTTACTTCAATAGGATCATGTCAAGGGACCATTAACCAGTCTTTAACTTCCAGCTTGCACATTATATTGGTTGTTGAGGAGACGTTTGCCGAAATAGGAGAAAAATTGCATTTCTATCCTAATGAGGCAGAAAACACTATTGGAGTTCCCTTGGAATCTCATTAGATAATTAAGTGCCTTAGGCCTACTCAGCATCACCAAACTTTTCAACACTTAAAATTATTTAAAGGTAGTTAAGGCCAAATGTTTCACCCATCATCAAAGGGGATGCTCTATTTTGTCTGTCTTAAGGATATTTTAAGGCAGATTTATTACTCTAGGAAGCCTTGCAAACATTGTGGGCCATGCAGCCCCTGTGGCTAATTCCAATTTGCATAATGCGAATCAGACCCAAGACTGGTATTTAAGGATGTGAAGTGATAGAAAAATAATTCTGCTGTAAGTGTATCCCATGAAAATCATAGAATCATAGAATACTAGGTTGGAAGGGACCTCAAGGATCATCTGGTCCAACCTTTCTTGGCAACAGCACAGTCCAGATGGCCCAGCACCTTGTCCAGGTGAATCCTAAAAGTGTCCAATGTTGGAGAGACCCTGACTTTCCTGGGGTGATTATTTCAGTGACTGTTTACATTGTGAAAAGTTTTCATCTTTTGTGCAATTAGAATCTCCCAAGAAGCCACTTGTAGCCATTACACCTTGTCTTTTCTGTATTGTCGTCCTAAAACTGATGTTTTCACAACGCATTTTATTTTAATAACCTGTATTCTGACAGTACCAATAGATCTGGCAGCTGTGTCTGAACAGCTTTTTGAGTCTTCTTTTGGCAGTGATGTGAAATTCCACAGGGAGTCAGACTGTGGGAAATTAAAGGTGTATGTATGTTTGTTAGGAAAAAATAATCTTTAGTTCTCTTTGTTAGCACTAGCAGTGGGATTCATGTCTTGCCAAAGTTATTACTAAGGACTGTAGCAGTGGGGTTGTATAGTTGTATCAGACTAAGTTGAACCCTTAGCCTGTCTGATCCAGTGTTTTGGAGCTAGAAATAACCAACTAATTCTCTCTTATGCTCTAAAAATACAGGGTATGATGGCTTTACCTGTAACAAATGCAGTTGCTTAGGGCGAAGTAGGAAAGTTATTTTCTCCATAGCAACCAAGTTTGGGTACGTCCCAATGGGTTACAAAAAGTGAGAGAGTCAGGGAAAGGATGTCCTAGCAGTTTATCAGTATTCATCTCTCTCTTTCTGAGGATGAAGGAAGTATCAGCCTTCCGTCTCCAAAGGATCATGCACGGTATGTGTGCCCATACACAGGTAAGGAATGAGGTCTCACCAAGGAAGACCCATCTCAGCTCTTCCTTTAAAGATAGAAAGAAGCCACATCATTAGCAAAGTAACCCAAAACCCCCAAACCAACCAAAAAAGAACAAAAAAACCAAACAAACAAAAAAAAAAACCCAAACAAAAAACCAACGAAGAAGTATAAAGGATTTGATAATCAGCTGAAATAATTTTCAAGTTCTAGTCCAATTGACAGAATCACAGTATTGGAAAAATGAAAAATAGAAACACTATGAACATTTTTGAACTCCTTAACACAATACTGATATTTCATTTCAAAGAGGAGTTTTGCTTTAGATGTCACCTAAATGGAATTTTGAAATGGCTAAAATGATTACCATGGCAGTTAAATGATTTTTTTTTCATTCTTCTTGGACCTCAGATTTTTTGCCTATAGGCAGATAATGCATATTTTGGCAGCTTTTTTCTTTGTCCTTGCAGTCCAAAGATTTCTTATGTTTTGGAATTTGACAGCTCTCTTCATTCTTTGTCCCAGAGAGAAACGGAGCGTTGTTTTACTGAATAGGTGATGGGAGAAGTAGAAAAGCAAGAGAGTCTGTGAAGCCACCAAAGGTCTTTCACTGAGTGCAGAATTCAGGACTTTCAAAATTCAGGATGTATAAGAATTGCCTTTTCCTCTAGCAGCAAAAGTCTAGAGAAGTCAGCAGTAGGATAGCTCTGCCTGGGTGAAACTGATTTGGACTCATGCAAACCAACACAGAAGGAACACGAGGCAGTATTGGGAAGGTCTCATCATCTCGGGAGTTTTGTGACCCTCTCCTGAAGGTAAATATGAAGAAGTATAAAGGAACCTGTAATAACTGTACTAATCTCAAAAGAATGCCACAGATACTAGCACATTTTTCAAGAAAAGCATTGTGATAAATATTCAAGTTTTATAATTTGTCATTGTAGCAGTGGCTATTAGAATTTAGTACTATTAAATGTTTACAGCAGAATATTGCTCTAACTTGAAAATGTAAGCATGTTCCTCTGCCAGGCTCTAGCCACCATCAGCCAGCCTAATACTGTTTTCCAAGGCTGCAGAGTGCTGTGGAGTCATTTTAAAATGCTGTTAGCTGATGTGCTTCTTCTCAGGGGTGCCCTGTTACAGCCAAGAGCTGTAGCAGCAGTGCAGCCAAGGAGATGTGATGGCACAGCCTGGGGCAGCCCTGCAGCTCAGTAGTGGTGGCTGCTGCCAAGGCAGCCTGGAATTGCCTTTCACAGCGAGCACATACATGCGTGTTTTAAACCTGGATTAAGGGCTTGGCTCTTGATCAAGATCTAGTCTGGCCTGTTTATACTGTCAGTCTTTTCATACCGTGAGCCCACTCCATGGGAAGTAATCACCTTGCTGAGAATAAGAGTGATACATTTAGCTCATTAGTGGTCCCAAAGCTCTTTCTGTCCTAGGTTTTCCCAACAATTGCTGTGCTAACAAAGGTTCACATCAGCTATCCATTTATGCTGTGTATTCATAGTTAACTTCAAGAGTAAAAATGTTAGTAACAAATTAGTGAGAGCTTGGCATCCCACACTTCTGGAATGCTCAAGAAAGGCTGCTTCTTGCTCCCAGGTATCAACCACCCTTTAACGATCTCATGGTGGGGTGTTACTGTATGCCTTTATAGCTCCTCTTTTTTCCAGGCATGTCATTTATCTTTTTATTTCAATATGAATGTTTTTAACTTCCCCTTCGAATCCTTGCAGCTCATTATATCCTACAGGTATGAGAGCTCTTAAAGTTTTGTTCTCATGTAGGTTCTTAGAAATTTTGTTCACAACCTTAACCCTCTGTTGTAGAAGAGGTATGAACTGACACCTGTTTTTCATGAGGAAAGCACATTTTCCACTTCTCTGATTTTCCCTTTTTTTCATAACTGCTTTATTTTTCCAGCCCCCTATGGAGCCAGGGGCAGCAAGACTGAGTGTGGAGTTTTACATACACCCCTACTCAGGCCAGAGAGGGGGCAATGGTTTCATCTCATAGTTGGTGGTTTTGACCAACTGGGGCCATGTTGGTGTTTCTGACTCTATGGTTGCACTGAATAAGTGCACCTGGTTAAAAAGGATACACAGGAAACAGTCACAGCTTCTCAGTTCTTGATGCTCTGATAATTCCTGTGTTCTTACACATGTATACTGCGGTGTTATAAAAACAGAAACCTTTGAATTTCACCACTTCATCAACCAATTTTGATTATACCGCAATAGTGAGAGAGTGAAAGACCTACACTTTCCATTATTTAGCACTGCACAGTCTTTCCTTTCACCTGCAAACTCCATCAGCAATTTATCATTGCTGGGTATTTTGATTTCTTTTTTCTGCTATGTGACTCATCAGCCTTTATGAAAGATATGGTGACAGAGTACTGTATTTCAAATATTTTCGATATAAATATTTAAAATGAAGGCAGAAGAATTTGCTGTGCTTCCAGACAAAAGAGAAAGCTTACAAGCCCTGAGTGGTTCTGAGTCAGTGAGACGGTGGAAGGACAGGAGGAGGAGAAAGGGGAGAGAGGAAGAAAGGGAAAGAATTCCAACTGTAGCAAAAACCCCTTTTATCCTTAAATAGATTTGGGGTGCAGTTCTGTTGTTACCTACACCATTTTCCACACTAAAGCAGTGTGCCTTTCACTGAAATAGCTGTTTTGTGGAAAATAAGAGGACAACTAGGCTTTCACAGGGAAGGAGGAAAGTCACCTGAATATATTCTGGTGGATCTCTGAGGTGCTGAGAAAGAGTCACCCTTAGAAAGCATCTCAACCTGAAGGAGGCCAAGTGAATTATTATAAAGGATGCTAACATGGAACAGGTGTCAAAATACCTGAGGGACCAAAGTTACATGAGTTGGATCCTACTTGCGATGTTCAACATGCTCCTATACACTGATTTGTGACAAAAAGTGCCTCACTTTGCAGGTGATAAGGGACCTTTGGTTATATCAAGCAGGCCAATAGACAAAATGCTTTTACATAAAACACGAATGGGTCCTGTTTAGTCCAAAGCAAATAGATTGAACTTCTTGCTTTATTTCGCATGTGTGCTGTGAGCTGCTGCCGTGCAAGGCGCGGGGCCGAGGCTGGGTGTGGGCTGCAGCGGGGTGTGTGACAGGCGCACGGGCCAGGCGTGGCCAGGAGAGGGCCACCCAGCCCTGGGAGTGCCGCTGCGCTCTGCTCTCCTGCCAAACCAGCTCTGTCAAAGCTTAATTGCAAAGGTAGCCGAGTTCGTAGGCGGCTGACCGCAGGGAAACAAACAGTTGCACATTGTCACGTAAGAGAGAGAGAGGTAGAAGAGAGACGTTCCTTAACATCTGCTGCAGATGTTGATTTTAGGAGACAGAATAGAAAAAAATTATAAAGGACATGGAAAATGCCATAAAAAGTAGAGGGAATCCTTGCCTTTCGTCCTGGTACCCTCTCTCTGATAAATGTCTCACAAGCCATAGGTTCCCTCATCCCAACGCCGGATGTCCCACAGACCAAGTGGAACCACTCCATACGTCCTGCTCCATTAGGAGCAGGTAGCCCAGCCATAGGTGGTTCCTTTGCTAACCTGTTTTTCTCCATTAGGACTAAGACAGGTTAGCAAAGGAGCTACGTATTCCAGTCTATCCCAAATGCAGAACATGTCCTAAGTGAGAGAAAAATCGTTTAAAAGGACTGAGTAGGAGATAAATCACTACCTGCTTCAGGGCTGATTATGTAGAGCACTTAGGAGTGGTTCATGCCTCACACAAGTGTTGCCACGGTTTTTCCACACATGGTAGAAAGTGGGTGTGCCAGCCCCATCCCTGCCTGTGCCTGGTGCAAGCACAGGCAGCCTGCAGTGCTGCAGCCCCTCTTAAGGAGTGTGGGCAGCCCACACGGACACATGTTCCTCTAACCTAATTTTAGGCACCTGCAGGATGTGTATGGATCTGGTATTTCCTTCTGAGCTGGCTGGAGTTGGTAGGGCATGTGTAGCACATTTAAGCGCTCTAACAAGTGGAGTGTCTCGGGCTTTCATGCTTCTCTTTATGCTCACAGGTACACATAATGCCCTCTCAGGGCCTTCTCATATTACTGAGTTTGGGAGCTACTATTATTTTTATCCAACAATCACGTTAATAAACATATTTGGTCTCTTTTCCATGCTGCTCCCAAACCAGTCATGCCAGGTCAGGGCTGAGGCAGAGCAGAACTGAGTTACTGGGGGTCCATAAACATGGAGCTCAAATAGGATTTTCCTTGGGCAAGCCCATCATAAAGAGGTCAATGGTGAAAAATCCCTGCTGCCAAGCCTTGCCTGAGGCATAATTAGTCATGGTGGGCTTGTGCAAGTCGAGGTCTCATATGCAAAAAAAGCTACTCAGAGAGCCTGCCCATCTATGGGCCAAACTCTACACCTTGAACCCTGGCACCTCAGTGTCTGTATGAGAGTACTCGAGGGGTTCAGAAGATGCTGTCAGTTCTGTTGCTGGCACCACTGTTTCCATTTCAGGGTGTTACTGTACAAAGTCATTCTCATTCTGAGGAGAGACTGGCACTGAGATGTAGACATCTCCTTCAGTCCAAGCAGCACTGAGATGAATCTTACAAGCAGGGAGCAATACTTTGAGGGACTGCCATTTTCTCCCACAGGAAGAAAGCTCCACCTGCTGCTTCCTTCTCAACATGATGAGTGCTGTATTTAACTTATGACTCAGATGTAAACAATACTCCTAACATTTTATCCGTGCATTTGCTTTATCTTCTTGGAGGTTCCCATGTATTAATCCTGTTGTTTAGTGAAGTTTCTGACTTCTGAAGTTTGCAGCTTGTGTAAGATTTGCTTCTTTAGCAGTCAAATGAAGTCTGAAATAACTGTATTTACTGCTAAAATCCAAAATAATCAAACCGGAGAATTTTCTCCATACTTCCACCCAGTGGGGAAGAAACAAGATAAATGATTGCCATGATGACATCATCTTGAGAAATCTTTCCAAAAGGTGATTCTTTGATACATTCTTCATCCCCAGCTTGCTTAACTGACATGTTTATTAATTAGCTAAAGATGATATATGTCACCTGGCAATGAACTTAGTGTCCTGTCTTGTTTTGGTTTAATTTCATTTGCATTTATGTCATGATAGCATATCACACACATATGTCAAATATTTTAAAATCAAACTTTTCTCATTAAATGTCTTACCCATTTTAAGAACTAAGCAACTTTTCCCTTAGTCAAAAAACCACATGCCAACTCTAAAAAATTAACATCACAAGGCTTATTGCCCTATCTCCTAATTAGAAAAAAACTAAACACTATCCACATCAAGTGTAAATGTCTCTTCCCACTGCATACCCCAACAATTTTTGAAAATTTAATTCATTAGGGTTTACAGTGCCAAAATTCCTTTCATACTAATGAGATGAGATGGTCCATAGTACAGATACTACATACACAGGCAAGAGCTTCAACCATAGGTAACTATTGCATTATAGTGGAGAATGCAGCAGTTCACCCTCCCAGGGGCATGGTCTTCTCTTACTGCATTATTCTTGGACTCAATTTTTCTCATCCACGCTCTCAGTCATTTCAAAATCCTAGTTCCAGTTTCCAAGACTATTGATCACTGCTCTGGGTATAGTTGCATTACTGGTCTCATTGTCATTCACGAGTTGTTCATGACTTTACCCGGGCAGTTTCCACAGCCCAGTACAAGGAGTGTGAGTTATAGGCACTGTTCTTGAGCTACAAGCTAAACTTTCAGAGGATATTACCAGGCACTGGGTTAACCTTTTCAGAGCACCTTGCAAAACCATTCTCTTTACTAAGACGTAAATATTACAACGGGTTAATACAGTGGAAAGGAAAATGGAGAACAACAATGTGCCAAGTAATGCCTGCTTCTTCAGAAAAGATTCAAAAGATCCTGATGTCCACCAGGAAGCACTGTAGACCTAACCTGCCCATGAAATATTTTGCTACTGTTTCAACAAGGGCTATATAGACATATAGACACAACCTACCACACTGTAATCAGACTGGAACCATGGTCAGTGGTTGTATCAAAGGTGGGCTGCATCAGCTGTCTCCAACAAGAACCCAGGCAGTTCATAAAAGACAAAGAAGAGGATATTAAAATTCTCCCTTGAAAGGCACAGTTTTCTCCACATCCATAGCCTCAGCTGTCACCAGACCTGGGATCTAGGGATGTGCATGTATTGTACATGGCAGTATCTTATCACTCAGATATCATTCAGATAGTCCAGAAAGGAGCTAAGAACTCTCAAAGTTTCATCTTTTGGCTAAATCAAAAGAAAGTAGTGATCTAAAGTTGCTACTTTACTTTAAAATTACATATGCACTTATGTACTTCCAAAAAGCACCATCTGCAGTCAGGAAAGCCATCAGAATAAGAATGTCATAACTGAAACCAGGAAAAAATGCTGATGGAAGGTATTTTCAGAGCTCTTCATTTTTTTCTTTTATGTGTTAAGGAACAAAACTTTCTGAGACTAAAGAATATATGCAGACAGATCATCTAGCCTGCCAATACAATTTTGGAGATTGAAATATAATAACACTGAGTTAGAAAGTTATTATTTTGAGTGTGAAGAAGAGGAGGTAGGAAATGTGTATTTGTGGAAACACTTTCTGTTGTGTTTGACAGCAGTGGCCAGATAAAGTGTAGCTGGGCTTTAGCCCTTCTAATATTCTCCCTGCATAACTTCACAACATCCTTGTAGGCTTCATGAGTTGTCTGCCTCTTTTTCCAGAGGTGATAAACTCTCGTTTTCTCCTGCCAAGGCTCTCTGCTCAGCCAGGCCAGTATTCTTCCTCACCAGCTCATCATTCGGCACATGGGATGGCCTGTTCCTACAACTTTGAGATTTCCTTCTTAAAGCAGGTCCATCATTCCTGGACTCCTTTGCCCTTCAGGACTTCTTCCCAAGGGATTCTGTCAACCAGCCTCCTAAACAGGCCAAAATTTGCCCTCTGGAATTCCAAGGTGGCTGCTCTGATGATCCTCCTCCTTACTTCTCTGAGAGTTGAAAACTCTATTGTTTTGTAGTTGCTATGCCTAAGACAGCCTCCAACCACCACATCTCCCACCAGTCCTCTGTTCACAAACAGCAACTCTGCAGGGCACCTCCCCTGGTTGGTTCCCTCACCATCTGTGTTGGGACATCCTCTTCCACACAGTCTAGGAACCTCCTGGACTGTTTTCTGTCTGCTGTGTTGGACTTCCAGCAGACTTCTGGTAAGCTGAAGTCCCCAAAGATGTCAAGTCCCCAGGAAGTCCAGGAATGACATGCATTGCCACGAGTCTATCTTGCACGCCATTTGGTAGCACCAAGTTAAATATGGTGCCAGGCAGACTGACACTGGTATCCATCTGTCCTACTGGTTCAACAACAGGACTTTATTCTAATTTTGAAGAAGTGAAGAAAGAAAGAAATCTACCTTTTTCCAGTCACAATCAACTATGTGTTGGTGTCAGGTTTTGTCCTGACTGCTGCAAAGGCTGAAGTGATCATTTAAATTCATGCTTGCCACCATCTTAGCTCATCCCTGCATGGACAAGTGCCCTGACTCACGGAGTTCCCGAACACTTGGCACACATGGCTTTAGTTTCAGGACTAGGAATGCAGTGAGTGTTTTCTGAGTCCTACTGTAACTTTTTTAAAGACTCTACTAATGCTTTCATATATTTTGATTTCTTTTCATTTGAAATCCCCGTTTAAACCTCTGGAGTTGACTACACCCCAGGACAAGAGATACCCTCCTTCATAGATGGAACAGGCTGCCTCCATGGCTCTCGGGCCATGTACAGCACACATCCAAAGTTTGCAACACTCTTAGACCATGCTGCCAAAACCACCAGATTAAAGATTCGCCATCTGCAGTCCACATGTAAAATGGAGGAAAAATATATACTTTCCATAGCTTTGTGACATAATTATTTGCAATACAGGAACACCTGAAGTCTTCTCTGGAGATTAGATTCTGCTGCATTTGTTAGGAGGTGTAAGCACAGCATGAACTGTGTCCTCTGAAGTGACAGCAGATGAAAGTACCAACAAAAGTGACGTTTTCTTTCCCTTTGGTGAGTGGGCTGGCAGAGGGCAGCCTGAGATTCCTTTACAGAAGCTCTTTTAAAATTATCAGAGCATCATCCTGAGACCCTGGGACAGAACTGTGGATTGAATTCAGATTTCTCAAGACACAGTCAATAACTTTCATCCAAAGCAATTTCCTTCTGTCTTGCTGACAGGCAAATTGGAAAAGTGACAGATGACAGACAAGCTGGCAGGGTGACAGGAAGCTTTTGGATGCAGTCTGCAAAAAGGGCAAGAACTTCCATTTTTCTCCACACCAAATGCTCACTCGTACCTTTCCATCAGCTTCTGTTTACAGCCTGCTTTGCCAGAAAAGGCAGTTTCATTTCTTTCATGGAAGTCCTTTAAGAGCCAGTCATCTAGGGCAATTGAGCATAGGCATTAAGATAATTACAATGAAGAGTTATTAAATCCTGGCCAACTCTCACGCTGTGCCTGCTCAATTTTTCTGAATACAAATTTCTTGCAAAATTAATCCCCAGACCACACTATAAATACTCACCCATGGTGAGACATCCCAGAACTTTGATGTGGATCCACATGGATCTTTTCCCTAAAGTAAAGAACTCCAGAGGGAGGAGAGAAAATCAAATGGGAAAACTAAATTTATGAAAACAAAACCCTTAAACAAACAAAAATGCTGAACTTAGAAAACCAGAAATTAAAAGGTCTTGTCAACAAATTGTGCCTTTCAGCTCCATTCTTGAAGAGAGGGACTGATCACACATTTGTGTTGTTAGTCCAGCATCTTTCAGTACTAAAAGTCACACAGTGTAATTTGATTCCTCACCAAGAGCCTTCTTACTGTTCCATAGAGATCTGTCTGTCTGCTTTCTCTCCAGCTCAGCAGTCTCTGCTCTTGTCTAACTTGCATTAATGCAATACAAGCCAGGTATGGACTGCAGATGAAAACCAGTAATGGGCCTGAACTAAACCCCACACAGGAACAGTGTGGGGGAGGGAGGAGTATGGTAGAGGAAAGCAGCTGATTGTAGCCTGGCACCTCAATAAGGAGAAGGAAAAGAGAAACACCAGAAAAGTGGGGAAAGATCAAAAAAACACTGGGCCCACTGTGAAACAGCATGGACAGCACTGCACAGTAAAAGTGCTCCGAGAGTTTCCTGTGCTGAGCCTTGGCTGAAAGAAGTTTGTAGCTGTGAGCAAATAAATAGCCACCTTCTCTTAGTGGCAAGGGCTGCCCCAGTGTGCAAGAGAACAGTGCACACATTGCTTCTGGGGCACGTGACTCTACCATCCTCGGCTTTGCAGACAAGAAATAACCTAGAAGACCCCAAAGCTCTGTTAACCAACCAGGTCAAAAAGGAATAGTAACATGAATAATGTAACAATTAGTAATATGAATAGTAGTATGAATAATGTAACAACAATTTTGGCAGTATTTAATATATTCACTCCAGGAAAGGTCTGAATAATAGTACTGATTAATAAAAATTTATCAAATTTTACAGATGTTGTTAGCTGTCCTCCCCCTAAAAAGCATAAGAAGGCACTTAGAGCTTGCATTTAGCTTTTTAAATTGTAACGAACTTTACGAACAATCACTAATCAATTTAAATCCTCTGGTTGTCCTACGATGTGGATGTTGGAAGTGTAAGACAGCTATATTAGGCAGAGAAATAGTGAAATTCATCATGCCCCCCACTGAAATAACTGTCCACTTCGGTGTTAGAAAGGAAAAGTATTAGACTCTAAACGCTGGCATTAGAGAGAAGATCTTTTAGCTGCCAGGGACCCAGAGGAAACTACACAATTTATTCCAAAGCTGATACACTCTTAGTAATGTTGCCTACTCTGCCACAAAGATGACTTCCATTAACTTGTGTACCTTTACAGCATACTCTGATGTGCAGAACTGGTCTCTCATCAAACACAATAACACTATTATTAACAACGGGGGCTGGCACACTTCCAGTGCCCTCAATCAGTTGTGAAGCCACCTCTAAAATGAAATATTAGTCCCTGTATGCAGGGATATGAGATCTAAACTCAGTCTTCACTTTCTAAAAGTATCCATTTTCTGCGAAACAAGCCAAAGCTTCCTCACAGCGAGGGAGAAGAGGGAGCTGCTTGGCTTAAGGGAGAGCTCCATTTTAAGATTTGATTGTAATTGCTAAATTTGAATAGTCTAAGTATGGATGCATCTCCTTTTCCTCTTCAACTCTGTAAATTAGCATTACAGTTTGCTTTTCAGAGAGGAATTAGCACTGTTGGACTGCTTGGCAGCTCTTGCCCCACTTCTGTTTATCTTTTGTAAAGGTCGTGTTCCTGCTTGCAATAGAATTGGGAACAGAAGTTGCTAGCAAAAAGGCTTTCTTTGCACAGAACTGTGACGGACTTTAGGAGGGAACATAACCCTAAAATAACCACTGCAAACATTTCACGGGGTTTGCATACTAAAGATTACTGCTGTCTAAAAAGCAGTGCTTTCGGATTCTCTTCTAGTGTTTTTTATGCCACGCTTAACAAAGTAGCAGACAAAGTAGCTGCAAATACTTCAAATACCAGATGAGGTAAACTTGAAAAGTGGAGCACTGGCAACACATTGCAGAAGCGCCTGAACTGCTCCTGCAGGGAGCTGGCTGGTGCCAGAGGCAGTACAGCTGTGCTGCACTGCTGGGCTGAGCTAGAGGAACCTGCCCAGCGGTTTCCAGATGTGTTGCTTCAGTGTCCGAGCAGGCACCCTGAACAGAGCAATGCAACACCAGGGGAACTGCCTGGATAGGGTGAGATGGGAGATCCCAGCACAGTGCTTGGTATATGAGGAGTTCTTGTGGTACATGAAGCCAGTAGTACCCTGAAGCCACTGGTTTTTGGCACGTATCCTCTAAGACATGTTGCTGCATGGGTTATTAATTGGCATTTATTAGATTAGACAAGCTTCAAGTCCAGATGTCTAAAAGCCCTTGCGTTAAGAGCATCACTTCAGTTTTGCCCATTTGTGTAGAACCTTTGATTATCTTCTGTGAGCTCAACTCCTTCAGAGGCAGTGCTGCTGAAAGGAAAAGAAAGGGAGAGCCTTGTGTTGCTTCTGTATGTGCTGATATGAAATCTGCATGTTTAGTCTAGTACTTGTGCCAATGTTTTAAGACCATTTCAGTTTACAGTTCAGGTACAGATAGTGATAAAACAAGCAGAAAGCCAGCATGTCCCTGGGATGTTCCAAGACAGTAAGCAGACCAGAGGTGGTGGTGCAGTTTACCTTTGTATCTTATTTTGGTACTTTATCCAGGAAATACAGGCTTAGTGAATACCTTACTGTGAAATGCTGACAGTGGCAAAAAAAAAAAAAAAAAAAAAAAAAAAAAAAAAAAAAAAAAAAAAAAAAAAGGAAAAAAAAAAAAAGAAAAAAAAGAAGGGCAGCATGGATAGGCAGATGCCAGGTCTCTGAAAGGCAGGTTTAACCCGTGCAGGCATGCTCCCTCTGGGACCCCAGCTTAGCAACCATCATCCCCAGATGGGCTAAGCTTAGTGATCATCATCCCCAGATCTGCCCTTGGATCACACGCACTCCCGAGCAGCATAAACTTGCCATTACGTGGTTTGGGGTGGCCATTGCCTGCAACAGAAATGAATATAAGATACAAATAGCTGACATTCTTCTTTGGTACTCAGGAAGGTTTTACAGCACTGCAGTTTAGATCTACTCTGCTGGTACACAGTAACTCATGAGCTCTCTGGGCTCTGAGGAGTCTGTGAATCCATCTCTCCTGTGGGAGGATGGAAGAAGTATCCTCGCTAGCAGCTCCATGATGGTGTCATGGGCAAGTTTCTGCCTCTCAGGAATGCTTTGGAGCTAACCTGTGAAGTAGAAGAATTCCCCTGCTTCGGTAGTCCTTCAGTCACTAGCATCCTGCCTTTTCCAGCTCTAATACTAACAACTTTCTTCAGCAACTTGAAGCATTTTCTGTCACTGCACTTCATTTTACCTGGCAATCTTCATCCTGCTGCCAAAATCTGCAACTTCTCCTGAACCTGAATTAATCCAATAAGGTTTAGTTCAAATGTTTTCCCCCCGATCTCGTGCAATACTTAAGAGCATAATACTTAAACCTAAAGCTGTTATGTAGTTTTCTTCAACTCTTTGAATAGCAAAATTTACAGATGGGATTTAAAAAAGAAGCAATAACTAGCCCCAAAACTGTGGAGGTTCTGATGGCTGAACAGGAAAACGTCACTTGTCAGCAGTTAAGATTTGTGGCAATTTTCAGAACAAAAAATCCCATGGGCCTCCAATTCATATTTCTGCTTTGGAAACACCCAGTCTAAATAGGCAAAACCAAGGCTTTTAGTTTATGGAAGAGAAAAATGAGAAGCAAGCAAATTAAGGAGGGCACTAGGATGCCAGAAAGACAGAAGCAGGACTCAAATTGAAATGCAAATCAAATGTCTTAATCACAAAGCTGCCCTTTCTTTTCATAGTGAGGACTTAAACTATTTAAATGCTTTCTTGAAAAAAGCAAGCTGAGTGTAGAAGAAAAATTACAGAAGATTACATAGTACTGTCATCATTGTTCTTTTCACTTGCTAACCATGCTGGTTAATGTTGTTCCTTCAGATGTCACTACTATGTTATACAGCATTGAGTAAAATGTACCTGCTAAATCTGCCACTGGCTCATAAGGTGCTTTTTTTTTTTTAGCCAAAGAAATTTTAATTATTCTAATCTCAGGGACATGGTCCTGCAGGAAAATGATTTCTCATTTTTGTAAGTATTCAAGTGATTTGAGTGAGTTCAAGTGATGACAGTCAGAGGGATATAAAATTAAAATTTTAGACTTGAGTAAACTGAATTTAAGATCCAGGTATGAAAAAAAAATATTTTGAAAAATGGACAGCATTTGAAGGAAGCAAGGAGAGCGCATGTTTGTTACCTGCTGCAGAAGCAAACTTGTTCCAGTTTTCAGCCAGGCTGACCAGCCAACTTCCCTTTCAGAAGGCCTGAGACCGAAGAGCTCGCAGACTGCACTGGATGCGCAGCTTTCTTAAGCACAGTTAAAAGTTAAACAAAGCACAGAGAGTGCAACAGAAGTGTTTGTATAAAAAACACTTTACTGAAAACTGGTCTCAAAGTCCTGGTGATGTGTCAGGTAGCTTATGTACAAAGAACTCAAATAAACTATGCTTTATAAAAATGTGTAGATGTTGTATGTTTCCTCAGTCAGGGCTCTCTGAGGGTATTTTTGGACTTCTGAGTCAACAAGCATTTGTCTTCCTCCTTAAAATGTCTTGCTTGTCTCTTCCAGCCAGCCTCCTTCTTCATGCCCCTGTATGGGTGTTTTTCCAAATAACCTCCACTCTAAGTCTTTCTGCATTTTAATTACCTTGAGGTGGAGTCCAGAATGTTAATGATACTTTAATACATTAAATCTCTGATTAAGTAAGGTGGACTCTTTTTGCCTCACTCCTGTAGTGAGAAAGATTTGTATTCAGCACACTGAGTTTTAATGCCTGACAGCTGAAGCTTAATATCTTTTCATAGTTTCAGAGATTAATATAGAGTAATTGAAAAAAGATCTCAGAATTATAATATAAAGAACTGAAGATACTATGCAGTAAATACATCCACAGAGGAAAATAATATGCATTTATGCATAAATTTACCATTCATTTTATTTTAATTCTCTGATATTTTTTCTGTTGTTTTTATCAAACTTGTGTTCATTGCTTCCTTGGTGCATATCTTTGAAACCATAGTCACCTTTCTGCTAGTTTAGGGAATTTAAAATGAACGTGCTTCACTGCAGACTGGTAGCAGTGCTAAATGTGCATTTCCCTTGCCATTATTTTTAATGCTCTACCCAGCTTTATTTAAAGTGAGAGGAAGCTTTACACTCATTACAAATAGAACTGACTGGAAATTATTTCTTAAGTCTTTATCCACTCAGCATATCCAATTCTGTCTTGACTGACTAGAAACCCATGATAAAACTCACTATTGAATATATTTTCTCCTGAGTTTGGGCAGTATTTCCATAATGAGTTTATTGACCCTTAGTGTTACAAAATTTTGATTGACTCTTACATCTGATGCCTTTAAAAGAATTTCTGCCTTTACCGTATGCCACTCATGAGCAATGAATGAAAGCATGATGACTTGGAGAAGAAAATTCAAAGTATCTCAAAAAATCAAGTGTCAAAAATTTTTGACCCCAAACTTATACACTTTAAATATGCTTTCTTGTGCTTCTGTGTGTATTATGCATTATTGATGAACAAAGCAGTACAACTCTGGAAATAAAATGTAAGTATCTAAAGTACTAAGCTCTAAAAATAAAGATGAAATCTCTCAGAGGTACTAATTACTGAGACTGAAAAACATAGTGTGGTAGGGGCTGCAAGTGCAACTCAGAACTGTTTTTATTTTCCATGGTATAAGTCAAGGAAAATAGTACCAACTGGAAGAACTATAAAGGAAAGGAACAAGGTTTCTTTCAAACAGATTGTTTTATTTGACTGTGGGAACATTTTGAGAAAAAAAAAAAATGCATACTCCAGGACTGCTTGGGTACCTTAGTTACATCAAAACTACAGTCTAAACTTTCCCTAAGTGTCTGTCAGAAGATGTGTATGCAATGGGAGCCCAGCACTGCATCAGGATGTTTTTGTGATAGGACCACCACTGCCCAGCACCACACCCCGAATTCCATGTAATCAGGTTTTGCCCACGTGACCTTATATTGACTGTAAGCTTCTTAGGACAGGGAGGGTGTTTTGGTGTTTGTAGTTATGTTGAGAAAGATATGGGACTGATGCCTCTTTAGGTTTCAACAACACAAATGGTTCTTGGCACTGCTTTCAAAAATATGGCTTAGCTGAGAAACGACAGATGGGTTACAAGTATTCGTGCTTGTGGTCTTAAGTAAAGGACACCGTTTGAAAGGTGGGCTATTCAGTAGAATGTAGGGAAGGAGAAGTTAAGACAGTGAAATGGAGCTATCCACTACAGTCTTGACACTGCACCACTTACCTAAAATTATTTGAATACACGTACAGCAAGGGGATATCTGCTTTTGCTGAGCCCTGCTAGTTTTGCAAATACAAAGAGCTTTTGGCGTGAACTAGACAAGAGTAACTGCCTTGGAGAGGGATACTGAGCAAGAAGAAGTGAAGTAATACTATTTGTTTCCCTTCTTTACCTCTGGGCGCCCATCCTGAGAGTCCTTGAGCACGTGGAAGTAGCCACCTAATCTCCCTCTGAATTATTTGTGTGTTACATCAGTGTTTGCAGGTTGAGGGCTTAATGGACAAGGTCTATATCTGTTATCAATTTGTCTCAAAAACTGAAAGTGAATGATGATGATTTTGCCTTGAGTCTGTATAGATTGATGCATTTTCACTGTTCATTTCAAAACAACTTGTATTAAAAATTCTTCTGCAACACGTAACAGTCATAAGACATTTTTATGTTGCCAACAATAAATCAAAACAAATCTAACAACCGTATATTGGTATGGACAGCAGTCAGATTACTAGCTATGTTTGCCAAGTGTGTCCTAGAGCACCCTGCCAACACCACTTCTGCAGGAATGGCAAGCTTGCTACATTCAGTAATAATTTGGAATCAGATAAGGAGATAATTACATAAAGGACAGCAAGGAAAGAGAACGGCAAAAACCAGCCATTTTGGGTCTTATGAGCCTCATACTTGATATGAAGGCAGGTGGATGATCACTGCCTGACCACGGTGCAATCAGTAGCATCAGAAAGGTGCCAGCAGATGCTGATCTCAGACCTGCTTGAGGAGCTATTACCTGTGTTCCCGGAACATCTTCCTACAAGAGAGAATAAATTATGGTATTTGCCCAGGAAAGGTAACGTAATGAGAAAGGATCAAGTGAAATATTTAGGCTCGCTTTGGATGAAGTCTTGGAAACTGGCAGTTTGCCTTCTGGGCTTTTTTGTCTGAATTTGGTTTTATGCACTTTCAGGGAATTGTGTAGTTCTCAGTTTTCTTACAAAAATTTTGCAAGAATAAAATAAGAAATACATTAAGATACTTTTAAATCAGATTTTAAATACCCACAGACCTATTAAAAACATGTATTGAATTTTTTTTTCATATAAAATCAACAAATTTGGCTCCAGAGTAATGTTTTCCATGCATTTCTCAGAATTTCAATGCTGTTAATAATTTCAAATAGTTTTAAAACTACATTGGGTTTAATAACAAAGGTTGCCTTCCTTCCTTATTCATAGCCATGGACTAGGCAGCATCAAAAAGGGTTTTATAGGCCAGAGCTTCAGCTAAATGCTGACTTAACCACCTCCACTAATGGATTTCAATATTATTTGCCCATGTTTTTGTATGTAAACATGTAATTAAAGCCCACAAGATGAGAACAATGATTCCATATTTGCATTTATTTGTTGCAAATTTTAATTTAAAATTTTCTTGTCATTCTGTTTAAGTAGAATTCTGTTATGGTGTTTATGAGCACTGTATTCTGCCACCCTGGTATTATAAACTCACATGCCATATTACAATCACAAACTGTGTAGGGATTTGCCTGATAGTGAGTGTTACTAATTGAGATGATGTTTCAGAAATTCTGGATTTTAACCTGTGAGACACAGGCATGAGTTCATGATCTTTAAGATGTATTATTAAAAAAAAAAAAGACCTCTAGAACATCACTCTAATATTTACTTCCCATAATCAATTAAAAATTACAAAGCATTCTGGATCAGAGACCCAAAGTACGTAGTACCTGCTCTTATTTGGGAATTAGTGCACCTAGGGAATTCCAGCTAACAGAGCTTTAAACAGCAAGAGAGATTTAAAGAAGTACATGTGCAAGCAAATAAATAGTTGTAATTATTGGATGATCTCACACCTGAGAGAGAACAGAAGTAACATAAGAAAAAATATTGGTTTGGGTTTAAGTGTATTTACTGAATATTACTTATACCAACCTTAACAGCAGTATACCTTTCAAGTGTCTTGAGAACTTGCCCTGCTTTACAAGCCTAGTGTTTGTGCAGTGATTGCTCCTCATGGCTTCTGGGTAAGATATTTGGGTCCTTTCAAAGCTCTAAAATCAAATCTTCCCCTTGAAACAAACTATTTCATCCAGAAAAGGCTGACAGAGAAACCAAATTAAACCAGTGCAGGTGCTCATGGCTTTGTTTGACTGTTTAGACCTGGTCCACAGCCTTTTGGAAAGATTTACTTCAGCTCTAGAAATGGCTACAAACTCCAACAATGCAAGGGAAAAGAAAAACGGAAAAGGAAAGGGAAAAGGAAAAGGAAAAGGAAAAGGAAAAGGAAAAGGAAAAGGAAAAGGAAAAGGAAAAGGAAAAGGAAAAGGAAAAGGAAAAGGAAAAGGAAAAGGAAAAGGAAAAGGAAAAGGAAAAGGAAAAGGAAAAGGAAAAGGAAAAAGAGTGGTAATGCCCCAGTTCAAGACTGGTCCCATTACTAGAGGTGAGAAATTTTTTGGTAGATATGGTACCCATAGAGATTTGCAACAAGAGAAAGAGATTAACCAATGACACCCGTGGGCTTTGAGATACAGGGAGTGTTTAAGCCACCACAGGTGGACAGAAACAATGAGCATGAAAATCCACTTGTGATATTTTTTGGCTGGCTTATTACACATCTGCTAGTATAGTGCCTAATTTACACTTCAAATAGTGTAATTTCCCTTGTCAGTTCTTCTTTGTGTTGTGCATTTCACAGTGCTAAGATAATTGCCATCATATACTTCTAAGGGAGATTACTGCTGCTGGACCTGAGAGTTTCACAAGCTCTTTTCGGTCAGTCACCCCAGCCATTTCCATTGCCCCTTGCACTGTGGTACGCTTGCACGGACAGGGAGAAACAGGAAAGATCAGCCAAACAATCTCTGAGGTACCCTCTACATATGTACAGCAATTTCTTTCTGTCCATTGTCCTTCCTGGACATAAGTCAGCAGTGAATCTGCTTGAAATATTTTCTTCCCAGACAGTTTCTGGAGTAGTGAGTCACTCTTACAGTCAGACTACAGTTAATCTCATAAATGAGACAGCTAACTTTTTTTTTTTTTTTTTTTTTTTNAATCTGTCCTTCTGCACAATTTCTAGCCAGTAGTCAGCTGGAACATCCCACTGTTACTTCGGAAACTTTCCTCTGCATGCCCTGCTGGTATCCTGGTTCCAACACGGAGATGATTACACAGAAGTAGATGTTTATTAAGAAAGATCTCAGCTGTTTGAGCCACAGCTCTATTGCTCTAGGCATTACACACTGTGTGTTGCAGTGCATCTGGCAGTACCCACAGGGTCCACTCCAGTGAATTACTGGTGGACAAGCTCCCAAGGCACTGAGGTCTAACATCGCAGTCACAGCAAGTTCACATGTTCCCCCAGGAACTGTGTTTTACATACTGTTTCGCTGTTGGTTTAAGGTTTCCCCACCCAGTTTTATGTATACCCTTATGTTTATGCACATCCCCTATGGAATATGTATGATTTCTGGAAAGTTCTGCTATATTCGGTACCTATTTGTTAATTCAAATAGAATCCTCCCCTGAGTTTGTCCCATTGGATGTTTTCCCCCTATCACCTCCCAGTTTACCGAACTGGTCGTTACCCTTTATTCCGCCCCTTTTAACCCCCATATAAAAATCACCCCACAGCTTTATTCTTTGCTCTTCTGCTCTTCTGTTTCACCAGCGGTAAAGGATTGGAAACCACACAGGGGGTCCCTCCCTTGTCCTCTGCCTCTGCCAGCGCCCCTTTTACAATTGGCTTGCAGCCTGCTCCTTGCAGGGAAGCCAGCTCTGTCTGGTGTCCTGCAGCCAGGTCCGGTCCCCAGGGACACCTCCAGCAGTCAGACACTGCGCAGACCCCGGGCAGCTTTTGGTCAGCGTCACTATGTGAATCAGGCTTTTACACTGTCCTATGCAACTGAGCTCCACTCTCCAGCTGTTTGCTCCTGGTTTACCACCCCCCCTTTCCTGTGGGAGGTGTCATGCCACAGGTGTCAACCAGGAAGAGAGGTAGAGAGCTGTGCCAAACCACAAGCAATGCTTCAGTCTTCTGCTGTTGTTAGTATTGTTATTGTACAGCACCCACTTCTACCCCTTGAGCTGAAATAGCATAGGTGGTTCCACAGCTGTATCAGTTTCTGCCTCAAGTGAATGATGGCACAACCACTGACCTCAGATGGGAAACACAACTGAGTGTTTGTACCCAGCCTACCCCATCCCCCCCAGGGTGTCATTCACCTCAGCATGCAGCCTGGGCACCCTTGGAGCCCTCCAAAACTCTAGTGAGTGTATGAAACCCATCCTGAAGGCTGTGGAGATCTTTCTGATGATCTTAGAGCTGCACCAGAGATTCCCTTTCTGTGGCCACTCTCAGTAGTTTGGATAGGTCAACGTAATAATTTGACCTTCTGCTCCGACTGACCTATTCCTTGGGATGATTTTTTGTATGTCCATTTGTTTATCTCTGTTGTCTAAAAAAATACCTCTGCAAGTGTAATTTGTAACAGAGAAGGTGTATCTTCCAAAACTGCTAGCAAGAAAACAGAGCAGGAATGAACTGCTCAAAATAACTGGTCTGGGACCTGGAGTTGTTCTGTTTAACTGGGGTACACCTTTTGCTGAAGTAATAATGAGCCACGCTGTTGATTTAAACCAGTCGTCCTTCCAGCCTTATTTGTGTAATGGTCTGCAACAGAAAAAAAGGGCTACATTTTAAGAATGAGACAACATATCCTTGATATAATCTCCCAGCTTCACAGCAGTTCATGATTCTCCTGAAGCACAGGTTCCAGCTGCACCTTCATGCTGCGATACTGATGACAGATTTTTTTTCTTTCTTCAACTGAATAATTTTCGAATTCAGTGAAGTTTTTTGCCTGCAAAGTTACCTCCAGCATTAAGTTTTCCAGTCTAATGTTTCATGGTTTGGGGTGTTTCTGTTTGATCATTTTAGAATTCTTGCTAGTTCTTAAATTATGTCATTTTTCTGTTCACCTCCTCTATGCCATTGTGATTTTATGGACTTCATAAAATCACTGCTGAGCTCTCTCTTTTCTGGGCTTGAAGGGTACATTTTTATTTACAACACGCTTCATGGGGGTTTATTTGCAAAGGTTTCCTTGAGATGATAAAACTGAAGAGTTTTACCTCCTGTCCTTATATCAGGAAGGATTTTTACCTTGAGATGATGGTACTATTCCAAAATACAGATTCTAAAGTGTTGCAGCCCCCCCACTGCAGCATCATCTCAGGCATGAATTAAACTATTGCAAGAGTCTGTCACTGAACTCCAAAGTGCATATGACAATGCAGAAGAATGAGAACTTCAGCTTTTTTAGTATTGGCCTTTTTGCCGGAGCAGTGTTTCTTCAAATCAGTATCTATCTACCTACCTACCTACCTATCTATCTATCTATCTATCTATTTATCTATCTATCTATCTATCTATCTATCTCAGAAGGATTGTCTAGATTAATTTTCAGTTTATGTACATTTAAATATTATTAAAATGCATGAAGTTCATTCTCATATTGTATTTTAATTACAACATTTTCATTATTTTTTCTGAAGGTTATACATCTGAGTGCTCAAAAACCCTTTGAAAATATGATCAACTAGATGTGTAAAATCAGAAATTATAACCTATTATTATTTACACAGACCTGAATCAATTTTTTTTATTGTTTAAAATCTGACAAAAGCCCTTTGTTGCCTTAGAAAAACTCATATCCACATCAGTAAACTGTTGAGGCTGCTATTTTCCCCTGAGTGCATTGCTATGTGTTGTTAATTTTCAGAGAAAGCTGTTGATGGTCTCAGCATCTGTGAATATATCATTATGTATGATGTACTCATGAGCCTTTGTAATTAAATTCCACTGCTTTGTAGAAATAGGATCAGATTTACCAGATGAGGCAGCAGAACCTTGTAGTCAGAATTCAAGGATTTAAATAACACAACACTCTTTTCTGCAAATGTGTCTTGAAAAATAATTTTCTAGTTTTCTCTGCAGAAATTCCCTTAAAGCGGATCATTTAGAACTGGTTGAACAATAAATAAATAAAGAAACAAATATTTCTAACCAAACATAATATAATTTGCAATTAACATTATTGATCCTCTTCCAAAACCAGTTTGGCTCTTGTTGCATATTCCTGTAGCTATTTAGAAAAAAAGTGAATGTGTAGAAGTATTATTTGATTGTGTTCTCTATGCCAGAAATACAAAACAGGAAACATAAGCAAGAAATATTTGAATTCTAACATCAGCATTTCTAAAAAGCCTCTGCCTCTTTTCATAAAAGGTTTATGAATTTTGCATGTCCCATTTGCTGTATGACCAATCTGAAATGATTTTTGACCCAGTTAAATACTCACTGAAAACTTATCTGGCTTCAGAAAACCTCTATCCAGACCTTTGCTTAGATATCAAAAGATGGATTAAACCCTACTTTAAGGCAGGCACATTTGAAATGTCAGCCTTTCTGCCTGTGTTTCAATGCTGCTTCCTATAAAATTATGAGAATAAATTTAACCATTTCCACAGGATTTTGGGAGGATTCATCAGGATGTCCTTGTAAAACTGAAAAGCACTGGTCCAACAAACATCTTCATCAGAAGTGTTTATCTTTGCTGCTACTTAGCTCCAAAGAAATGAAATATTGATTGTCTTCCTAGATTGCTTTAACCCTTTCTACTTGCACTGCAGCAAGTGGTGTTCATAGAGCAGAAATTACTTAATTAACCTCTCACTGGACATGGTCACATCACTACCAAATCGATTTTTTAACAAGTTCTTAATGGTTGATGATTTTAAGCAAACTTTCAATTTGGGTTTTTTAATTTAAAAAGAAAAACTCTGAAAATAGCCCTATTCGTTTTAGTGGGGAACCTTTATCTTGCATATAAATGGTGTGCCATGATCCCAGAGGGAAAACTGCAAGGGAAACTTAAATTATCAGTATGTAGGAAGACTACATCATTTAGGTCTTCTATAAATTTGGGGTTGGGATGAGCCAGATCAGTTTGCTCATTCTGCTTCTAGCTTGAGATTTCTTCTCTGTGATTTATTCATAAAGGGCTTTATTAATGGGATGCTCAAGATCAACACATCTGCAGGCTGGGGAGCCTGGCTTTGGTGCATTGCTGAGCAAACCAGCGTCCCTTGAATGTGGTGATGTCTAGAAGCACCTTTAAAGCTTCAAAAACATCCATTTCGTGCAGTTTAATGTCATCGAGAAAGAGCTCTTCACATCTGCAGAACGACAGTCTTGCTTTCGTGCTTTCCTTTCCCCAGCTGTAATTGTTATGATCTGAATTTTATATGATATTTAGCTATTATTTTAAGAGTAACTTCCATAAATAACTTAAAATTAAACAAAATAATTAGGTCCTGAAAGAAAAATTTAATGCTTTGCATCTAACGAGGACTATTAATCTCTCCCAGTAAGGGCTGCAGACACACCGGACATCAGCAGCTAAGATGAAGTGCCAAGGCTGTAAAAACTAAGATAAATGACTGTTTTGCTTAAGCCCGTCTGCTGTTTACGGGCCTAAGAGGGGCTTAGCTTCTGAGTGATAACATACACTGTATCCACCCACAACACTTTCACTTGGACTCATTTTCACACATTTTGAAGTAGCTCTGTTAGCACTCTGTTCCATGAATATTGCTTTAAAAAATGGTTTGTAAATGCATCACATCACTCATGTTCATAATGGCATCTCTGCCCTTTGTAGTGCATAAAGGCAACTTAATCATTCCAAATGCCACGTCACATCTTGGCTTCCCACTGAGAAATCTGGCAGTGTTTGGAGGGTTGGCACTGTGACATTACAGGCACTTAAACCACATCTGCAGCTCTTTCATAGGCTAGCTGAAGAGGAATGGGGGAAGAGGAAAGGCATTTTTAATGTATTATATTTTTAATGGTTCAGTGTTTACACCTAAACTGGGACTAGGAATATGGAGATCCAGTAAGAAGTGACAGAGTCATGTGCTGCAGAGATTCCCAACACAACACTCACTTCACTCCTGCCTTGCATGAAAGAGTTGTATGTTTTTGCTGATAACTTTGGCTGGTCAGTCTTGGAGGCTCGAGCAATACCTTAGAAAGGAGCGGGCTACACAGGCTTCCATTTGAGCCTTGGCATCCATTTGAGCCAATAACCTTATGCTGCTATGCTTGTTTTGCCAGGAGGAGCAAAATTGATGCGCCTCCTCTCCCTTGGGAAGCAGCCCTTTTAATCTCCTCTGCGGACTGTCAGTCGCAGCTGTGGCCCCTGGGGCACTGTGCAGCAGGGCAATGCTGGACACTGTGGTTTGCCCATCTTCTGCCACCAAAATGCAATTGTAATTACAAGGGAAACAACCCAAATGTAGCTTTTCTTCATATCCTCAAACCCAATTGTTATAATCACCAGGTGATTGTTTCCGATGCTTCCTCATCTCTGGCGTATCCTCCTGATCTTCGCCCCTCAGCTACTGCATTTTTTCTGAGAACAGCGTTACTTGATTCTGCCGCTCTGAGAGCTGCATGGAGTGTGCTGTTCCCTGAGGTAAAACGTGGTTATCTTGGTGAATCTGATTTAGGCTCCCATTTGGTAATTTTGTTCTCTCTGGCTACAAGAAAAGTTGTTAATTGGTGACTGAAGAGCTTCCTTAGAGCAAAACAGTGTTTAGGAGAATAGATAGAATTTTAAGAGAATCACTTATTGATATAAAACAGCCCGTGCTCCTACCTGCTCACAAGATAATTTGTGGTTTTCCACATGCAGGCTTTGCAGGGACCGATTTTTGTTCTATCTGCTTGTCTCAGTCAGAGTTTCCTGTTGTGCCCCACAGATGCAGGGGTCCTTTCAGGCCCTTCCTGCCCACCAGGATCCAGCTGACGAGGCAAATTCCAAATCAGGATAAGCAAAACTAGTACATGACATTGGGCACAAGCTCTTCCAAGCTATCAGCTTGCTCTGCTTGGTTTGTGGTACCCACTCGCTGCATCCCTGCCCTGGCTGCTGCCCTGCCTCTCCCCAGCTGCAGCATCATCTCAGGCATCTCAGGATAGCAAAGCAGCAGCACAGCAGTTTGGGGGCTGCCAGCTTGGGACAGCTCCCCTCCCTCACAGCGATCTGGGAATGGATGCTGCATGACTGGCTTTTCCTTGTGCTCTGTTCCTGCTCCACATGGATGCATTTTATGTGTTACCGGTGTTCTGTTATGAGCAAAAAAAAAATCAATTTATTTAGATATGTTGTTGTTTTATGCTTCACTACCTTACTCCTTTCAGTTTCTGTTAAAATGACAATATGAAATACTGTCTTTCTAACTCAGAAGATGTATTTAAATTATAGGCACAATGACTCTTGGCCCTTTTTGCCTTTTTTTTTTTTTAAGATACGAAGTTGTGTAAGAACCACTTCAGAGCATTTTAAGTTCAGAAATATAAATTTAAAATGTATAGCTGGGGAGAAAAAAAGAGACAATGCAGAAGAAAAAGCAGAGATAAGACCTAACTTTTAGCAGTATACCAAGTAAGGAGAATGGTAATCAGTTCTTGTATTCCAGCTGGAGTGTGACTTCAGAGCATATTACAGCTATCCAGGGTCTTCATACACAGACATAGGAAAGATTGAAATACTCTTATTTTTTCTCTTTAGTAAGCTACATAGTGTTGGATATACATTAATAAGTTGCTAAGCCATCGTTATCTTGGTACTGACACAATGCTATTATTTGCTATTTAAAATACATAACATAAAGAGTAATTATGTAATAATGAAACAAGAAAGGATAATACGTGATCCTGGAAATTAATTATATCCATCCTTTGATTGTCTCTCTTATGTATGCAGCACAGGATATTGGGATTACCGCTCTACTGAAATTTAGTCAGGAGACTACATGCACAGTATGAGAGCCTCTAAGCTGAAACCCATTATAGCAGATAGTAAATGTGTAATGGAACTCTTTGCGTCTCAGCTATTCACCAGGCAAAATATACATTTGATCTATGAAGCAACTTTTCAAAAAATTTTAAGTGCCCAACAATACAAGAGGAAACTTGTAAATGTTTGGGGGGTTTCCAGTTTTATGGAGAAAGTGGCTGCCCATGGCTTGGATGGATGCACTGTTCACTGGGTAAATAACTGGCTGGTGGCCAGGTCCAGGGAGTGGTGGGGACTGGAGTTACATCCAGCTGGTGGCTGGCCACAGGCGGTGTTTCCCAGGGCTCTGCGTTGGGGCCAGTTCTGTTTCAAACCTTTATCAATGATCTGGATGAGGGGGTTGAGTGCACCCTCAGTCAATTTGCAGCTGAGACCAAGTTGGGCAGAAGGGAGTGTTGATCTGCTGGACAGCAGGAAGGATCCACAAAGGGATCTGGACAGGCTGGATAGATGGCTGAGGCCAATTGCATGAGATTCAACAAGGCCAAGCTGGATCTTGCACTGCAGGCAATGCTGCAGACTTGGGGAACAGTGTCTGGAAAGCTCCCCTGTGGAAAAGGACCTGGGGGTGTTGGTTGAGAGTGACTGAACATGAGCCAGTGTGTGCCCAGGTGGCCAAGAAGGCCAATGGCACCTGGCCTGGATCAGCAATAGTGTGGCCAGCAGGACCAGGGCAGGGATTGTCCCCCTGTACTCGGCAATGGTGAGGCCACACCTCAAATTCTGTGTCCAGTTCTGAGCCCCTCACTAGAAGAAATCTTCCCTGTCCACCCTCCATTCTCTCTCTCTTACCCTTTCCCTTTCCCTTTTCCTCTCCCTCTCCCTCTCCCTCTCCCTTTTGTTTGCTGTAATTCTTTTTGATTAATTGGAATAGAAGGTTAAATTGTAATAAGAACTGTAGAAGTGTTGCTAACTTGAGAATAAATATTGATGTTAGTTTGATACAGCAGAGTGATTTGTGTTGCCAATAATAATTGGATATCCTAATGTTTTAATCAATAAAATGAAGAAATGCTTTGAAACCAATATGTAATACAGATAAAATAAGGCTTAAAAGGTTGTTCCTTGGCACTGTCCTTAAGGTGATGTTTCTGGAGACAGCAGAAACATTCTGCTCTGCCAGACGGCGATAAAAATAAACAAGATGAAAAAGCAAGCAGACCGAAGCTTTGGTGGAAGAAAACACAATTTGGTTTTGGTAATAAAATACTCACTTCTTTTTTTGACTTCTGCTTTGCTAAGGCTGTAGGTGTTTGTAAGGACGTCAGTGTGATTAGTCAGAGGTGATCCTACTACAGGTCACAGGTACTATCCAGACTGCCTGACCTCAGGAGGAGCAAGACTTGAGCCTAGGACTTACCTTCCCCACCTGCAGCTTCTTTCACTTTCCAGTACTGGATTTTCAATCCTCTTTGAAGGGCCCCACAGCCCTGAGCCATCCACAGCTCATCACATTTAAGCCTTATTTTCCAGCTTCTTAATTCCGCAATACCAGAAAGGCCAAACTAGAACAGAACCGATCCCCTCTGCACATTTCCATATGTGTACAGCTGAAAACAACAATATACTGAACAAACCCAGGTGGAGATACCAGAATTTTACACCTGCTTAAACGCATCTCACTATAAATGCCTTGGGGTTTACTTACTGA
This sequence comes from Platysteira castanea, assembly GCA_013397175.1. Lineage (NCBI taxonomy): Eukaryota > Metazoa > Chordata > Aves > Passeriformes > Platysteira > Platysteira castanea. The sequence goes on from VYXC01002940.1 coordinate 367,915, forward strand.
TCTCCTTAACAAAGCTCTTTTCAACATGCTGTCAACTGAGAGAAAGCTGGCAGGAGCTTGTGAAAATTACTACTCTCAGGAATACTTCTAAAGCATGAGTGGTCCTGTGAGCTTAGAGTTAGATGGTAAGAGGTAAATCTCAGTTTGTTTTAATTGGGAAAAATATCGTGTTTACTATTATACATCCTGAGATGCCTCTATTTTTATCTCTAATTTGTATTTCCCACTTAGAAGAGAACCGAGCATAATCATTCAAGTGCAATAATTTTCCTACAACAGAGTAATGTTTTTGTAGCAAGTAACAACAAATAAGAATCTCTTCTGGACATAAACAGATGCGGCCGAAATACCACACTGAGTTAATTAAAAGAGTGGATTCCCAGTTGGATGATGGTTGTAGTTAATTACATAGGTGCTTGCCAATGGCCTATAGATAGCAGAACTTCTTGGCCTCCGATAATAGAGCAGATGATTGCTCAGCTACAGAGAGCATATGTTTTTCACTCCCCATGATTTGATTATATTGGACAAGATTTCATATGAGAAGCATTTTGTGTGCATGTTCTATAACTCTGTGGTTCATCCAGTCTCTTACAAGCAAGCCTAGCCATTCAGCCATCTTCATTTGAAGACCATCCCTTTTCAGGAAAAAAATTACCTTCAAAGTCCAAAATCCCCTATCACAATCATTAGAGAAAGTATCTTCTCTTACCTTTGTATTTTCCCTTTAATTTGCTCTTTCAGCCAATACTACTCATTATCCCACTCACACTGGACCTACCAAGGGTTTCTACCTCTACTTCTCTTGTCCCCACTTCATTTTTCTGCCTTTTTCTTTCTCTCCTCTGTGATACTTCTTCCTTCTTACCTGAACAGGCGACATGTGCATATTCTGCATGCCTCTGAACCCAGCAGCCAAATTCTTGGGTCCAGCAGGATCCTACAACTGACTTTAAATGTCTAGGACTTGTCAGCAGTCCCTGGTGAGCACTGGGATCCTGTAAGGATCTCACATTCTTGACAAAGACCTACCATAGGTCTTTGTCAAGAATGTGCTAAGAATGTGCTAAGAATGGTGTGAGTCTCAAGCCCTTTCCTCCTACAGCTGCCTTACCCAAGCAGTTGCAAATGCTCTAGGTCTTGCTCAGACATCCTTCTGAAGTGAGGTGCCTACCTAGGAAGGTCTGACTCATTTTGTGCAGTTGCCTCTAGGTTAGAGTTTGCAAACAAGAAGCATGAACGCCGCTTAATTTCCTCTTCAGACAGAGGGGATTCAAACAAAGCTAAGTCATAACTGGTATTCAGGTTGCTAGTAAATGCTAATCAATTTTAAATCAGTAAAACCAGTTACAGAGAAGGGGTTAATAGAAAAAACACCTTGTGGCTTGCAGGGACAGGAGAAGAAAAAGAGCCTGAGGCGGATGGAAATAGAGGAAAGGGAGAATAAAGGTGACAGCTGAGATGAAGAGGCAAGTAGTGTCTGGATCAAGTGAAGATATTGCCTGAATTAAATTTACCAGCTTTGTCTTGTAATTTTCAGATATGATGTTGCTTTTCTGGCTTTTCTGGGTTTTTGGGTGGTTTTGGGGGGGTTTTTTGATTGATTGAAGTTTTTCCCTACTTGACTGTCTATTGCAATGAAAAACCCAAGCAAATCAGATTGGCAATTGAGACCCATGCATTTTGCTTCCAAGGAAAGAGCTATATAGATACACCCAATAATACGAACCCTCCTGTATCCCAGTCTTAGAAGACGTAGTGATCTGTGAATGTCACTCTCTTTTATGAGTTCCTCCCTCAGGCGGGGCAGTCATGGCCACAGCTGCCCGTGCATGGGTTTGTCCAGGGCAGCGTGAGTCACACAGTGAGACGTGGGCAAACCACTCGGTGCCATCAGAGTTTCTCAGCTGCAGTTGCAGGAATTGCTGCATGGCTTGGTGCCATGTGAACACTCTCTGCAGCAATGTCCTTTCCACTCTGCTCTTTGCATCACAGCTGCTTCACTGATTTTTTATAGTGCTTTTCATTCTCTCTTTCCTTATGAATTGCATGACTGTGAGACATGATTTTAACTATAGTTTAGTGTACTTTACACCTAGATCTATTCAATGCATTAGGCTGTTAAGATCTGCTGTTAAATAAGGCTATACACTGCAATTATAGACTACAGTTAGGCTAAATTGAATTTCCTCCCCTTCCCAAGAGTGCAATGAACATTTTTGTTGCAGAGGCTGGAGACAACACTGCAATTTTCCCTCAAGAAACTAGTAGGTTCTCTCGTCTGCATAAATGAATAAAAATCAGGACTTTCCCATGGACCTTCTCTCAGGACTTCTAGCTAGTTACTCGTAGATTTCTATACCATTTCCTGCTCTCCAAATCTGTCTTTCAGTCCATCCATCCATCCATCCATCCATCCATCCATCCATCCATCCATCCATCCATCCATCCATCCATCCATCCATCCATCCATCATCCATCCCAAAAAACCCATTTCCTAAATCTTTACTTCCCGTGAATAATCCAAGGCTCTTCCCAGGCCACATATAGTGAATACTGCTTGAGTTACCACATGGTCCTGAAGCTGCCTATTAAATTTGAACTCTTCACATAAAATACACTATTTTTTTCTGTAGATGACACGAATGATAAATTAACCTGGAACTGAATTTTAGAGAATAGTAAATCGAGCGGGATAAGTGGTGATAGAGCCATTAAGTGCAAAAGCATTGATACTTTGGGCCAGTCAGTTTAGAGATGGCTGTAAATTACCAAAAGGCCACTTCAGGTTTAGCCAGCTTTGCTGAAGGTCAAGCAGAATTCCAGCAAACCCCTGCCTCATTTGCTAGACCAAGTAGCTTTTCTCTGGGGATTGCACATGTCCAAGCTGGTCTAGACCTGGGCTCCTGAAAAAAAGGGTTCTCAGCCTTTTGGCAATATCATGTATATCAAAGCAGGGACTTAAGTTTTTCTTAAGTCTTAGCTTCTTTCATTGGCTTCAAGGTACACCAAGATTCTGGTTGAAGGACATTTTGGATTTTTTTTTTTCCAATTCATATAGAATTTGAGCAATAACTAATTAAAAATTAAATTCCTGATGATGAAGAAATGTTCAGCTCCAGAAGAATAAGCACAAATTATCTGTGGCAAAAAAAGTCAATGAGATTTAGCCATTGTGGGCTGGCATGTGTGCATCTCACTTGGGCTGTTGATGGTTATTTGGGGACAGGAGTAAATCAAAGCTTTTCTAACTTTCAGGCATAGTGGTGTTAAAAACCTAAGTAGCGAAAGTAAAGCTGTGGTGTGTTTCTGGTGGGGCTGCCCCACCAGGGCCTGGAGAGCTCTGCTGTGTTGCTACGATCCTGTCCAAGTACTGCCTGCAAAAACACCTTCTTCCCATCCAAGAGACTTCTCCAACTCTCAGTGAGAAGGTAGGGCCCACACTAAAGCAGATGACCTAAGAAATACACAAACTGATGCATTCCTAGGTGCTTGAGCTCTTCCAAAGAATGGAGAAAATAAAACAGGCCAAATCACCAAAAAGGGAATAGAGCTTCCTAAAAACAGCGTTCTGAATTTTGTAGTACTGTGATAAGAAGATACTCTTGTAGAACTACTTCCAGCTAAAGCTTTTGGAAAAAAAGAAGAAATTTCCCCAAGGGAGGTAGAGCTTAATGTTGAAAAAAAGGTCATTGAGCAATTTCTGCATATTTTCTGCAGCATTTAGGCAGTCACAGCACCTTGTCAGGGACAAGTCCAGTGGAATAGGGTAGGAAAACAGAATTCATTTTCTGCTGCAAATAAAGCTGTTAGTCAACTGCTCTCCCCAGAAACTCTCAGCCAAGAAGATAGCAGGCCTGCTTATTACAGAATGCATTTACAGCTTAACTACATTAATAAAATTCCTTTAGCAAGACTTCAGTGGAAATGCAGTTCTGCTTAAATCCTGTATGATATCAGACTCATGGGCAGAGTGGGCAGATTTGAGGCACTGTTCACTTTGTACATACCTACCTGATCATGTGCCAGGGTACATAAATTGGTTTACAGAAATGAACCTACATGGTTTCCACTCTGTTGCTATTTTCTGCTTTGAGAGACAAAACACTTAATGAAAAATAACTTGGTTTTATGATAACACGTACATTAAAGAATAAAAAGCAATTGATATTCTATTTAAAATTTTTTCTTGTCTGCCCCTAATTTATCTCCTGTGCATTTGTCTACTCCCTCCTACTAAAACCAGATTTAATTATGCTACTGTTAGTGGCTATGAAGCTAAATTCTAAGTGACTTTCATCACAGTCAATGGCTTATCATCTGAGGGAGGGAAGAAGCGACTCATCTTTTTTCACTAGGATAAATAAACTCATCTCCAGAAGATAAAAGTTAGCCCAGACTATATCTCATCCCTTGAACCAAATGTAATGCATTTTCAAGTAGAGAAAATTTGCTAAAAATTGACCAGTCTGAAACTTTTCTCCCTGAGTAACCTGATTGATTTCAGCAGGACCGAGTCAGACAGAGTTGGGGAGCTGTGACTTGATACAAAAACGTATTTTTGCTAAGAGAAAGGACACAGGGACAATTTTAGTTATGCATGTTGGGCAATCACATTGAGCAGGCACAAAAGGCATGCATCCCCCAGAGTATCAGCTGTCTGCATATAGATCTTATTATTCCCTTTCCTTTCTAATTCCTCATAGACTGAGATTAAAAATTGCACTTTTATCACAGTGTATCAAATCCCTGTCCTTTCCTTGCCTTGTGTTTTGCCTTGCTGTACCTTGCCTTTGCCTTTCCTCATCAAAATCCAGTATTATGGTTGGTGCAAAATTGTTGTCCAAAAAGCTTTAAGAGTGACTATATTGTTAAAATAATACCCAGAGGTTCTGTTTGCTCTGCTCCAAGAGCTCCTCTAAAAACTTAACTCAAATTACCAGCAGAAGTCTTGTGTTTTGCTAGCAGTCAGATGTCTAAGTACTTTTTCTGTTTCCAAAAACAGTGTTGTATTTTCCCTGGTTTGTCCATTTTCATTAGTGTTTAATAAAGTCTCCATGGCCTGTGTGCAGCTGCTGTTTGCATTATGCATTTCCAGTACCTTCAGTGATTTTACATCTCCCTAAAGCAATCCCAAAATTGAAAGTGATGGAGGCTTCGGGGGTGATGCTGACCCTGAAATCAGTAGATGTTCCTTCATATACTGGCCTATACTGTCATGAAGTGACCTGACAAGTCTTGGCCTGCTGACCAATGTGGAGATGCCTCTGTCTTTGTTTTCTCCTGAGAGCTTTTATTTTGCGGCTAAAAAGGATTTTAGCCTGTGCTCTGTGCTGCTGGTTTTCCTATTGGGTTTGCTCTGATTCCTGCACCCAGCAGCTGTGGTCCTCTGGGTCTCAGATCCAAGAGAAATGCTTTATTTTCCCCAAACCTGCAACTTTCCGTGAGAAGGTCAAGGAGAAAAGGGAGTTAGATGAGGAGTTGAAAACAGGATAGGTTTTACTGTGGGGCAGTGAAAAGGGTTGGTTTTTGAGCCCTTTATAACCTGGGTAAAGCACTGGCAGGTATTCCAGGCAAAGAGCCTGCCCCAGTGATGAGGGAACATGGAGAAATCTCCCTAAGGCTTTTTGGTGCTTCTGGGCTGCTGTACAGCTTGTTCAGATGAAGTTAATCAGTGATTTATGCACTGATGTATTTTTATTTGAAAAGCTCGTGGGTTCAATTTTCAACAGAAACTCTCATTATCTATTTACAATAATGCAACTCTGAGTCTTGTTTAGAATAGTAGCACTGAGTTTAGTTATGTCACTCCAGTATATTTTCTCTCTTTCTTCTATTTATAATTTAGAAATCCTGAGCATGTCACATTTCTCTGCAAGTCAACAGACCCTGTTATTTGTAGTTACTGAAAATAATATTTTGGCTACAATAAAGATGGCAGCAATCTGCTTCTGCTTGTTAATGAAATGAAGTGATTCACATCTAGAAAATGAGAATTCATAGCTCTGAAGAAGGAATTGTTATCCCACAGTAGTAGCAAAATGAAATTTAGTTTCAACTGTTTACAAGTGGAAGCTTAGGAGCTTAATTGGAATATTTTAGTGGAGTTTGGGTTGGATTTTTTTTCATTTTTTTCCTGTTAGAACTTTCTGCCTTTTGTTTGTCCTATTGTACATCATCTTCTTGATTAATATATTTTTATAGGCTGAATTATGTCTTCCTTCACATAAGAAGATACTCATCAAATGATATTTATATTAATCACATCTGAATTTATTATTTTCCTCTTTTCACACTGTCTCAGATGCTTAGAGATAAGGATAAAAATAAATGGTTTGACATAATTTCTAGCAAGACAGAAGAGACAGGCCATGGCTGTCAAAGGAAGTGACAGCCACAGACAAGATACACATTGCTTTGTTCTTCCCTTCAAAGCCCTTGGTTCATCCCTAGCATTTCACTCTTGATCACATACCAGATAACTGTCTCACGTGGGGGTTCTTTTGACAAGCAGGTCTCTCAACAGACTGAGATTTTTCCTTTTTGTATGATAATCATGTTATGTGTGTACAAAAGCACTGGACCAGCACCCGCTTGCTCCTCTTTGGGCTTCCTGTGTGCTCGTGTGTTATCACTCTGAAGAGAAATCATGTCTTTTTCATTTAGCTGTCACACGTGGCTTCCCTTCAGACCACATGGAGAGAGGAGGGGACCCCCAGCTGTGTCTGTCCTGGGGGAATCACCCCCCAGGCACCTGTAGGTTGCTCACAGTGCTGCAAAGCCACACTGTGCACAGCTATTGCGATAGTCAAACACCTGGTTACCTGCCCTGCATCCAGTCTCCAGTCCCACCACTCCCCACCTGTAAAATGACAAAGAAGTAGCTCCTTTCCTCAGTGAAGAGGCAGAAGTCTGTATGTTGCTGACTATCCAGACAATATGCTGTCGGACCAAAGTTTTTCTTTGTCCTTGAGCCACTGGGGAGTAGGGGTTCCTCTGAACTCAAGAGTTTCAGCTGTGGAGAGCACTGAGACACCCCTGCAGTGCACTCTAGATCTTGTGGGTGCACAGGCTGACAAATCTTGCAGTTGCTAATGTAACCTGGCAGTGCCTGGGCATACATCTCTGCAGTAGCCATCTCCACAGATGCCTGGTTTTTCTGGTCACTCCGTTAGGGTTTCTGTGTCAGGGACTGATGGCAGCATCTCAATTGCTGTTTCTCAAGGCCAGAGGCAGAGCATGGCCAGGAGAAGACAATACCTCACATCAGACACCTTGCCTTGGGAAAACCCTCTTGTACAGTCTTTCTCACATAATGACACCCCATGTATTTGTGCTGGTATTCCTAGAGGAGAACTGTTTCCCAGTTGCATTAATGAATCTTGGCTAACTTTACATAGAATATGATGTTTAAAAAAAAAAAAGTTAATTATGTCTGAAATTGAATGTGCTTGGGTTTGCAAGTCTGAGTCTGGAATAACCTACCCAGAGCACTGGGCTTCTGCATAAGAGCAATGAGTCTTTTTTTTTCTAATGGTATCAAGATATACAATCTACTAATCATGTTTTGAATAAGTAAAAAATGGCACATAAAAATTATATAAATCCCCCAAGTTGGTGTTTGACTGTCATGCAGCAGCTGACTGAAATGCATTCGTTTTCTAGGCCGAAACTAAACACCTTTTTCTTCCTAGGTGTAGGTTTGTGTATTTTGTTCCTCAGTGACATTTTCAGAAATCAGAGTGTTTGATTTGAGTACTAAACTGGTTTCAATTAGAAGGCATGAGGAAGCAGTAATGAAAAGCTATTTTCTGAGGAAGACTAGCAGCTGAATGATGACAAGTCTTGAAAAGAGAGAAGGGGCTTAATATTCATGGGCATATTTGAGTTGACTCTTAAGTTCTGTCAAAAGGAAGCCCATTCGTCTGCTTTAATGGCATTTAGATTTCCAAGTAGATTGCTCACTTATCCTTTATTAGGCCAGGTATTATTTATTAGGCCAGGAAAACACATAAAAAATATATTTGTAAAAACTTGTAGACAATGATTACCCTGAAATTAACTCTGAATGAGATTTTCCCATCTAATTTTACTTAACTGTTTTAAGAAGTGTTTTACTTTGAAATAAAAGCTCATTTATTACAAGCAAAATGAGAAAAAGTAACACTTAGAAGTACCACAGTTTTGCACCTTCAAACCATGTAATGACACAGATAGAGATGTAACTGGCAGCTCTGCAGTGAAAAGTGCTAGTAAAGTGTTAGTGTTCAGCTGCCAAATAATAGCTTCAATCTTGAAATTAATTGGATTAAATGTCCTTCTGTTTGGCTGTATTTTACCTGGCGATTTAGTGAGTCAGATTATTACTTTTATAACTAACACCAAAAATGTTTTTTAGATGCTTTCATCCAAAAAGTAAAGGAACAAGTCCGTTCCTTAGTTGTTTAAACTCTTAGGTATAAGAATGATCTTCTTCTCTGAGCTAGAGGTGATGGAAAAGGGAAGGAAAACTGTTGCAACAATAGGACAGACTGGTTTTTTATGAAGGTATAGCTCCAAATGCAGTCAGGGCTCTGTGCAGGGAAGTTGGGAAGCTTGTCCCCTTGAGGTGAAGCAGCAGCTCTTGGAGGAAATTACCTCCAAGACACAACTCAGGTATTACTAGGACATTGTTTTAACTGTGACAAAGGAAATAAATAATTGCTCTCTCACTGTCTTTTCAGATGTTTGAAAATCTACTGAATCCTCTCTGCCATGACTATCACTTGCCTCATTTATAAATCAACATGGAGACAGCCGCAGAGCTTTGGATCAAACACACTTGGTGCAAGGGTTTGGAGCAGAAAAGTCTGCATGTGGTGTCTGCACTCAAATCCAGTTGCTCTACTGTGACCACACCTATGAGTCCTGACTCTATTGCTGCTTAGCCAGTTAGCTCTTGTTACAAATGTCATATGAAGTATTGCTGCGTGACTTTCAGCAGTCACTTCTCATAGATAATGGAGGTTATATTGGTTTATGATTTTAAACACCAGCTATGCTTTGAGGGCAGATGAGGCAAAATGTGTCTGACAGTAGATTTTCTCCTTAATCGAGTGGAAAAGACTGTGCTGAAAGCCCAAAGCTGAAATAAGTCAGAATTTTTCAAGACAGAGTAGGTGCTCAAGCTCTGGAACATGGAATCATGATGGATTTCTACCACTTGAGGATGGGACCTATCTGATCAAATTCTGACAGTGCCAATGGGTAAACTGAGCCAGTCACCTTCTTTTCTCTGGACAGGCAATGTGGAGAGAGAGGCATACTGAAGACCCAGTCTGTGTCAGTCTGGATAGTGGAAGTAGTCATATGAATTGTAGGAGAAAAGTGCCCATTTTGCCCCATTGACTGTAAAGAAAGTTTTGGCCAGCTGATTTACCTGTGAATTTCTGTTCCATAGGTATCACAAGTCATACACAATGAATTACACCCTAAATTTCTTACCAAGCTGCCATAACTCAAGCTTGATACACTGGCTTAGTATGCGAAGGACAGCGCAAAGCTCTGATGCTGGTGTCATGCAGAAGCTCAGACTGGATGATGGTTCTCCAGTGGGATAACCATCTGCACGAAAAAAATCTGCACCAGGAAGACCCCGAGAGGCGTATGACCAGGGAAAGCTTAACAGTACAGCTAGAAAAGTGGACAAGTTACCACCAGTATGGTCAGAAACAGAAACTTCAAACAGCAATCACAGTGGAAACTCTGAGTTTAACTCAATTCTCCTTGTTAATGAGATTGTTCTAGAGAACTGGGCTGTCAAGGTCCGTGGAGCAGAGGAAGATGTTAATAAGGGGAAAGATAACAAAAAGGGTGTTGATTTAGTGCACTGACTGGAAACTGAAATTATGATGGAAACCAAAATTGAGAGAAAAGCAAATTATTTAGGAAGTACTTCAACAAAAAAAAAAAAAAAAAAAACAACCAAACAAACAAGCAAAAAAAACCCCCAAAAAACGAAAAAAAAAAAAAGCCAAAATCAGGTCAAGATCTTTTATTTGTTAAATAGAAATGGAAGTAATAAATAAATAGCTAGATTCAAATGTAGCTTCTATCATAAAACCCTGGAGTGGATTCATGAACAAATATCTTGTTCTGTCAACTACGTGAATATGTAATGTTGTTATCTATGTCAGAAGAGCTGTAGCTGGGCTTGCCTTTACATGATTTCCCTGCCTTCAAAATAATGTTCACCGAACTGAGGAAAAAAACCCAAGGCAGTTCCGTAAAGTATTTCCTGCAGATCCTCATTTTAGCCCCTTCTCCTGAGTTTGAGGAGACCCACAAGGATCATCAAATCCAACTCCTGGTCCTGCACAGGACAAGTCCAAGAATCACACCAGCCCCTTTTGAATGCTGTTGGGTACTCTATCAAAAAAAATTTACATAACAATTAAGAGTAGCAGATTTGATTTGGAAGCTTCTGGAGAGCACAACCATTCCCGTAACTACTCACTTTTTCTGGTTAAAATCTTCTATTCTGCACCCAGTAGTACAAGTAGGAACCTGCTGTATCTTCAGGTAGATATTTCCAAAGCTTTGTTTTAAATTCTATTTGAGTGTCTTTACTGTTACACGTTATTTCTCCATACTGCACAGAAAGAACCTCCCAGGGATTTTTATCGTAATTTGGCAGCTGAGCTCTGCAACAAAACTAGATCTCTCAAAAGACTGAATCATTTTTTCCTTGCTAACGATTCTTAATTTTCTGTTCAGAGGAAATAAAATTCATAGTGAAAATCATTCTTTATTAAATGACATTTGTAATAAGCTGGAACACAGAAAATGAGATTGAACCAAAACTTTTCTTTTTTTTCTTGTTGCAAGCAACTTGCTAACATTTGGCCTTCTGCAAATACTGGTCTTTGCTATTCTTCGTTTATTACCATTCTGCCCAAGGCTGAGGCAAAGGAATAACTATTAATCATTTCTCCCTTCTATTCTTTTTTACTGTGGGGATTATAGAGTGTCCTCCAAGAGGAAATGGAGTTTCTGGACTGTTAAAGCCATAGGAAAAAAAATTAAAAAGACACAGTGAGAGGGAAAACTATGCTCTAAAAGAAAGTCTCAAGAAGTATCACAATCACTGAAGTCCTGAAGTTGTTATGTGGGAAACACCACCTAGGAATTTGTGCAGAATTGTGGAGTGTTTCTGAGTGTAGCTGTTGCAGTTAGGGCAGAAGAGGAAAGGTGTTGGCAGGGTCAGACCAGGGTCCCCTCTATCTCTGCCTCCTGCTTCAGTGCACGTGAGCCTGGGAGAGCACTAGCCCATCTTCTGCAGTGTATTCTCTTCTACTCCCAGCACCCACAAGGCTTGGATTCGGGATGCTGGACGCTACATCCTTGCCTACTCCCTTTGAAGCCTGTTTATGGATGTGTTGTCCAAATTTCTCCAAACCCTTTTGGAGCCTGATGATGTTGCCTGACGCCTTCCCAGGGCAGAACATTCCTGAAACTCAGTTTCCATTACTTACAAATCTTCTTTTAGGACTGTAGGGTTTGGTGAATAACAGCTCTAGCAGCCACCCCATTCATCACCTCAATGTTTTTGTGAACCCACACCATATCATCTCTCAGCCTTTTTATTGGCAGTCACTATGAACACATAAGCTCTGCACTGATGCTGTCTGCACCCTATTGAGCTGTGCCTGAATGGACAGGATTGCTGGAGCTGTGCCTGATCACTGGTAGATTTGTGAAGGTGTTCTTTGTGAGGCTCAGGTTCCCCTGTTCTGCTGTCATCCACACAAATCTAGAGGCTTCTGCATTGTCATCTTTCCTGGGAAAGCTCTAGTCTCTCCTAAGCAGCAGTTTGGGGTAAGATCCTAAATTTCAGCAGGACTGACTTTAAACCAGCACTCGGCTCACGCCTGCAGCAGGCCAGTAAGCAGCTGCAGCAGTGCTCAGTGGTGGCCAGCTAGAACAAAAGCTCCATCAGGAAAAAAACCACATTGTTTTGGATGAGCAGCAGAGCTCCCCTGCTTTTGCTCCTCTTGTAGTAATGGTACCCCCTTGGTACCATTAGTTGGACTCCCTCACCAGTCTCCTATTCCCCACAGGATGCCACACCAAGGATGAGGAAATAGTGCTTGGACTGGAGGGACCATGGTCATGCCACTGAGTCCATAGGTGGATGTTGACATTCCAGCCAGATCCTGTGATGAGATCAGGCTGTGTGCTGTCAAGAGGCATAAAAATCTGATTTTCCTTTTACCTGGCTGTGGGTTTTCCAGAAGCACATGTGTCCTTGACAGTCCCACTCTTCTAATCTTCACTCCTGTTGAGCAGTTCAGTAGGTACGGGAGAGGAAACTGGAGAGAGGAGGATGGCTGGGCCAACAAACTATGCAGTTGCAAAATTGGATTTCCTTTGGAAAATGAGGTTTTTACAGAAAAGAGTGAGCAATCCAGGCTAGTGAGGTATTACTCATTGTCCACAAAAGACTTCAGTGAGAGCTATCTCCCATCTGTCACTCCCTAGACCATGTCTGTGTGCCTTCCTGCAGGTCAGAGCGATCCCCTTACAGCAATTGTCACAGTCTTTGTCAGATGTGTCAAACAAGAGCAGCACAGCACACAGCACATGCTTTTCAAGGATTGCTCTTTCAAATGAAACATCCTGGAAAACCTTGTAAATACTGCACAGAAAATTGCAGCCTGCTGTGTCAAAAATTACGTTAAGGTCCCGTGCATGCCCTTCCCTTGGGTGCTGTCATTCTGCACCAGGCACAGGGCATTGCCTCACAGATTCACACCAGCTTTCATCTTTGGCTACACTTAACCAGGGAGGTTTCAGATGAGAATATAGAGTCCTAAGGTTCTTGGGCAGAGCAGCTTTACAGGGGTGTCTTGCAGTGAAACACCTCGAGCTGAATGCTCCCATGCAGGTATTTGCCAGGGGTGATTTCTGGGATCTAACAGACTTTTCAGGACAGGAGGAATGCAAGCCTTGAGCATGCTGGGAACCCGTGGGAGCACCCAGTGATCCCCTTACTAAATAGACACTATTAATGCTTCCTCTCTAAAGTGTCTCTGAATATACAGATAGGGGAAAAAACCCTTCTGAGTAGACAATTTTTAAAAAATGTTCCACATATACAGTGTTTTGTAAAGAGCTCTCTGAAGATTTGGGAGGAGGACAGTTGACTACAGAACAAGGACAGGGCTCTATGTTGATGACATGTTTAACTTTGTGTATTAAGACATGAAATATACAACTGGCATGTGACAGGGGCAATTTAGGAATTGACTTCTGAATCTAAGAGTCAAGGAATTACAGCTACTAAAGAGCTTGCTCTCACTGAAGAGACCAAGAGAACAAAATGGTGCAGTGCTCTCGTGCACACTTAACCAAAAATCTAGGCTAGAAATAAACAAGAATATAGACTGTTGCAGCCTCCATTACATGATGCATCTCAAAAGCTGTTTGATCCTTTAAGCTATGCAGTTGGAGTGACAAGGAAGATTCTTTCTCCTTGCAGATTCAAACTCCCTCCCTTCACCCTCCCACCTCATCGCACCTCGCTGAAACAGCTCACACTCAGCATCACTTAAGACCTACAGAGGTCCTTAATTTATTTTGAATAGCTGGTTGCTTTGTGAGGTACAGTGTTGTACTCCATCAGTGCACTTTCCAGCTGTGTTTGCCTGGATCAAACACCAGGAGCTCCTCAGTGGCAAAAGCTAAGACAAACAGTGCCAGATGTTAGTTTTACACAGATAATGCTAGTAAAAGACCCCAACTCTAACAAAAATAAAATCTGAGAATAGCTGTACTGATCAGAGGTTGAACTGTTTCCAAATCCTGTCTCTGACAGTGACTACATGTGCATGTTTACAAAAGACTGTCAGGACAGATCATGCACATAGCAACAGCAGCTGGTGGTTCAGACACTACAAAATCTTAATCAGTATCTTTGTATTTAGCAGCCCTTGATGGGTTTCTGTTTTCATCACATTTAAACTTTTAGCATCCACAGCATCATAAGTCAATGAGTGTGGCAGTATAATTATGCAATGTGTAAAGAAAATATTTGTTTATTTTGAATCCGCATCCTGCTGAGTTCATTTGATGGCTTTCTTTTTATACTAGGGAAGAGTATGCAGTCACTGCCTAGTGTAAGTTGCAAACTTAGGGTTACTCATGACTTCATTAAAAACTGCTGCATCCACTTCAGACACCTCCTTTGGAAATGGAGGACAACTAATTTATTTGATTGCTCCTCATTTTAAAACTGGTCTGTAACTTCAATCATCTTTATTGTCCTTCTCTAATCTTTGCCAAATGTTCTATGTGAATTGGAGTTGAGCTTGATATGAGTTGTATGGATTGATTTTTGAAGATATGTTAATTCATATCATTTAGCTGCTGAACTGAAAATGCTCTTTCTGACATGGCACCACTATAAGAACTCAGATAATAGATATACTCTTTCAAGACACAGATTGAAACTTCAAGTAGCCTAATTATATCCAACATCAGTTAATTTAACAGTTCTTCATTTCATAATGTAAGAAAAGTATCTATGAATTACTCTTTCACATAAATTTCTGACAGAAATGTAGTCTCTAATTCACAGAACAGGACAATTTTATTAGGACATTAATTTAGCAGTAAATATTCAGCTTAACAATTTCAAATAATTAATGTCTTTGCTGCTACACTGACACTTGAGATTGTAGAGATGGTGTTTGGCTCACGAGAAAATTTTTTTTAGTGATAGTTTGAAGTTATCAGAACACAAAACGTGTAACTTCAATATTGAAGAGTTATATTCCAAGAAAGCAGATAATCAAAGCAAAACTATTTAAAGCTCCTCAGTGATGGGTCCTTCAAGAGTCTAATTACCACAGATACTCAACTCTCATGTCCACTTGAAGTGAGATTGTTTCTTTCAGGTAAGCTGAAGGCAATGTTACTATCACAGGAGAGTGAGCAGTACTTTACCGTAGCTTGTGCTGGTAAGGAGATTACAACACTTCTTAAAAACAGCCCTGAGGTTCATACTATCATTTTAGCACATTGAGCAGCTGTGTCTTCAGTCAATTTAATCAGCAAATTGTATGCCTTTTGGCTTGATCATGACCCAAACTCCTTTAATTAATTAGCTCAATTCTGTTCTTCAAACCACTGGAAATGAGGCACATTTTTATGGAAAAAATTGTTCTTACCTGATGGGCCCCATTAGAAAAACTCCTGATTCCATGTAGGACAGGCAAGCCAAGGATCTCCTATTTTTTGCACACACTTGGAAGCCAAGTGCTGTGCTGCAGGTGTGCCCCATCAGGGGACAGTCATTCTCACCCCCTTAGACTGGGTTGGATATATGGCACTTACTGCTTGTGATCACTGCCTTTCCCATTCCTTACATTTCTCACCCTACCAAAACAACAATGGAATGGAAACAGAAACTTTATACCTGCTCAATTTTCTGCAAATAGACCAGCTCAGCATTCCTCTACACTGGTTAAAAAAGGGTTAAAAACACAACCTCAAATTATAACAAGGTGGAAAATTAGAGAAATGATTCATTTAACACCCAGCAATGAAAGCAGTGACTCAGCTGAGAGGGAACAATGAGAATTTATCCGCACTTCTCCAGCACTGGAACGAATAGCTATTTGCTCTCTTAACTATGGCAGTACTGCCATTTTCCAGCCTCATACTTAATTGATGTTTTTGGCTTAATTCTCAGCTGGGGAACTCTTTAATTTTTTATTTTTTCCCCTCCTTTCAGTAGCTTCCAGGTAGCTAATAAAAGAGAGCCACCTACGCTGAGCTGTTTATTGCCACCCGCTCCCAGTGCCGGTGGGATGGCAGCAAGCAGGGGACAGGTGATTCAGTGTTAATTAGACCTTTCTGGCCCAGCAGCTTTCCTGAGGGCTGCAGTTATAAGTGACACTCTCAAATAAAAGCCCAGACAGGGGCTGCAGGTATCAAATAGGCAGTCCTTTAACTCTGCTTTTCTGCTTTACTTTTCCAAGAGCATCCCCATGCTGGGATGGTCCCTCAGGGTAGCAGAGCTGCTCTAATAGAGATCCCCCATACCAGGGAGTCCTGATCTGGGCTGTCAATGTACTCTCTTTCTTAATCTGACCCCTCCACAGTGTTTCCTGATTTCTATCTTCCTAATTTCACCCTCGCAGTCATTTTCTGAAGAAAGAGAAATAAGATACATTCCTGCATCTGTTTTCATGTGCTGGACTAAATGGTCTGTTGTTGGCACATTTGGATGGGGAACTGTGACCACACTGCAAAAACAATCATCTCTACCCACTCACTGAGCATGAGCAAAAATAAGATTAAACCTTTTTTCCAAGGAGCCTGAGATATACCCAGGGAAATTTCTGACAGCCCAAGTTCTGGTTTGCGCAGGGAAATGAGTTTCTCTAGTTGGCCAGTTTGACCAGATTAGTGAGATTTGTTTTCTTGCTAAATTAATACATTAATTCATCATGGGGTCAAACATTCAGAAAATCCAAAGCACACTTTGCTGCTGTTGGCAGCTTGTGACTGAACTGGATTGTATCAAGAAGACCGGGACTGGTACAGCTTATTTTTCTGGCTCTATGGAATGGTCCTTGTTTTACTGACACCATGTCAAGAAAAAGCACCCTCCACAATTCCTTGGTGGCATTTCCCTTGCTGCAATTACTGTTTTTATTCACCTTCTCTTCAGCATCAGAAGATCTCCAAGGGAATTTTCTTACCATGAAAAGAGTGGTGTGCAGTGATTTGGACAGTTAATGGTTAGTACAGGTAAAATCCTTAATCCAACCTCTATGGATTTAGTAAAACTTTTTATTCATGCTAAATGCTTTGTTAAGGTCCAAAGACTCTATTCTCAGCATCACACACACACTGATCATGAAATTAAAGGTAAAATGTATTCCTTGATCCATTGCCATATATTAGCCCCCTATCAGAGCTGAAATACTGCTCAAAAAAAGCCCATGGCTCAAAGGGCCATTACTGATATTTTCCAGAACTTTGTTTTTGCAAAGCCTTTGTGCTAATCTCTGTCTTCTCAAGGGACAAAAGAAGGATTTTTGGATATTTTATGGACCTGGCAGTCACTAGATACCTGCCAAGAGAGCATATCCTAGACCTTTAGATGTCCTAAAACAAGAGATAAAGACTATTTTTTTTCTTACCTTATACACTGATTTATTTTGCATAGTAGCTTTAACAGCTCTGCCTAAAACACATAGGACATAAAAGTATGAATAGTCTATTTTCTCTATGTTTCCCTAATTCCTTGATGAAGGAAACCTGAATGTAGTAGGTCGAGATGTGCTGAGAAGAGCCTGACTTTTAAACTGGGCCTGAGCACAGAGCCTCTTCTCCTAAACTGAAAAAAGCCATCCGGCAATGATGAAGAGCACCATTCTCCAAGCTTCTTCACAGTCCTCTGATCAGGCCAGATTCATGTCAAAGGGGTCTCAAAACCCATGGTGCTCAGCTGGTAGGCTCAAAATTGTTGAGGGTCTCCCCTGCTGCTTGGTGCCCTGTCCTCTGGAAGGGCAGAGGGCTCTGGTTTCTGAAGCCATCCATGACACCTGGTGTGAGAGTGCTTCCAGACCTGCCCTTGCTGATGGATGAGATTGCTGCTCATGTTGCCACATTGCAGGAGAGAAAACCAGAAATGCAAATGGCAGAAAGGTCCCCTCACACTTTCCTGTTTTGCAGGCACTGCACCAAATCTGTCTTCCATTTAGCAAATACCCCTCCTGAGCTTTAAAATGAACCTAGTCAAGCCTTGATTGTCTGAAACTACTGAATTTCTTTTGCAAGTCATTCCTTTCAGGTCACCGTAGAAAGATTACTTTAAATTATATTGTTTCCATGAGTTTGAATATATATTTCTTAAATGGCACAAGAAAGAATGCTATTACAGTTCCCAGACTGCATCATGACTTCACATTGTTGCTATTTAACTTTCAAATAAGACTTCATGGAAGAGAGAAACAGATCCCAGCTGACTGCCTCATAATCACAAATGCTTTTTCATGTAAGCAGAATATATATCATCTCAATGGATCTCCAGTTTCAACTTGAAAAGAAAAATAGAGAGTCTGATCCCAAGCTGTGTTCAAAGAAGGATGTGTGAGCAGGCTGTGGCAAAGACATTAAAGAGACACGCTATCATTCTGAGATTTGTCAGCCCATCTTTCACTTATGCATGGTGTCATTTATCACCCAGGCTTCATAAGAAGCTGATATGTATTAATCTGTCCTAAAGCAATATTTCATATTATCTGTCTCTTAGTAAACCCTGAAAATAAACACTGATTAAAAAGAAATAAAATTGCATAAGATCTGTAAAGGGAAGGGGGAAAGCAATAATTGGATAAATACAATCTGGAAATTATGCACAGCACACTAATCCCTAGGCTTTCTGTTAATAAATATAAAATATAAAGGAAGAATTTTTAAAAAATCAAATGTATTTCTAAGGATATTGTGAGGTTTTGCACGGAAAAAGTCAGAAGGGCCAAGGCCAAATTAGAACTTAATCTGGCTATTGTTGTAAAGGACAATAAAAATATTGCTATAAATGCCTTAACAAGCAAAGGAGGACTAAGGAAAATCTTCATCCTTATTGAATGCAGGAGAAAACTTAGTGACAAAGGATAAGGAAAAGGCAGAAGTAATTCAAGCCTTCTTTGCCTCAGTGTTTAATAGTAAGACCAGTTGTTCTCTGGGTACCCAGATCCCTGAGCTGGAAGACAGGGACGAGGAGCATAAGTCCCCATAATTCCAGAGAAAATAGTTGGTAACCTGTTATATCACTTATATAAAAACAGGTCTGTGGGGCTGGAAGGGAGCCTGGGACAACTGAGGGAGCTGGTGGAAGTGCTCACTGAGCCACTTTCCATCATTTACCAGCAGTCCTGGCCAGCTGGGGAGGTACCAGGGAACTGGAGGTGGGTGAATGTGGTGCCCATTTACAAGAAGGGCTGTGAGGAGGACCTAGAGAATCACAGGCCTGTCACTCTGACCTAGGTGCTGGAGAAGGTGATGGAGCAGCTCATCGTGATGTGCCATCACATGGCATGTACAGGACAACCAGGGGGTCAGGCCCAGCCAGCACTGGTTTAGATCTTGCTTGACAAACCTGATCTCCTTCAATGACCAGGTGACTGCTTAGTGTATGAGGGAAAAGCTGTAGATGTGTCTGTCTGTACTTCAGCAAAGCCTTTGACTTCATTTCCCACAGCATCCTCCTGGAGAAACCAGCCACTCATGGCTTGGATGAGCGAGTGCTGTTTGCTGGGTAAAAAACTGTCTGATGGCTGTGGGAGTGGTGAACGGAGTTATACCTAGCTGTCAATACTGGTTCCCCAGGGTTCAGTGCTTTTTGTATTCCTCCGCCTGCCTGGGTTTTGCCTGGCTCTGATCTTATCCCTCAGCCCCTGGAGAAATGGATTTTACCACCTCTCCGCTGTGGAATAAATCTGCCAGCTCCGGTCACGATGCTGTCGGTCGGGCTGGAGGTTAAAAGTCTTTACAATATGAACAGGAATGAAAGAGCAAGATACAGTCCTTTCAAGCTTTTATTCCTGGGTGCCTGTCTCTCCCCACGTGCAGTGAAGGAGCCCAGCAGGGGTACACAGGCAGAGCCCAGAAGGTGGAGCCAAGCTGGTCCCCTTTTCCTTTATGCTGGGGGTGGAGAGAGGGAGGTGCCTGGGGGTAATAGCGAATTAGAACCATCCCAGGAAGCTTCGGGTAAATTCAAGTAGAGGTAACATTTTCATGGGCTTGAAACAAAGAACACAGCACATGATGCCTTGGGTAAACTCGAGTAAAGGTAACATTTTCGCGGGCTTGAGAACAAAAGGATTCGGAGGAGTCCCGGCTGCGTGGCAGGGCAAGCCCAGGTATGTCTGTCCAGGGGGCAGCCAGGCATGTCCGGGCAGGTCAGCCCGTGGGGGCCCGAGGCCGGGCAGCCCTGGGCAGACTGCAACAAGTGCTGGGGCCAGTCCTGTTTAATATCTTTATCAATGATCTGGATGAGGGGACCAAGGGCACCCTCAGTCAGTTTGCAGACAACACCAAGTTGGTCTGAGTATTATTAACGAGTCAAGAACCCCAAAAAATAGATTAACTCGTTTATTACAATAAGCAGCTGCTGGCGGCACCAAGGATAAACCCAGGTTCAACACGGGCGGCTAAAAGCAGAACCTGCCTCTGACTTCACCTGCACAACACCACACTACCACTCCAAAAAGCCCCCAAACCCCCGACGGAGCCCCCTTTTAAGTCCATGGTGGGATCAGAAAGGGCACCAATCAGGACACTCGCTTTGGAGGTTCCTCATTGGACCGTTTTCCAGCGCTCTGATTGGTCCATTCCTGACCAATCATTTTCAAATGGAGCATTTGATTGGTTGATCTCTGTCCGAGGCACTGGTGCTGGCTTGTAATCCTTCTGGAAGATTCTCATATTGAATCATGATGTCTCTGTTATTCCATCCCCTAGGGATTGAGTTCCCACGTTGCCTCCCCCATATTTGACACCTCGAACATTAATAACTTTACATTATAGTAACTGGTTTACAAAGTCAAATCCTTTATAACATGAGGGTGGAAAGGTGCTGCAGAGGGATCTGAACAGGCTGGATCAACTGGTCAGTTCTATGAGGCTCAACAAGACAAAGTGACAGGTCCTGCACTTGGGTTGCACCAACCCCAGGAAATGCTCCAGACTCAGGGAAGAGTGTCTGGAAAGCTGCCACGGGGGAAAAGACCTGGAGGTGCTGGTCAACAGTGGCTGAACATGAGCCAGCGTGTGCCCAGGTGGCCAAGAAGGCCAATGGCATCCTGACCTGTATCAGCAGTAGTGCAGCCAGCAGGACCAGGGCAGTGATTGTCCCACTGGTGAGGCTACACGAGTTCTGTGTCCCCTTCTGAGCCCCTTATGACAAGAAAGACATTGAGGTGTGCTGAAGCGTGTCCAGAGAAAAGCAACAGAGCTGGTGAAGGATCTGGAGAGTCAGTCCTATGAGGAGCTCAGGGAGTTGGGGCTGTTTAGCCTGAAGAAAAGGAAGGAAAAGAGCTATTGAAGGGACTGGAACACAAGTCTGATGAGGAGCAGCTGGAAAGGTGGCTCAGGGGAGACCTTATCACTCTCCACAACAACCTGAAAGGAGGCTGTAGCCACGTGGGGGTCAGTCTCTTCTCACAAGTAACAGGACAACAGGAACAGACTCCAGTTGTGCCAGGGGACATTAAGATTAGAAATTGGAAAATATTTCTTCACTGAAAGGATCATCAAGTATTGGAATAGCTGCCCAGGGAAGTGGTGAAGTCACCATACCTGGAGGTGTTCAAAAGACATATGGATGTGGCACCTGGGGACATAGCTTAGTGGTGGGCTTGGCAGATCTGGGTTAATGGTTGGACTCAATGATCTTAGAGGTCTTTTCCAACTTAAATGATTTGATTTTTCTAACAATCAGGGTCGCTTCACAGAACGGGGCTGAGATTTCTATGGTCATGCTGAATACCTGCACAAGCAAGGAGTGTGCTGGAAGTGTGAATGAGGCCCCTCAGAAGAGGTCATTGAAAAATCTGCCTCTAAGGCAGGAGCAGAGCAGTGCAGGCAGAAGAACTCCATAGTAAACAATCACTTCTGAAAACTGTGGACACTTTCTATTCTTCTGTTTCACTCATGTAATCCTGACTCTGCTGTCCTGTTTCTGGTTCATTCTTTCTCTTGTTTGTTTTTTACCCGTTGTGTGTTTCATGCCTTCCCTATGCCTGTCTTCCACCCCTTTGTAAAATAGCTATTCCTGTTTTTTTGTTCTTTGCACATTCACACTCCCGTGTTCAAGACTTCTGCTTGGTTTTCTTCTTTTTTCTCTCTCTATACATGGTCTCACACAAAAATAAGAGGGTTCACAACGAACACTAAGTATTAAGGGCATCAAGTCATGAGCTCACTTACTCTTTTAGTTCAATATTTTTAATCCTAGAGGAGCCAAGAATAAAGCCAGAGGATGATCCAAAAAGCCATATGGCAGGGATGGGCAACTAGCTGTCACAAGCAGTGATGAGCATCTGGACACACATGTGGATCCATCAGTTATTAAGGGCATTTTGTGGTGACATAATCTGGAATCATCCTTCCAGCTGTAGTTGGAAAAGAGAGTATGTTTATTTAACCCATCTGTGATAACAGTTTTTTATATTTTGTCCTATTAACCTGAGTCTGAGTAGTTCAGAGCTGAATTAAGGGTATCATTACAAGATAGCATAAAACACTCCTATGATTTATTTCTTGACAATGGACTTCCTCAGCCAGAAAAGAGCATAATTTCAGGGACCCTCACATAAATCTGACACAGCTTTCCATTAGATTTGAGGGACTGCTCTTGCAGTGCCTTTCCAGTGCAGTAGAGCTGACTCCAGAGCAAGACAACATGATTTGCTGCCCACGGAAATCTTGCCATCATTAAGTCACCGAGAGCTGGATTCATCTCTCTTATCTCAGCTGATCAAGCAGCAATTAAAGATTTCTTACAAGTCCTAAGCTGTCATCTGATTGATTTAGCTACCAGGGAGGGAGGCCAGTGTCCCACAAGGAAAGCACCCATCATCCTTGTTGGTGCCCTTGTACCATCCCCTTTCCAGCCCCTTTCACAACCTCCACTCAGGCACTGTCACAAATCACAACATAATACTCACTTGAGGATTGTAATCTGAAAACTGATCACTTTGCTCCTCTTGTGAATGTAAAATCAATGGCCTCCATCAAGATGGATATTTACACTTTTAAATGCAAAATACTAGGAAAAAAATTGGAAATTTTCTAATGCCTAATGCTTATGTACTGCATGTACAGTTGTGAATGTTTTGCCTGTTTTGATCAATGAATTGGCCACTAATGAAGGTTACCAGCTTAGAAGGGGCCTCCGTTCCCCTGACTGACAGCCCTACTTCAATTTGTTCAAGGGCTTTGTTCAAAAGTAGAGAGAATAAGGGATTAGAAGCAGGACTGCAAATAGACTGAGATTTATAAAACATGACATTTTATTACAAGTAATGAAATAAACTTACAAAACAAAGGCAAATATTAAATGATATAGTCATGCATTTTGTTATCTACGCAAATATTTTTTAACCATGTCAGTTTTGATTTGGTCTGCGTAAGTTCTGGCTGATTTCATCCTTTTGGAGTGAGAACATATTTCTTCTGCTCATAAGCACCACTTTTCAAGTGAGTTATCACACAGTCGTATTTTCAGCCATTTCCTTTAATGTATTTAGTTACATCTCTCCCAATACATCAGGGTGATTTTGATTATTGGTGCATTTCATTGCTGTTAAGCAATACACATTGGATGCCATGATTTTTTTCTTTCAATTTTGCATTTTAATCAGCATTCCACACAAGAAACATCAGTCCTTCAGCTCATACAAAAACTAAATCCCAAGATATGCTTGCTTTTATTCTGTGAATCTGAGACCCAAAATTTGCATTTGAACTTTACCAATATTCAAGTGAAGCATGACTCTGTGGGGGTGTGACTATATATACATATAAAAATACCTCCAAAGCATTTCTAATTTCATAATCCGTAAGAGCATAGATGTGTCCTCTAGCCTAATTCTTTATGTCAAAATACATATAATTCTAGCTTATACCAGTAGTAAGGCTAAAGTTTAAATGTTTCTCTTTGCATCAACCTTGCTTCACTCCTTTGAAAAATTTTGAATACAGTAAAGAAGAAAATACTAGTAATTGTAGATCAACTTTTGAAGTTAATGTTATTGTATTTTACAAAGTCAGGAGCGTGTATTTAAATGTGATAGCACTGCAGTGTTGGGTAGAACAGACAGTTCTATTATCTCACTTGCATTTCACATAGACGTCAAAGTTGCCACAGGGAGAAGGACGTGTTAGATTCACCCAGCACCAGAATTTGTGTGTCCTGAAGAGCATCAGAGCTCAGTTAGCATGCATGGATGACCAGAGGACTTGAAAAAGCTGGTTTGCTTGAGCAGTGATGGAGGATGCTGGTGGCAGATGTGTACTGGGTGCACAGGAGAATTTGAAAAGTGAGCCTGGTTATTTTTCCTTCAGATTGTGCTCAGCAACATGCTTCTTTATTTTCTCATGCTGGCATTTTTTAGCCCTTCATTCTCCTACCTCTGTCCCAGTATGATGACTCTCAGTTTGCTTTTTACATTCCTTTGTCCTCTCCTGTGAGTTGTCTCTTAAACAGTGTAACAAACCCTATTATCAGCCTGTAATACCCCCGTTATACATTACCTTCTGCTGTCCTCCTTTCATAGTCTCTGGGGTAAAGGTCAGTTTTTTTATGTCTGCAGTAGCACAGGGCCCTGCACTAAGGACTACTGCATGTTCCATGTGGGTTTGGGAGCCTGGCAAGGCTGCCGGGTCGGGGCTGTGCAATGGATTTCCTGCACACGTGCTAGTCACAGTCTGTATTGATACCTCTTGGAAAGCCCAAAATTAATATTCTGGTCATTTAGTCACTTGATTGATGCATTCAGACCCACTCCATCAGGCTCCTTCCCTTTTCATCCTTGTAAAATCTTTGTTCATCATTTGCATTAGAAATCACAAGTTTGTCTCGTTTTGGGGTGTTTTTTTGCAGGGTCTTTGCATTTATTTACAAAATACATTGTGGATGGTCTCTCAGCTTACTTGTTTACTAGCTGAAGAGCAGTTGCTAATGCCATTATTTCCTTGATTCCTGTGCTTTTAAAATTATAATACTTCCTATTCCTTTGATGTCCGTATTTCTAACCATTGATCTTATCCCAGGGATCTTTCTACTTGCTAAAAGCACATGCAGAGTTTTCCCAGCCTCCTCTTACACTTGCCCTGCTTTTATGGTCTATAGCCCAGATAAGGTACTCAGGGCTCAGAATTCTGTCCCTATAAATGTCTCACAGATTAAAAAATGTACCACCTCCTAATGCAATAGCCCCAGCAGTGTCCCATTAACCCCCCTGTCTTCTGTGCTGACTGGAAGAATTTCAGAGAAGACCAGTGCACCTCTAGTTACAGGAATTGCAACTCTTAAATATATTCTTAGTTTAAGGGCACAGACTGCCCCATTCACTTTAAGAGAACATTGTTTCAGCTGTAATAGTCCTTCACCACTTTTATATATGGACAGGAGATTGTTTACAACTCTGTCTAGTGTCATTTAGAACCTCTGAATTGACACTGTGAAAGTTGTTCATTCAAATTAATGTTTCTATTGCGCTCCTGCTGTCTTAAATGGTGCAGAAAATATGTTTTTCAAAATAGAAATTGGTTTATTTACCAGAAATAGGTTTTACTTACTATGCATAGTTTAGAATGTTTCTCTAGACTTACATAATTCACACCACTAAAATTAATACGCTCTTAAATGATCTTTTAAGCACTGTATGATTTTTAATATATCCTTTTTAATCATGAACAGACAAGTGCAATTACTATTCACTTCCTGATTTTCTCCTCATGACTACTATTTAGTCTGCATTAAGCCACTCCAAATGGGAGTCCTTCATCAAGCTAAGGAACAATGTCTTTTGTGACTAAAAATCATAATTATGAAATTCTGCATAGCACAGACTTTGGTGTATGATCAGTTATAAAATGTGACACTTTATTTTTAGATACAGTACAGAAAGTACAGGTGGGGCCAAAGGTCCCTTCCAACCCAAAGCAGTTTATAACCCAGCATAGGCAAAGTGTCTTTTCTCACACTCCTTGCACAGGGGCCATTCCCAACTACTTTCCTGTGTTTCCTGAGCCTGACTCAGCTTAAAAACAATGCATCTGCCCACAGTTGTGGGGAGTCTCTCATCCTTTTAGCTCTGCCATGTGGGCTGACTAGGTACTGTAAGGAATATACTCATTCCCTGTATAATGTAGTGTAGCATGTATGTTTCTTGTTTACTGTGCCTATTCGAGGGAAGAAATGCAACATCTTCCACGGCGAGTTTTATGTCACTAAATCTGGATGTGTGCAGCTTCCTTGATCTGAGCTGTGTTCCCCACCTTCCTTTGTAATCAATGGAGAAACAGGAATTCCTAGGACATGAGTCATTACACCCCAACACAGACACCTGAAGTTAGTCAGACTAATTTCACTCTTGTCTTTCTCTCTACTGCCTAGAAGCAGTCAGACTTTTCATCAATTCAGCTGGAGAACCCCATCCATCCCATTCTTTCTGAAAAAAATTTGAACCACGAAGTTTTGAATCAACAGCTGCCCAGTCTTGGATGAAGAAAGGCAGTCATTGCCTCTATTTAATGTGAGAAACAGAATTTGTTAACAGTGTGGTATTGGGTCCATTTTGACTTCCCAGAAACCATTATGCCCAGTGTTTGCAAGTGATCCTGTCCTAGAGATGGGCAAGACTGTTCAGACCTCATACCCCTGGAGCCTTGGGCATGTCTCAGAAGCACTGTGTCACTGTGGCTCTAGAAGTCAGGAGCCACCAGACATCATTGCCAAAATGTGATATATTTTCGATGTTCTGCTGAAAAAGCCCAGCCAGTACTGTGTCCATCTCCTGTTCTGAAACTTGTTTATAGAACTTTCTGTTGGGTTTTTTTTCTGAGGACCAACCCCCTTTCCTGACAAAACCAGTACAGCCAAAGGCCTGAAAAAAAAGAAATTCTTTTACTCCAGATTTTTAATGCAGATGTCTAATTTGGTTTTGAACCGGAAGAGAATGCTTAAATGGACTTCCCTCCCTCACCACCCCTTTCTCTTAAACTTTTCCAAGCCTAGTATTCAGGTATCTGTCTTGGTATTTTGATGGAGGAAAAACTGATGTGAGAATTTAGGTCAATCTGGTAACAGGTTTTAAAGTTTCAGTAAAGATGGATTTCTCAGGAGAGGGTCCAGAACACAAAGTCGCTCAGTGAGCATCAATGCCACTGTGAGGCAATTGAGACTATAAATGAGCAGTGCTGCTTTTTCTGGAATATTCACTTTGGCGATTCTGTTTCAACACGTAGATCAGGAAAAGGGGTCATTTGAGGATGGGTTATTAAAATTACAGTGGTGAAATTTCCAGATAAGGACAAACTCTGGAGACTGAGCCTCTATTTTTGGAGAGGCAATGGAGAAGCATTTGTTTGACTGCTTTTACAGGACCTACCCCAGTGTAAGCATAAACACCATGGTAATTACACGATACTGTTTTCTCCTAGGCACCTTATCTTTTTTAGTGCAGATTTAGTAGCTCTTTATTGCCGTATTTTTCTCTGTTTTGTCTCCATATTTTACCTCCTGCAGGCTATTGAAACTACACACTGGAGGCAGAACTATTTGCTTCTTCCCATGATGCCTATTTTATGCAAGATCTGTTAATGACATGTATTTTTTACATACCCAGCGAATTAATGGGGAACCACTTTGCAAAGAGGGATCTGAGGCATAGCTATTAGAGTTTAAAAAATGTATTGCTTTTGATTACCCAATTTGGGATACTTTCAACCTTACTTTTTCAAAGCCTTATCTAGAAAATTCTAACTGAAGCAACAAATCTGAGTGTTCAGTACTTTGATAGACCGGATCCCAGAGTTTCATATCACATATCACAGAAAATGAGGAACATTTCTGGGCATATGTGAAAAGCTCACCATATGCCTTGACTGCCCTTGCACAGGAACATGGTGGCAGAGGCAATAACTGCAGCTGATCCTCCACAGCATCACTTGGCCATTCTTTTTTCCTCCAGCAGGTTCCTGCAGCTCCTCCAACCATCTTTAATAAATGGTGCTGAGATCTTAAAAGGACCCATCTTCTCTACTACATGTCCAGTATTTATCCCTTAAGAAGTTTAATTGTGTTTTGACTGAGGAGGTGACATTTAGCCAAAATGACAAATAATCATATAACTGAAGACTTCAAAACAGAGTGCTCAAAGATGTAATCCCACTGCACTGACAAGCTGAACTCTGGTATTCCTTTGCTCTGAAGCACTTTTCCCTTCCCTTCCGTTCGTTCACAGGGTGCTGTTCCCATCACGGCTGGGTGCTGGGGTTGGACCATCTCAGGCACCTCAGCTGCAGCTCCTGGACTGACTCCTGCCCTACATGTGTCACCACAGTTCGACGGGGACAACCTGGCCAAACCTGCTGGTTTGAAGCACAAGATGGGTGCAGCTGAGGTCTTCAGCCTCCTCTGATGCTGTGGGGGATTCTGATTCTTCCCAATACCCACTCTCCTCACACAGTTAGTTACCATTTCTTCCCGACCTGACTTTCTCTCCCCTACTCCCCCTTTCAGCCCCCTTTCAGTGTGCCCACACGGATGTTTCCATCCGTGACTGCCCAGGCTGATCTGGGGCCAGTGAGGCCATGAATGCCTCTTTTGCTCCACAGGGAAGGACACACAAAGACTAGGACAACTAGCTGAACAGAGTAGCTGTTACAGGGTGAATATTCAAAGGAGAAAAACTCTTTAAGACACAGTTCCCAAGACCCTGAGCCAGAGGGCCTGGATTATAGCTGAATAATCAAAATTGCATCATAGTGCTTTTCCTAATACTGAGCAACATCTGCTCTTCTTGTGTTTTTTGGTTCTTTTCCCTAGTTGTTTTCTTCCTTCTCAGAAGTGGCTAATCTACTTTGCCTGAAACCTCTGAAAAAAATTCAGCTTAGGGTGAGCATGTAGCACTGACATTTACAGCCTGAAGCATTCATGTCTGACAAAGTTAAAAGCAACTGAAAACACGGTATTGTAATAGGAAATACCAAACTTAATAATAAGAAGCTCTATCACCTCTGCCTATTGTAATGAGTGATCCAGAGAAGGTAATTCAAAGGACTCTCGCTTGCCCTTTCTCAGAAGATGAACAAGGCGACATTAAATGAAATGGAAAGGCTAAAGGGAAGTACTTCTCACAGAGCATGCAGCACCTGAAATTCACTGTCAAATGATAATGCTGAGAACAAGAGTGCAGCAATTCACAGAAGAGTCGGTTCCACATAATAAGAACATCTGCAATTGTTTGATAAGACACATTTATAGAGGACCTTTTTCTTTATGCTTGAGGATATATGGCAAGTGCTAACTGCCTGAAGAAGAACCTTTCCTAACAGATTTTCTGGCCACTGGGATTATCAGATCTGCTTCTCCAAAATATTCAGCACTGCTGTTGAATATATTTTGACTATGAAGTATTCAAATCTACCAGTTCATTCATGCAGACCTAAGCAGTCCCCTCAGACAGAGATGGTTGGGTGGTGGGGTGGTGTTTTGGGGTTTTTTTTCAATTTAGGAGCAATTTAAAGGGAGATGAGTTGCTCTGTTCGGACGATGAAACATGGAACCTCTCATGAATTAAATAACTGCAGCTTTAACTTCAACATTCAGTGTTCCCAGAATAGACTGAAAACACATTTATTTAAAATATAACCTCTTTCCTTGATCAGTATCTCACCAGTGCTTGTAATTTGTCACATATGTCCTATTCAGCAGACATTGCATGATATAATATGTTTCAAAGGAAGAAAAGTCAAAACCACCTTTCATAACAAATGTCTAAAGGCAACACACACTTTAATGCCAACTTGCCACCTGATATTTGCTGTCACTTCTCTGCCACACTACTGAATGTTGTCATCAGTGCTACAGATGAGTAGTAATAAACCAAACAGTATGATTTCTCTTAGAAGCTGTTCGCCCTGCCTAGTCTGATATGATGGAAATGTACAGGCATTTTATTTAGAACTTACTCTTCAGATACATCTCATTGTATCTGTGCAATAATGGGCTTTGTATAAGCAGCTCCATTTCCTGTGAACCACAACAGCTTATCACACACTCGGTGTGAATTCACGATAAAATCACTCACCACTGTCAAATTGTAACATATATATTTTTGCATATAGGGTTTTTTTATCTGGTAAATCTTTAATTGCAACTACGAGTGGCTACATATAATCTTATTCTTAAAGAAAAAGAAGTTATTCTGTGGGTTAGTTTAAATTAGTCTTGTCTCAGCAGGTCCAGCTGGGATGGAAGTAATCTGAATAATGAGCTTGTCTACTAGAATATCTCAGTGTTCTGGTGGGCTTTGAAAATAATACTTGTATGTAACTCAAGTTAGATATAAATCATATAAATACTACCAAATCATCACTTTATTATTGTCATGAGATCCAAAACAATTTTAAAAACCACAAATAAACCAAACCCAAAAACACAAGCAAAAACCCAAAGAAGAAATATCTACATATCTGGGATTATTTATCTAGTTTCAGATTTCTCAAACTTTCATGTGTGATATTAGTCAAAAATCGATAGAATCATAAAATATCCTGAGCCGGATGGGACTCACAAGAATCGCCAAAGTCCAGCTCCTGTCCCTGCACAGGACAACCCCAGGAATCACATCATGTGCCAGAGAGCATTGTCCAAGCACTTTGTGAATTCTGTGCACTTCAGCTGTGGCACCTGTCCCAGTGCCCAGCCACTCTCTGGGTGAAGAACCTTTTCCCAATATCCAACTTATATCTCCCCTGACACAGTTCTTGCTTTTTCCCTGGGTCCAAAGCAGAAGAGTTCGTGTGTCTGTCATAGCCTCTGTTTCTCCATGTGCTGGGGCAGAGGGCTCCTTAGTGCAGAGGAAAAACTCTCCTCCTCTGAGCCAGAAATTGCCTGCTGCTCCTGATTTTGACAAGATGTGCAAACAGGATGTAGCAAGCAGAACCAGTGAGTGCCATGTCTGTGTGCCTGCTGCAACCTGGAAATGAAGTCAGCACTGAAACTGTAAAAGAATGTTGAAAACCCCACAATTACTAATTTAAAGGCACTCAGGGAAAAAAAATTTAAAAAAACTTGTTCAGTTTATGGGGTCTTTACAGGATACTTCTTTTTTAATGTCAGAATCTACTGTTCCAAAAAAGAAAATAACTTGCCTTATCAATTCTTCCAGTGGAGTTTTTGGGGGGTTTTATTTGGTTTGGGGTTTTTTTCTGCTCTAAATAATCAGTGTAGTAATTCTGAAGCAAAGCTGAGTAAAGTGCAGCAAGTATGCTGAGACTAAAAAATCCCTTGCAGGGCTGCATAAGCACCAATAATATGGTTACCACTTCACTGCTGAGAGAAAAGTCTGTGAAAAGCAGCTGTAAAGGCAGATAAACTGGGAGAGAACTGAGGCATTCTGGTATTTTGCTACTTCCTGTTACCTGGTCTCACCCTCAAGTCTAAATTATTTGGTATTTTCTTTAACTGGCAGTAAAGTCAATTGAATTTTTAAAAAATTTAATTTTATTGACATTTAATTGCTCATTCTAAGGACGAGGTAAAAAATATCTGGAGGAAAAAGGATGCAGAATTAACTTACAATGCCAATACTGCCAAAACAAAAAATAATTCAGTCTTTTCCTGATGTTTGAAAGGAGAAAGAAGTCATCGATATTTTACAGACAACAGGACTAAGCAGGACATTATATGTGTATATATATATACACACATATAAACAGCTAGACCTCTATATATGTGAATATGTGTGCATATATATGAGTGTATCTGTATCTGCATGAGTATGTATATGTCTATACACATAAAATGTATTAAACCACTGGAAAAGTCAGATACTTAATTTACTAAATGGGAGATACTCTGCCTGTGAAAATCCTTTCTTTCTAACCTATCATGACCAGCAGTCCAGGATAATTATCTGACACTAAAGTGACGCCAATGAGATAAGAGAAGTAAAAATTTTCCTCTTCATTTGCAAAAAAAAAAAATGCAGAATGATGGGTATATTTCCATTTTTCCTGAGGTCCTGGCTGAAGAGATTCTCATCTCTGAATATCTAGCTCTACAACAACAGAATAACTGCTGCCATTTCAATTAAGGTAGTCCGTGTGTTTATGAGGCACAAAAACGAAACCATTTTGGTGAAAAATAACACACCAAGTGCAATTTTTGCATGGATATTACTAACCCAAATTATTCCATCATTTTGGGTCGTACAGGAACAAGGAGTTGATTGAAGGAAGAAGGTTAATTTTGGCAGCAGAATTGAGCAGGCACAGAGGGGACCACTGAGGACCACACATGTAGGACAGAGAGTTAAGATATATAGAACTGAACCAAATGGATTTAAATGACTGCAAGCTCCAAGAGCAGCTGGGACGCTGAGGGAGGGAGGGAGAGAGGTTGAAAAGTGGGCAGCAGGTGACAGACACCTTGTTCCTGCTGAGGATTGGAATTCCTGTGGTCTTTCTCATCACCAGCCACCTGCCTTTCAGCTACTCAGGGTTGTTCCACACTTATACTGTGACTCTAAGCTAAATTAAACTAAAATAATTATTGTGCTTACTTTTGCCCACCATATTCTGACTGCCAAGCAGAAATCTGGTTATATCAGTTTACAACACCATAGCATCATTAATCAGTTGTGTTGCCTGTGATTTAGAGCAATCCAAGTGAAAAAGGTTTGGAATCCAGTTTGCAAAAGCTCAGGTATCTTCACAGAAAGGAACCTTACAAAGCAGAAATGCTGCCCAGTGCAGGTATCACTTGCTAATGCAGATGATTTGCACTGCAAAAAATCCAAAAATAAATCTTTTTATGGAAGCATCAAGAAAGGCTATAGATAAAACTATGCTACTATGTCACTTCTGAACAATCTGTACAAGATGTCTTGTTGTTACTTCTGATTTTGTGTAACTTACAGTCAACCCAGTCCTGTTCCATCAGTGATACTTTTGGTTCAGCACCTCCGTTGGGATCAACCAGCCCAAAATCACTCACATCAGTGAAACTATGCCAGTCTGCATTCACCATCTGGCCTAAGGCAGTTACCATGTCTCTTATGTCAATAGTTACAATTTTACTTCTGTTGGCTTTACACATCGGTGACATACCAGCTGCTAGACACCACAGGTTGGTTTATTTCTGATTCTTACTGCATATGGTGAAGTGCCTGGGTATTATCATACAGTTTGACATGCTTTGGAAGTGCCAAATGGCCCAGCCTCACACAGTTAGCACTGCTCCAGCAGCCTGCCCAGGAGCATCATCTGAGGTCATACTCAGTTACAGAGGTTTCCTTTGGTTTTGTTTACTATACACTGCAAGTAACCCGGATTTGCACAGTTTTGCTTAAGCACAAGCTTTGTGCATGACTACGTGGTCGTATGGACTCTATAGTCTTCTGCAAGGTGAAAGTCACCTTCGGCAGAAAGTTTCCCCACCACCACCAGCAACATGCTCCTCAGTCCTAATTCCCAGATCAGGCCATCACACAAGATTATCTCGCTGCCCAACTAATACTGACATTCAAAATTGCAATTTTTATGGCAAATGAGAAACCTGAGAAGTGTTTTATCACCATGTTTTATAATGATAATGAAAATACGCTTGAAACAGCTGTGTCATTTAACTGTGGACAGCATTCTTCTTACTTCCCAGGAAATGTCTGTGACTCAGGACCACCTGCATCTGGAGTATTCTCGTACATGTGTCGTGGGTTAGCATAGCTTGGCGTTTTAGTTAAGAAAAAAATCATTACACCAGCCAAGGAAGTGATGTTTGTTGCAAGGAGCTGTTGTAACTTCCTCTAGAACTTGACAGAACCAATTGGACTAATTTGGATATTGGCAGCTCTATTAAGCCACTCAGAAGCTGGTTACGTCTCTGTAAAGACATCATTTAAAGACAGACAAGGCAGAAATTGCCCTCTTGCTTTTCTGGCCTTTGCACAGGTAACCTGGGCCTGGCCGCTCGGCCCTGCAGGGGCCGGGCCATGGCCCGTGGCTCTGTGCAGGGCGAAATGCACCTCCCCTCCTCTGGTCCAGCCGTGAAGATGAAACTTCACACTGAGACCAGCTCTGGCTGCTGGCTTGGCACAGACAGATAAAGTCCAGCTGCAAGGGCACGGGTAGAGGTTTACTCCTTCAGCGCTCTAAGTTCCCCAGAGAGATGAAACCTGCAGACACCAATCCTTTCCCAGGTTAGAGGAAAGGAAAAGGCAAAGGCACATGAATAGACACCATGATTAGTGACACCTAAGTCAGTGAAGAATAAAGAGCTGAAGCCTAGAGAGAAGAGATGGAGGAGATGGTAGTAAGCTGACATTCTTTTGTAAAGCTATGGTGATGGACTGTGCTACATCAGAGACTCCCTTGTAATTTTGTGATAAGCATGGGGGGAAGAGCTTTCTAACGGTAGCCATGAGCAAAATGCTTGTGCTAAAATGGATAGATGTTGGAGTAGCTGTGATCCACTGAGAAGCCTGAATAGAGAGAGTTAGTGATGAGGTGAAGACCCTTTGCTCCCAGGGAAGAAAAAGAAAACCTCTGTTCCTAGAGATGAAGATGATCCTAGAGATAGATGAAGAGAACCTTTGCTCTGGAACTGCTCATCCTTAAACAAATACCCCATTAGCTAAAAGTGAACCCTCAAAAACAGTTGTGGGGAAAGCTGTGAGTAGAGGGAAGGGACTCACATGCCAACAGAAACCATCTGGGGTGGCTGTTGTGCTGTGACATTGAAGCCATGAGAAGACTGTTCTTGTGGAGAAGCTCCATAGAATGAGCAAAAGAGATTCCTCTCCCTAAATGAACTGATGAAAGACTATTATAGAGTGGTAAACTGACTGAAATAATCCCAAGTTTGTGTCTTTATATTGTAAGTGGAAGGAGGGAGGAGGATGGGGCGAGAAGTGTTCTGAAGGTTTATACTGACCAAAATCATAGTCTGTTATCCTTTGTGTGAGCTGGATAACAGGGGGAGGTGCTGGAGGAAAAAGGAGGTTTTTGCTTTAATTCTTTCTTATTTCTTTTTTTACTTTTTTTAGTTCTATTAATAAACTTCTTATATTCTTTAAGTTTGGTGCCTGCTTTGCATTTCTGCTAATTCTTGTCTCACAGAAAGTAGAGAATGCAAACAAAACCACTACAACATGTCTACACCAAGGAAAAAGAAGACCAAGGAACAATCTCTGCAACTGAGACCAACTGGCCCAGAGCTCTGAGATGTTAAAAGTACCTGAAGTGATGATAGGTCTGTGTGGAAGCTTGTCAGACCATATTCATTAGATCAAGCTGAAAGTGTGTGTTGCACTCTCTGGGGTGGGATAAAAATACAGATGGATGGTTGATGGTTCACCTAAGGAAAAGCTGTTAAAATGCAGAGGATCTCTACATGGATACCCCATCCTCTCATCCAAGTTAACCCATCTTTGGGACATAGGAAGGTCTTTGTTATTTCAGTTCTTTGCTGTAATTTCCACAATGAGCAGACATCTTTCAATTTGTAGGTATATTAGCTACTTTCTGTTTATTTCATTGCTTCATTGCAATTTAAGGAATGGGCTAAAACAGATAAATCAATCGCCTCTACAAAAGGCCACGAATCAGCTGTGTACCACTGTCCCAGTGCCAGCAAATCCACAAGAGGATGTGAATAACAGAAATGTATGAATAATGGGAGAAATAAGGGAAATAGCTTCATTAAGTAATTTCCCTGGAAACAGTTATTGCTTGAAGCACTGTAACAAATGATATTTTGTGTATACCGAACTTTAAAGAAATTATTTCATGATTCCCATGAGGGTTCTCCGACTTTAAAATAAACACATTATATCTTAGTCTGTGCCCAGAGAGTTAATGGTAAAACAAAGTCGTTCAGCCTGGCTCTCACTGACATTAAAAGCATTTTGTATAGCCCTACCAGTTTCAAGTAGCCAGACTTCTGCCAGGCTTAAGAATTAGGAATTGTACTTTTGCACATTTGGAAGAAGTCCAAAATGTATCCCAATACCAAGTACATTTTAAGCCACTTAAGGCGACTTTATGTGATGAGAACAGTGGAAAGGCTCGGGAAAGCAAATGACTGCAAGGTACAACAGCTCCACAGAGGCACACTCTGGCCCCAAAGTTGTAGCAGAATTGTGACACTCTAGTTATTTATCATTTTCCAAGATCAGAGGTCCCCTTGGGCACCAATACTAGTGAGACTGACTCAGGTATGGTGTTTGTGGCTGCTCCAGAGAGCAAAAAATGATATTTTTGTTACAGAATGTATTAGCTGAAGTAAAAAAAAGACTTAGTATTTGGAATACAACTGGTAAAAGAGGGGGGGTTTTTTCTAGATTTGTGGGGAATTTCCTGCAAATTAAAGCAGTACCAGGGTGCTTTCAAGAAACTCAGTTCTGTTCCCCATTTGCAAATTGTTAGAGGGTCCCAGGAATGGTTTTGGTCTGGGCCAGCTGGTACCCAGTGCCCCCTGGCACTGCTTGGGAGGCAGCAGGACCAAGGCCACCTAAAATGGCTGGCAGGACCAAGGCCACCTAAAATGGCTGGCAATTTGGATAGTGCTGTCCCTTTTAGAACATCCCCCATAAGTATTTGATGCTGTGCACATAAACTATGTTAAACTAGTTTGCTTTATATGTTTAGACATAAATTACTGTACAAATGAAGAGAGGTTCTCCCATGCCTCATATCTGCAAGTCTTCCTCTCTCTCCCTATCCACCTTTGCTGCTTGTTACAGCCTGATGTCAGGACCTAGTAAAAGGGTATAGACTTGAAGATTGAAAATAAGACCCTTCCTTTAGGATATTTTGAAGGAAAGCAGTACTTTTTATTGTAAGTTGTGATAGAAATGCACAGACTCACTCTTCGCCCTGACTATATACTAACATCATGCAAAAGTCCTCAAACTGAAAGGACAAATCACCAATATTATTTTGGAAATGCCTCCCAGAAACAGCTCCAAACAATGGAAACTGTGGGTTAATAACATCCTACAAACTATTCTATTAATACTTTTATGAATATATAATGAATACTTTGAAATCGTAACACCGAAACAGATTTAGTAAATAAGAAGCCTTTAAAACACCATAGAAGATTAGAATGATCTTGGAAAATCAGTATCTTTTCTGAAAGACTGAAAATTTGTCTATATTATGTTTTGAATGAGTTAGAAACCTCATAACCACAAACCCTACTTTTTTCTTTCAGCCTCTTTGAGACAGAACAGAGTCAATTGCTCAGAAGTGTTTCTCCTGAGCTGTGTTCAAGTGGTAGTGATTTACATTTGAAGTGTCCGTGCCTTACACTTCCAAAAATACACATGAATT
Organism: Platysteira castanea; assembly: GCA_013397175.1. Lineage (NCBI taxonomy): Eukaryota > Metazoa > Chordata > Aves > Passeriformes > Platysteira > Platysteira castanea. The sequence continues at coordinate 405,043 of VYXC01002940.1, forward strand.
TAAAACAGAGTTTAAGTGGTCATGTCATCTGCTGAATTAGTAATTTTTTTCATTATAGCACCATTCTCTGCTCAGATGCAAAATGAGTTAGTTACAGAGTAGCTAACTTTTGCATGTGTGGATTGAATTGCAGAGATGCCAGCATGCTCATAAATGTCAGGCTCCTGTTTACTTACATTTCCACCTCCTCAGGCTAAGTTCCTGTATGTCTCACTGCACAATATGAAGAATTGCTCTTCTGCAAAGGGAAGCAGGTTTTAATTCTGTAATAACCTGCCTAGACTCCACATCCTTGCATCCAAAAAAAAAAAAAAACAAAAAAAACCCAACAGCAAACAAACAAACAAACAAACAAAAAAAAAACGCCAAAAAACCCCACAAAAAGCCCCCAAAACCTGACACTATACCAAAGGGTATAGAGAATTCCCTGATTAGTGTAAAAGCATGCAAATCTTATGAAAGATGCTTCAGCATAAGAATTACAAATCTTAATCCAGTTTTATTGTATTCTAGACAGTAATAGAAAAGCTTTGATGAAAAGGGTATTCTTTGTAAAACTAAAAAAAAAAATCTTTGTTAGATTTTCTATGTTATTTTGAGCAATTTCTTCTAAATTTTAATCTCGCTTCAATTCCTGTGAGAACTTACAGCAGTAACAGGAGCAGGTTGCCCTGTGGAGCACAGACAGACCCTTACTCTTTATTACCTCTCTAGTTATGCTAATCTGTTGCTCAGGATAGCAGATACTAGTGAGAGAGAGAGAGAGAGAGAGAGAGAGAGAGAGATAGAGAGAAAGACAGACAGAATTATTCCCAGCACATCATGGACCTTGTTTAGTCTACTCTTGGAGGTGACTGGGTACATCCAGGAGGGATTAACTGGGGATATATCTCTGTCTCAAATATATATAAGCATTGACACATTTACAGAAGTCTGAAGAGACAACCTAGCAGAAGGCTGACTATTTATCTGTATATTCCCAGTCAAATGACTTTTAACATTTCTCTCAAGATATACAAACACCAAATTTGGGGATGAAGGGGCTTTGCAGACTCAGTTGTATGGATTGACTTCTGTAGCCTCTGACTCTGTAGATTCAGAGGCTTATGTTGGCTCCATGTTGAGCCTTAAGGGATTTCAAAATCAGTCACCTGTCATCTCTGTTGTTACTTCTTTAATGTTTCATGCTAAGGCAGTAACAAGTAATAGTTACCTGTAAGGGGCACCCGTCACTAATATGCATGAACCACCTTAAGGATGGCCTCTTCATAAATTAGCCTCAGAGGAGGATTATTCAAGACAGCAGCAAATGAAGCCTAACACATCCTGAGTAATGTGGTTTTCTGAGTAAAAAGCAAAAATGTTATTAATGGCAAAGTCCATTAACACCTAACCAATATTAAAAGTGACTATCAAATAGTAATACTTACTCCTCCCTTGAAAGCAATTGCTCTTGGAGGGGCAATGCTACAGCAGCTACAAACATTGCAGAAAGAGATCACACTGCCTTGTAATTAAAATATAAACACTCTTGCTGAAGGAAGATGTATCATAAAACAACCTGAAGTGATGTTTTGCTAAACACAAAACCAAAGAAAAAACAGAGCCAGCTGATCTCTATTGTGAGATTTAGCCGTTTAGAGCCTTACTCTATCTGATCAGACTATCCTCACTCAACAGCATGACTACAGTAAGGGACTGGCACTTCAAAACCTGTTTAATCATCAAGAGTCAAGACAAAGGGTGTTTCTGGGGCAGACAGTACAGTTTGCTGACAATTTTCCATAGGAAAAGAAAGGGCAGAAAAGTAGCATGGATAACTTTGATAAGGAATAGTGCAGATAAAATTTCTGTCTACTTAAGTGCTTTGAAGTTCATTCTTCTCTATGCCCTTACATGTCACACAGCCATCAGCCACCTGTGTATTTTACTGACCGAAGTTACCGTGATATAAGTTTCCACAGAAGTACAGTCAGGCCCACTCTGCACTGAAAAGACTGCCCAGAGGACAGTAATGGCTTTTTTAACTATTCAACACTTCTTCACACTGTTACAATGCCCATCAGCAACCTTCACTTGCACCTTTTTCAGCTCAAGTTTCATATACAAAAGTATTAGGAGCTTAAAAAAAAATGCACCTGCTCCTGACTTGTACTGAAATTTTATTTCCATATTTACTGTCCTCCATCTGGGAATGCAAAAGAAAGGAAGAAAATAAATTGAATACATAGCATCAGTTAGATTTAATGGTGTTGAGTAGTTTGGGAGTATATAATTAATTTTATATGGGATTTTGCGGTAACATTGTGCTATGAGGCATGTGTGCTTGCAGACCTTGATCTGCTATTTCAGCATGCAAGGTTCTTTTCAAAAACCTTTGTAGTAAGCTTCCCATTCTCAACATATGATGCAATCACTAAGTTATATATCCAAGAGATCTTGGTGTCCAACTATCTTCCCTCACTTCAAATATAAAGCAGTCAAGTCATTCTATCAAGACTGCATCATAGCAGAATCATATTTCTAAATAACAGTAATTTTTTATCATCCAGGGCTTAGTCCTATTTATTTGCTAACTGAATCATTAAAAATCAAACTGGCAGTAAATTTACTCCTGTTGAGAAGCCTTTACAGACAGAATCATTCAGTTTTCTATAAATATATTTAATTTCTGTAAGTGATAGCAAATGATTCCTCTGATTATATTTCAACAATTTTTTCTTTCATTTTTCTGCCTCCCAGAGCTGTTGATTGAAATCTGAAGGTAGGTGAATAATGACTAGCTCACTCCAAGTGTTTGAAATGCAATATGGGCTCCATGGTGATTCATTAAATTAGGTAAGAATACATGGAGGTTTTCCCAAATTGCAGGAAGCTGTCCTAGTTACTATAAAGGATAAATATTGTTATGAAAATAAATGAAAACTAAATCATTGCTTTTATTCCTCAGGATGTTCACAAATCACTCACAATAGTGAGTCAAGATTAAATACCTCTACAGTCTAGCAGATCCAGAGTGTCTAAACTTTAGACGTGAAATACCCAAGTTTCTTGTCTGCTGACAGAGACTTTGTCTAGTATGGGATTTCAGGGCTCACTAAAAGGCCCTTGCCCACTAAAAGTTTGGATTAAAATGGTGTTGCCATTTGAGAAAAACTGGTACAATTTTCTTTTTCTGAAAATTGTACTTCTTAGAGTTACGGACTTACATTGACACTAGTAATCATTGCTGGTGGCCAAAACTTTAGAAATAGGCCTGATTTATAGGGCAAGCATGGGAAAGAAATTTGACAGCTCTGCTAGTCCTAGTCCCAGTAGAGTTGCTGGCTCTGTGGCACCTCACAGATTTCCCACATAGCACCCATTCAGAGCAAGCCCCAAGGGAAATACTTTTATTACTTCGTTTTCTAACTTCATTTCTACCTGCTCCATAGGGATGAGATGCACTTTCCTCTCAAATCATTCAGCCAAAAACTCGCTCATGCCGAGCTCATTGTGATGATTCCTGACCTTTCCCCTGCCTGGTTGGAGGGTGTCTTAGTAACAATAAAACAGCAGAGCAAACTTATGTGAGCAGAAATTTGTCCCTTTTTTTTCCTGCATAATAGAGAGCTGTAAAATTAACATCACTGCTTTTAGCAAGGCAGATAACATCTCTGATGTCCTGCAGCGCTGCTGAGTGCAGTCACTGCATCATTAAACCCTGTGTGGCAAAGGCAGGTGATGGCTCACTGTAAACAGAACAGGACTTTTCCCCTGTTCTGCATCTGAAGCCCCTGCACGACAGGAACAGTCTGTAACAACTTCTGTGTGGGGCCGCAATGAATCAGGAGGACTTGGGAACAGTGTCAAAGCAGTGCCCAGGGCTGGCAGTGAGCAAAGGAAAGGAAGGTTTCCCCCTCTAAGGACTGAAAAGGAACGCTAGAAGGGTTTGCCATAGAAAGGGAGGTAAACAAGGATGATTTGCCTACAGTGTGTTCCAATAAGATAAAGGACACACTAAAACTTCTCTAACGGGGAATGAAAGAACTGTCAGCATTTTAAATGTTCAAATAAACACTTTTTACAATTTTGGTCACAAGGAATTTTCTGTGACTGGAAAGAGTAAACAGTGGCTCTCACAGAAGATTATTTCTAAGTTTGTGAGCTGAGGCTCATGAAACATTTAAATTACAGAGATTTTTCCTTTTTTACTCTTCTTCTGAGCCTGGGGGGAAACATATAATGTAAAACCTTTAAGTGCAAAGGTGAAAAGCATGCACATAAAACTTCCAGATGGACAGGGTGACTCATATGGAAGTGGACAGTGGCTTTAAATGTCTCCAGCTTTACTATAACTAGGCAGGTAATCTTTAATTTTGAAGCAGAGCAATTGAAGATTTTAAGAAAACTTCCAGCAAAGCTCCTTGACTACAACTGCCAGAGGCTTGAGGCAAAATCTGGCCCTTCACCTCTGTTACAACCTGCCCCAGAAGGTAAGAGTAATGCAGGTTCTTGTTAATAGATGCCTTGGGGTGGATTAGAGTGAAATGACACTGAATGATTGGTGTTTGTAAAAATATATATATGTAGGGTTTATTTTAGAACAATTTGGTTGCAATGGAAGTTTCACAGCTGAGCCACTCACAACCTCTATTTCTTTGGGACTGGACTGTGTTTGGAAACTGACATCAAGTGGGAAGACAGCTTTAGAGAAAATTGTCCCAGGTTAAGGAAAGGAAAGAACATATAGATGGGACAATCCATAAGAAAACAATATTATCTTGATCCTAATTGTTCCAAACATGCCATCAGTCTGCCTTACCCATCACACAAAAATCCTCCAACATCTTTCTTGAGTGTTTTGTGGTCAGTTTGTCACAGCAGTGACAGTGGGGCTTCCTGGAAGTGTTCAGATAGTTTGGAAGCCAGCTGAGTTTCCAGCATCCAGTTATACCTAACTGAACAAAACCTCCTTCAGCAGATCCTTGATTTTGCAGAGGTACCAATATTTTTGTCAAAAGCTATGATGCTGATTGACAAAATGAAAAATTAAAAAAAAAAAAGTGAGGGAAATAAAAGGGATTAGATGAAGCAGCAAAAATTCACTCTGGGATAAAATCTGCAGTATCAGAATGGTTTCGTGGTCAATTCATCTAAGACAGGAAGCATTCAAATAATTATATAGGAGCAAGCTTCCAACTAAGATTATAAAGAGCATTCCCTAGAAAACAGCAGTGCAGTCTGTATCAGTTAAAGATGCACAGAAAATGCTGCCCAAGAGAAAAATTGGCACACTTAACTGTTTTAGCTTCAGAAGTACTGAAAAGTTTACAGCATTGTAAAGAAACTATAGCTGCAGATGAATTAATTGACTTTTTTGTTTAAAAACACTGACAGAAAGACAAGGAAAGATGACACTTGTAGGGATAAAATCAGCTGTGAGTTTCTAGCTGCTGACTGAAAGAGTGCTTTGTCAGGGTGATTGACTCTGTGTGTCTGTTATTAAAGAAGCACCATGGGAAAACAATTAAGAAAATAAATGATACAGAGAAGCAAACTGTCATCATGGATTTTTCTATCTGAAATAGAGCAATAAAGAAGATCTATCTGACTTTACCCATACCAAAATTCATCTTTTAACAGGAGAGTGTGGTGGAGTTTCTGCACTGCACCTTAGACTTCAAGAAACTCAGCAATCTTAGATGTTCAGAGCCAGACATCCCTTAGCTTAAATCTTTAGTTTATAAAAATGGCACACAAAACTGATCCTAATTTTCAGTAATTAAGTAGGTCATTAACTAGATAAAAGAAATTCATTATGGAGAAAAATATGCATTTCTGTCTGTGGGCAGCTGTCAACAGGATGGCCCAGGTTCTTCAGTGCTGCCCAACAACAGGACGAAGGGCATCAATCACAAACTCAAGTTCCATCTAAATACGAGGAAAAACTTCTTTCCTGTTAGGGTGACAGAGCACTGGAAGAGGCTGCCCAGAGACGTTGTGAAATCTCCTTCTCTGGAGGTACTTAAAACTCACCTGGACGTGATCCTGTGCAACCTGCTCCAGGTGAACCTGCTTTAGCAGGAGGCCGGGGCTAGATGATCTCCAGAAGTCCCTTCCAATCCCAATTACTCTGTGATTCTGTGATTTCTGTCATTCTCTACATAACTTGGGAAAAATTTGAGCTCTGCTCTGCTTTTGAGGCTCCCAAGCCTTTCTCTAAAAGCCATATTCTGGAAACTGCTTTCATTGTCCTTATTTTGTTCAGAGTCTCTTGGATCAAAATACGACTGTTACAGGTAACTCTGATGCAACATACAAAGCCAGCACATAATGCAATATTAGTGTTGCAGAGAAGCAGAAGTGCTCTAGTATTTAACTGTTTGTGTCAAGGGCATCACTAGGATGAACAATATAGAAACCCAGAGAAGCTTTGGCAAAATGATGAATTAACTGACATAAAAGAAGTTGCTTAAGATGTTTGGCCATGACATGGCAAAAGAAGACACTTTTTAAATGTCATGCATTGAAGCATGAAACATGCTCTGAAAAAAGAGAAAGAAATTTGAAGGGAAAGTATCACCTAATAATACAAGAAGGGAATGCACAAAGACAGAAGGAGATTCAATGAACCAGTGGAAAGGACACACATCAGGAGGGCTAGGAAGATAGCAGGTCACACACAGATTTTTTTTAAAAAAAGGGTTGGGATGAAGCTTTTGCAGCACATTCTCATTTAATGTATGACACAAGAGAAAAGATGACACAGATTAAAAGTCCCCCTTTGGAGGGGGGGAAGAAATAGCAATTTTGGGCAAACATCAAAGGGTGTAATAGCTCTGTTTATACTGAATGAAAAATGTTCTGCAAAGAAGTCAATTTACATAATGTGGAGGCATTTAGTATGATTTATAGCCCTGCCTTAAAGGCAGTGGAGTGAAAAAAATGTTGTTAAATCCCCTGCATTTTCTTAGAGGAATAATTGGTGTTGAAGAAGAAACTTGTAAGAACATCATGAGTTTAGAGATTGGGAAGCTGCAGGTGGACACGTGTTATTGGTGCTGCAATGACACCTTTTCTGCAGTGCCATTAAGGGGAACAGGAGGAAAGCACCTTGCAGCCAGGGTCAGATCTCATGAGACCCTGAAGAGAACAGACTTTTCCCCCAGTGCTCTAATGTGTGGTGCATGGATAAGGACATACTCTCCATCTTAAACAGTAAACTAGCAGCCACCTGCCCTGCTGCATCTCCCTGAGTTGCCTGCCTGCTGGTGCTCTAGCTCATGCATCATATTTTGCTTGGTAACTTCCACACCAAAACCAATCTGGATGTAAAAAGTGTTTCTTCATTACTTTCTGCTCCTGTGTCCGTCTGAGTCTGCTTCTTGAGACAGTCCAGGTCTCAGGTATCTGTACTCATAGGAGCACAAAGGTGGATGTGGAAGACACATGGCCCAGCAAAGGGACAGGCAGGACCTCTCTTGTGATAGCTGCCCCCCAGTTGTTGCCGCTTAAAGCAGCTGCAGAATGACAGCCTCATTCCCTGCGGAGATCCCAATGGAGAAGAGAGCTGGATCAGTGAGAGGCTCAAGGCCTGAGATTGTATCAGGCTTCAACAGTAAAACAACTTCCTCATTGCATTTAAATTACATTCAAGTGAAGAGGAGAGAAGTGTGGATAACTCAGAAGAGCATCCTTTACCCCAGTGTGACAGGGCTGCCCAAAGTTCATGGCAGGAAAAGCCTGACACAGAGGGTCTGGCAGAGCTTTGAGAAAGTTCCCTGTGGGTGAGTTCCCAGCTCTGAGGTCTGTGCTTATCACTGCCTGGGAACTCAGAGGGTACACATGGCATGAGCACTTGCAGTTGGGTGCCTTTAGGCTGAGCCTAGAGTTACATCTCAGCTTTGCAGGGCAGTTTTATTCCCAGGCTTCCTCTGGCCTCATTTTGCTCTTGAAAAGAGACTGCTTTTCCCACAAAGATATTGGCGTAACACTCTGTGGTTGCTCTCTGCGCTGATCCCTCTGCCCTTCTCCTGTTCTACAGCTCCAGATGAAAGGCAGAGTTAGCTCCCTGTGACTGGCACAGGGGTATTCCTGTGAGTTCAGCATAGCCTGTGAAATGCTCTCTTTTCTGAGAGAAACTGCTCTGCTACTCACCTTCCAGCTGGGATGGAATTCATGACATGCCTATTTTGTTTTGAATCAGAAGAGGTGATCCTGTTTTGATTTGCCCATGGATAATATTTAGTACAGGCTTTTAAAGGGAAGACTTTTTGCTTTGTTCTGCTAGTCAGTGAGCACTGCCAAATTTTGAGCAGCCTGGTGTAGTGGGAGTTGTCCCTACCCATGGCAGAGGGGCTGAAACTCAAGCACCTTTAAGGTCCCTTCCAACTCAAACCATTCTATGATACTATGATTCAGTGCCCTAAATGTGAAATCATAATCCTCCACACAACAAGGGAACCATCTTGATCATGTTCTGGTGACAGTCACTGAGAAATTAGTAAAAGCTGGAGCTAAGCATTCTTCTTTTCAAACTCAATGTTCTATTTACTTATTTGAAAATGTGGAGATTGAGTTTCCTCGACTGAGTGCAAAATAATTTCTGCCAAACAAGTACTCATCGAACAAACTTGTCCATGTATTTTTGAGAGGTGTAAAAAAAGAACGAGAACATTTTTGTGAAAATTGCCATAGATAACGTTTTACTGTTTACCTTTGAAAAAAACAAAACAAAACAACATTAAGCTAAAGACTCTACCTCTCACAGTGTCAAGAGCTACTGCTAGCCACAGGTTAGTAGGTTGATAGTGCATGTAAAATCAATATCAGATAACTTAATTGTCAACTAGTCTCAATTCACACATTCCTAAGGGTAAGTTTACTATAGAGTCTGCTGGGATTTTTATCCTGTTTCATTAATGAAAAAGGAAAGATTCCTTCCAAGATTACCCAGGCTGCTCATTTTATAGATTGTCCTTTAAAAAACATCATTCTGTAAAATTGAGGGAACAGGAATCTGATACAAATCTGATACAGAAGGTAGTCAGGTAATTCATAATTTGTGCTCTATTCATAAATGTATTAGCTTTACAAAGGTAGAAAAATACTTACCCTCTCACACACAATCTACCTCTTTATCCCTGTCTGGTACTGTAGTCAGGGCATTTGTCTTTTGAGCACTATTTAAACAATCTAAACTCATTAGGGACCACAATACCATTACTTAAATGGAGCAACAGCTTACATAATGAGCAGTCTCACCACTATCACCCATGGAATAAGATACTGGCCAAAATCAGTATAGATTTTTTGTACAACAGGGTCCTGAGTATGTGGTAGCCATAGAAGAAAGAGCAGTAAAATGTCATGGTATTATTATGTCAGCATGAAAGGTCTTATTGTTCCCAGTCCAATTCTCTTTATTCCTGAACATGTTCCTGTTACACACTTGCTGTGGGATTTTCAGGCTATTTTAGAGTATTTATGACTTAGTTCTGAATCTTCATAAACACAGATCATTGCCAGCATGAGCTCAAATGAATTCAGCACTTCCAAGGAGAAATAAATAGCTATTAAGAAGCATACTTCACATTTCACATGTCAATTCAAATACTGTCTCACATTGGTCAGATCTGTACACTTTAAAGCCTGCCCCAAGAGACTATGGCTGCACTTGTAAACTTGCAGAAGCACTCAACAAGCTGAAAAGGAGTCACTGAACCAGAGGGGATGTCACTGGACACAAAGCTTGGCAGACACTCATGATGGAGTATGACAACATGAAAGCCCTGACTGAAAGCACATCATGTTCATGGTTGTTCATTTGTAGGTTTTTTTACGGAGAATAATCTTTGCTTCCAGAGTGGTTAACAGTCTTATTACTTCATTCTGTTCACTGTAAAATACTGTATAATTGAACTACAGTTTCTTTCTGTGAATCACAGAGTCACAGGATCAATCATGTTGGGAAAGACCTCTGAAATCATTGCGTGCAACCCACAACCCAACACCTGCCAACTAGACCAGGGCACTGAATGTCACATCCAGTCTTTCCTTAAACACCCCCAGCACAGTGACTCCACCACCTCCCTGGGCAGCCCATTTCAATATCTAATCACCCTTTCTTTGAAAAAATTCCTCCTAATGTCCAACCTAAACCTCCCCTGGTGCAGTTTAAGATTATGTCCTCTTGTCCTGTCGCTGGGAGAAGAGGCTGATCCCCATCTGGCCACAACCTTCTTTCAGGTAGTTGTAGAGAGTGATAAGGTCAGTCCCTCAGACAATACACTTTGGTGCTCTGAGAGAGCATTTCTGTCAAAGGGAACACACCAAAGCTTGGCAATTGTCTTGTAGGAAATGGGTTAGATTTCAGCTGTGTCTCAGTTCATCCTCACTGTCTGCTTCTCTCTTCAATGAAAGAAAAGTGAGTTGCTATATACTTCAGAGGGCTTTGCTCCAACAGCCATGAATTTGCTGGATGATTTCATTGATAAGGCGTTGCTTATCTGTCTGAGGCCAGTGTTCCTATAAATTGTTAGTAAATAACTGCAATCCCATAATTAAGCATTTCTCTTCCTTTGATAAGAACTGCATTTGTAAGAAAAGGTACTTAATTTTCAGGACATAAACCATTAAAAACCAGATGTTTACATCTTTACATCTTCCTTAAGCTGTGATGCCTAAACCTAAGAGGAAGACAAAAACCAAAACCAAAACCAATGTAAAGGAATATATAACATATCCTGCATCTATCCCCATGCTGCACAGGTGGGGCCCATAGCATTAATCTAAAAATCTGAAAATCTTTCTGCTATTTCTAATAAATAATGAACTTGGGGAAGGTGAGGAGAGGAGTAGTTTTTTGAATCCTGGTATCTATTACAGAAAAGGTGATCTTCCTTCATCCCTGACAGGCATCTGCAGGGAGTTTGCCAGATTGCCAATTCCTCTTGATTAGGGCCATTTGGGTCAACTCCAGTGAAAATGTTAATTATTCTATTGAACCAAATACAGGAAGGATAAGATGGATGGGTTGGTTGGAGTAATGACCACTGTGTTTGGGGAAGGTGCAGAGCCAAAGGCATTAACAAAGAGTGCAAGGCTCAGGAGTGGGAAGGAGATGAGAAGCCAGGGTGAGAAATGTAAGGAGAGCCAGCCGTGGCAGGGGCTCTGTGTGTGCTTCGTGCCCTCATTCTGGCAGTGAAGTGGGAGTCCTGCCCCACCACAATATGCTTACCTTCCCCATCTTCCCACTCGTTCACTCCTTCAGTGTGCAGTGGATGAACAGCACAAAATACAGAAGCGTCTGAGCTGGCAGTGTGCCCTGGTGGCCAAGGCAGCCAATGGGATCCTGGGGGGCATGAGGGAGAGCACTGCCAGCAGGTCGGGGAGGTGATCCTGCCCCTCCACTCAGCCCTGGTGAGGCCACATCTGGAGTGCTGTGTCCAGTTCTGGGCTCCTCAGGACAAGAGAGACATGGAGCTCCTGGAGTGGGTTCAGTGGAGGACAACAAAGATGATTAAGGGATTGGTGCATCTCTCTTATCAGGAAAGTCTGGGGAAACTGGGCCTGCTCAGCCTCAAGGAGAGATGACTAAAAGGGGACCTCATGAATGTTTATCAGTATCTGAAGGGAGGGAGTCAGAGGATGGAGCCAGGCTCTTCCCAGTGGTGCTGAGCAATAGGACAAGACAACAACAAAAAGTAAGAATCTTTAAACTCCACTAACAAGCTGATAGGTGATTTCTTAGAGTAGAAAACTTTTGCCCATAGCTTTTTATTGTGGCTTAGTTTATCCTCATGAAACACTGAATGAGCAGTCTTAATAACTATTCTGAGTGAAAGAACAGCTTGGGCGGTGAGGTGAAGTGCCTCCACCTGCTGTGTTAGCCCAGACAAAAAGAGCACTTTGAATTGCCTTTACACACACAGAGCTTATTGTGAAAAAAAGGTATTTTCATTTATCAGCTCCCTCACAGAGTTTTCATAGCAACATTTTCTAGCTTTTCTGGTTCTTTGGTCTCAAATTAGAGCTATTCAGATGGTAAATGTAGGGTGCCTTCCCATGTACGAATATCTTGATACTTTTTAGTCTTCAGTTTAGGTAAAGTTTTTATGTCAGGAAAATGGCTGTGGTTAGACATTGGCCAAGAGTGTTCCCAGTGCAGCCTGCTGGTGTTAATGGAAACCTCCCATTTGACTACTGAGGTTTGGAAAAGAACCACAAAATCTGTACTGAGTCTTCAGATGTGGCTGAAAGTTACACAGCTGTGTTAGGTTGAGTCTGCCTCAAAATTGTTTTAGATACTGCCGTGGACATGGTTTAATTTTACCTTTATCATATTTAACACACCTGAAATGGTCCATTTGCATTGTACATTACAGAGAGCAGCCTCAACTGTTACTGCTGTTAAATGTCTTATCAGTACTACTGCATTTTTTTCATCTAAAGGACAGAATGGTTTTTAGATTTGGATGGCAAAGCATTTAATTATTTCTACTCTTTCTTCCCCAGCGTTTTAAATATTAATATGGTATCTGTGTTCTGGCACACCTGAAAGAGCAGACTGGACTAGGCAGAAAAGTTCAGTCTCACAGAAGGTGGGTGAAGGATAGTCTTGTTTTCAGTCACTGCTCAAGTTCTTAGAAAGGATTTTCAGTGTGATAGCATAATTGGTGTGTTACAGATAATTGTTGATAATTCAGAGTCCTCTGATGACCTTATTCTGTGTGTCCAATACCCCACCAGCAGAGCTGTTTTTCTGAAGCTTGCTAATCTCTTTTACTTACAACATCTTTGCAAAATAAATGCCTGATGAAAATCTCTTCTTTCCTGTCAGATTTGTAAGGTGGAAGTTGAGGACCTCAATGCTCTTCATGTAGTCCACAATGTCTTCATATTGCCTAAGGTTTAAAGTCCTTTGCTGAATAGAAGTGAATAATCTAGTTTCAGCTGCAAAGTTACTGACAGCTAGAACAGTTGATTTGCCTTTTCTAGTGCTGCATATTGCATCCAAATTAACAATACAAGCACACTAGAAGAATGCTGATGTGTAGATTGCAGGGTGGATAAAAAGCACCCCAAAGTTAAAAAAAAAAAGGTACGTGTCCAATGTACATGTGTCCCAAGTAAAGAGATCAAAGCAAAGTGTCACAACTACAGCTCCAGTTGAATGACTGCAGAGTCGTTCCTTGGTAGAGGATCCTCAAAGCATTTGTCAGATGCTTTGTCTTTTCCATATTCACATTTTTACTGAACTTCCTAGATGATACATTCACTTTGTACTTGAATTCTCTTCTCTTCTAACAGTGTAGTCTGACAGATAATAGGATTAGTTCCACGAAATGCAGAAAAAGCAATAGTTATACTTGTATTGTATCAGGAGCCCCTTATTTGGGATTTCTATGAATAGGGTGTTTGCTGAAGCACAGTGATATGCTGAGAAAATTATTCAAAAAGTCATTTATTTTTCACACACTTGTCTGTCTGCCCAGAAAACCAATAATTTGTTTATTCAGTTAAATAAGATGGGACACTGACTTGCCAAGACACAGAAATGAGTGCTGAGAGCTGTCAATACATTCATGAATACAGATAGTGTTTTACACTGACTTCTATTTAATTTTAGCTGAGGGCTTATGCATCTTCCTGAAAGATTTTTTTCCCTATGGTATTCATGGTGAGAACCGTCAGGGCTGTAAACTCCAGGGATCTTCCAGCTCTCTTATTTCATACAGGTAACATCCATCATAGGAAGAAGAGCTGTATTTTATTGGAATGACATAACTGAATTGAGTTCCTACTAAATCATATCCATTGGCACATTCTCTGCAAATCTTCAGCAGTCTGATTTCTGAGTGAAGTTTAGGAACATGTTTACGAATGTATTCTCCATAGATGGAGTGGGAATTACCCACTGTGCCTTTATTCTTTACAAAGGATGGAGAGCTTTCTTCTCCTGGTTCAGGGCTGACTTTTCCAGTGCACTCATAGTTCTGCATCTCAGTTTTATCTCTTTGCAGTTGCTATAAATGCAGAATTGAATTTGCTGAATACTGTTATGTGTCTTTTTCTGGTAAATCAAGACAACAGATCACAGAGTTCAGGGAAGTTATGCCATTAGAAAAGCAGTGTGATATCAGAGTTGGCTGTCTGTCTCATTGCAAGCAAAGCTATGCTCCAAATCAGACTAAGCTTTACCGATTTCACACTTTCAGGTTCCCTTCTGATGCAGTATTTTTCTGGGGATAAACGCCCAGTTATTTCAGCATTGCAATTCTATTTCAAAGCCTTTTATCCCTCCCTCTTCATTGTAGCTAACTTAACTGCTTGTTGCAAATGACTAATTTTCCCCCTTCTTTCCTTCATTAGTTTATCATTCATTAGATGCTCAGAGAATACCACAAGACCATTCTGAATACCTGTCTACCTGTATAATTTCAGAAGTTGTTTATAGAAAGCACTCTCCTATTTTGTAACTTTTATTAAATCCTAAGTTTATGAAAACTTTCATGGAGTCCAAGCACACATGTATTGTCTGGCTATCCTTATTTACAGCCTTGCTGACTCCTAACTTAAATAGTATTAGGTTTGAGAGCTGTGACTTCCTTCTGTGAATGTTGTGTTGATTTTCCCCTACCCTTTGTATTTCTTCACATAGCTACTGATTTATTTTTTAATATGCTGTCTTCTTCAGACACCAGAAGCCTGGTGTCTGCCCTACAGCACCCTAGCTCTCTCTCCACACTTTCTGGACATCAGTGCAACATTTGCAGCACCTTTCCTTCTGCTACCATTTGTCAGAGCAAAGCCACTACTTGGCACAAAACCCAGCATTGCCAAATTCATAGGAGGTGTTCTAAGAAACGGAACTACACTGGCAGATGGCTTTGCATTCCAGAAAACCCAGTACTTCCCTTGCTTCTCCGACATGCTAACGTGTGCTCTCATATCAAAAATACAGCTGGAGTTATGCAATAAGGATCGAGTCAGATGCTCTGTTGATATGCAAAGCCACTACAACAAATCCCGTGAATGGGTGTTGGGGACATCCCACAAAACTAAAATCAGAGCTAAATTAAACTGAGACAAGAGCAGAAGCTCTGCCCAACTTCTGCCTTTTCTCCTCCCTGCTGTAGGAAGATCCTCCCAGTCTGTCGCTTGCTGGCTTCCCGCTCCTGCCGAGGCCTGAGTGCAGCTGAGGGCTGTTCTCGGCCGGCTCTCGGTGCCTGCCGCGCTGTCGGTGCCTGCGGTCCGTGCTGTCGGTGTCGGGGCCTGCGGT
>VYXC01002940.1:420481-463963 GCA_013397175.1 Platysteira castanea
GGGGGCGCGTCCGGCCGGCCCCAGTAAAGCACAGAGGACTTTCTCAAGCGAAACTGCCCTCAGAGCTTCTGTAAGGGTCCAGGGAGTTCCCTTTCCCCGCGAGAAGTCTCTGGAGCACACTGTGAGGATGCGCCCCTCGGAGAGATTCGCGCGCGGCTTAACCCAGAGCATCACCGGGGGCTAGGGGCCTCTTGTTTGTCACAAATACAGCGCTTTCCCTTGTAACTTGGAAGGCAAATCACTGCCCCTAAGTATTTGAGTTTTGTTCTCTTTCTCATGTGAGGGAAGAAAATAGAAAACAAATCAGATACCAGCAGTAGACAAAAACAATTTGTTTAGAATTATTATTAATGCATGACTCAATATTACATGATTTTCTTCTTGAAACATCCCTCAAGTGCAATACAAAGCTGGTAAATGGTAATATTACCTTGCTGTGTTTCTCCAGCACATTTCTTGGTGAGTTATGCCAGCTAGCTTTGGAACCATTTGTTTAGAAACAAGCTTAAACAACCTTGTTGATGATGGGTTTCAACATACTTTTCTTCTCTAAAATATATATTTGACACTGAATTGTTTCATTTGTTCCAATCTCCCAGAGTACAATTCTAATTATTAATAATAACAATATTTCCATTTTTGTGTTTTTCTCTTAGGTGGAAAATTGTTCTTTCCCATGACAATCAAGATGGGAAAAAAAGTACATCTTACCTTATAAAAGGAAAAGAACAGCATGCATTCAGCAATAATTTATTGCACCAGCTGCTAGTCAGTGACAACGCTGAAAGAAANTCTCATGTGAGGGAAGAAAATAGAAAAATCAGATACCAGCAGTAGACAAAAGCAATTTGTTTAGAATTATTATTAATGCATGACTCAATATTACATGATTTTCTTCTTGAAACATCCCTCAAGTGCAATACAAAGCTGGTAAATGGTAATATTACCTTGCTGTGTTTCTCCAGCACATTTCTTGGTGAGTTATGCCAGCTAGCTTTGGAACCATTTGTTTAGAAACAAGCTTAAACAACCTTGTTGATGATGGGTTTCAACATACTTTTCTTCTCTAAAATATATATTTGACACTGAATTGTTTCATTTGTTCCAATCTCCCAGAGTACAATTCTAATTATTAATAATAACAATATTTCCATTTTTGTGTTTTTCTCTTAGGTGGGAAATTGTTCTTTCCCATGACAATCAAGATGGGAAAAAAAGTACATCTTACCTTATAAAAGGAAAAGAACAGCATGCATTCAGCAATAATTTATTGCACCAGCTGCTAGTCAGTGACAACGCTGAAAGAAAAAAATATTCCAACGCCAGGAGCCCAAGGAGGATAGTGAGATGATGCAGGGAAGGAAGGGAGTGAAACTGGGTGTAAATCCATCAGCACTGCTCAGCCCAAGGAAGGGTTGGCATGTCCTAAGTGATACCTCTGCAGGCCAGGGGTCAGGAAGCAAGATTTAGTCCTGTTAAATCAGGACCTATATTTCCTGTGAAGTGACACAGCTGAGATGCTGATGGACACAGGGCAGATGCTCATAATTCTAGGTCTCAACATAGATCTTCTGGCCTTTAGTATCCTGCCTGGCCTTGCCAGAGTTAATGTTTGAATAAACTGTCAGGCTGACTCTGCCCAGGTTGTACCTACCAAGTAAAGTCTGAGGTACCTCCTAAAGGTCCCAGTGGAGTTCAGTGCTGTCTGGCAGTAGGTCCTGAAAGAAAAGGTGTTAGTAGGCAGGATTTGTAACCCTGAGGGTGGTGTTACAGGCCTGGGGCTGCCTGTTCTGCAGTGTGTATGCCACTCCATGCTCTGCTCTCCTCAGCTGTCTTGCCAGGGAACTGCTTCCACACCCCTGCTAAGGGCCAGCAACTGCAGGGAAGTGCTGGCTCTGCTGATGGCCAAGAGCGAGAGCTTTCCAGGAGTGTTTGACCAAAGTGCCATGCTATAAAGTGCCCAGTTTAAGGTGCCCTTCAGGAAGAATTAGGAAACTCGGGATTAACATGACCTATGTGCACTTTTCTTGCCCTTCTGATGCTGCTGTCCCCAACCTTCTTGCACCCAGATCCCTTTTTCCTCCTTTTATCTTGGAAAACAGATGCATGGAAGAAGAGGATCTTCTTTTCAGCTCCAGCCCAGACTTTTAATCTGGCTTCATCCATTCCACTGCACTGAAGTTTCATGTACAAAAGTTTACAATTCTTTAAAGCTCCTCCAGCCCAAACTGTGTTACTAGCTTCACCTTACTTGGCCATGTAATTAGTTAGGATGATGTATTTGATTTTGCATTTAACCCAAAACCATGGCTTCCCCTGCTTTTCTCATCTGCCTCCTCTCTTTCTCCAAGCTTTTTCCCTTTTGCAGGATCTTTGAAGGTTTCTTTCCATCTCCCCTCAGCTGTTTGTGGGATGATCTTTCCTTTGTACCCTTTCTTGCCCCTCTGAGCTGTCCTTATCCTCAAACTTATGTCTTCTTTCCATGCAGATGACTTTTAAATCTCAATGGGGAATCTCATCCTGCAATATTTCCTTGGGAATTATTTGTTGCCAACATGAGCTCAGCATGGTTAAAAGAGATGTTAATGTGTTCTCTGCACCAAGGTGGCAGCACTTTTCCTGACTGCTTTTCACTCAGTCCTGCTTCCTACTTGCTAAGATTTCTTGCCCATATCTTGCCTGCTACAGCATTCTTTGCTCTCAAAAAATGCATCGTTGCTTCTTGGAGGGCTGCAAAGATCCTTTTCCTTGCATTGGGCTCATATCAACACTCTCAGTGCACCTCTTCCAAATGTGCCCTCCTTGCAAGTGGCTCACACAGGCAGCTCTCTGCATTCTCAAGTCCCTTTTCCTCCCTCATTTACCAGGTACAGGCTGGTTCCTTGCTCCTGCTGGCTGACCATGCAACCTTTACTCTCTCTGCATTTTCAGATGCTGTTATGGCTGTGTTACTCTGCCAGCCTGGCAGAAGATTCCTGTAAATATACATCTGCATGTGTCTCCTTCAAACACTTCCTTCTCCATGAGCATACATGCAGTGTGTCAGGCAGTTCAGGCATCCCTTCCAGCCATGTCAGTTTTTGATGACTGTGTGTCATGATGAAATGCTGGGAATAAGTAAGGGATTTGTGAAGCTAAATAGCACACTGAAGGAGCTGCCTAATTTAGGATGAACAAGCTATTTTCAAAGGCACAGTGGGAGCACTTCACATTGTGTGGCCTGCATCTTCATTTGCACTGTAGGCTGTGCATCAGCAAGGCTGCAGGATGGAGGAAACTTGACAATGCTTCATTTCCATTTCTACAGATGCAAGAAACCAGCACATCATATCTACTCAGGGGACTTTTATGCTGTGAATTATATTCAGTTCCTTCCCCAGCCCCTCTGACCTCCAGTCATGCAGGTATGAGTACAGATCTTTGCTCAAGAAAAGAAAAATTTATGTAATTTACTCTCTTAAGCCCTGATGTAAATCTGATCCCTGGAATGAACTGGGTTAGCAAATCACCCTTTTGTGAACAGTTTCTGTTAACTTTGGTGACTGAAACGGAGTGGTGAACACAGAGCATGATCTGGGCAAGTAAGGGTGACAGCAACAAAAACGAAGAATTTACTTGAAGAGATTATAGGCAGGATGCCTTACACTGCTTTGTTCCCTCTGGGAGATGAAGAGGTTGCAGAAGGAGAATATTTGGTAAATCAGCGGATGTTGTGCTCCACAAGCTCAGCAGTGAGTAATCCCTGGTTCACTGCTTCCTAGCCCCAGTAATCCAGTTATCAGGAAACAGCAGAACCCTGAGCACAGGGACTCCTGACTCTTGACTGCGGATGCAAGTGTATCCATCTCCTCTGAGATGGGAAGGGGCTGCTACCAAGGAAAGTCACACAAGCAACCATGACACCCCTGGCAAAGAGCCATGCTCCAAGGAGATGATTCCCTGTTGCCCCCACATCCCCTGGGTGCTGGAGGTGCCTGGTGTGGAGGATGATGCATGGGCTGCCCACCCTGGTGCAGCAGGTTGCTCCTGCTTTCCAAGGTGATGGCTGGGCCAGCCGCAGGGTCTGCTGGTGGCTGCACCAGCATTCCCTGGCTCCCATCACCAGATCACCTCCCATGGAACCTCACAGGGCCTCAGAATCCCCTGTTGCATTAGATTTTCCAAAGTGGTGCATTTAGATATGTAGAACACACGATCAGTGTCTTTCAAAAGACCTTGGCATACTTGGCTCTTCAAAAGACCTTGGCTGTTTGGGCTCTTTGAAAATCTGCCTGGAGTTGTGACTGTGGCAGCTGCAGCTCTCCAGGCGCTTTTGAAAAGCGGGTCCTCATGTAATTTTCTCAATGCAGACTGCATTTGTTTGAAACTCTGGCTCTACTTCTGGGTGGTGAGCTCACAAGCAATGTAGGAGCCTAAATTTCATTACCTTTCATATAGGTTTAAGTGCTTTTGAAAATTTTGCCCATCAAACTTTTACAAATCTCCCTCATTGTGCACAGTTAAGGAGTAAGAAGGTTGTCTCTTTGCAGCTGCCATCTGGAGGTTGGACAAAGGTTGAGAGATGAAAAAAAAAGCATCTGTTGGAAGTATGTGTGGAATCCAGTATCCCTCACTGTCCAGCCAAAAACCATTATAATGCAGGACCAGGCTCATGAGCCCTGCATTATTCTATCCACAACTCTGCTAACAGCTTGTTAAGTAACTTTGTGCCAGCTGCTTCTGCTTCTTGGGGTTTTGGGGATTTTTCTGTTGTTTTTTTTTTTGTTGTTGTTGTTTGTTTGGGTTTTTTTTGTTGTTTTTTGGGGGTGTTTGGTGACTTCAAGTCCTGCCCTTTATGCATGCAGGTTACTCCAGTGGTGAAACAGGGGTATTGATGCTTACCTTCCTTTGGAGAAAGGCTTTGGATCTTGAAATGGACACAGAGGTGGCGTGCTCATATAAATGCCCAGACATTTTGCC
The DNA here is from genome assembly GCA_013397175.1 of Platysteira castanea. Classification (NCBI taxonomy): domain Eukaryota; kingdom Metazoa; phylum Chordata; class Aves; order Passeriformes; genus Platysteira; species Platysteira castanea. The sequence continues at coordinate 425,441 of VYXC01002940.1, forward strand.
TGCTCAGGGAAGATAAATGCTAGAGTGAAATGATTTAAAAGGTACACCATTTATTATGAACAAAACATCTCAAATGCAATTTATGACAAGACAAAAACATGTCTGGGAAAAATCCTCAGCATTTTCAAGTTACATCTGGGGAACATCTGCAGGCCAGGCAATGGTGAACAAAACCTGTGTCCTTTATCTTCCCTGAAACAGTCTATTTACATTTGACATAAATAATGAATATTTTTTTATAATCTAAACTGTTTCAAGCATTATAGAATTTTGTTTTATTTGGTTTAGGGTTTGAGGTTTTTTTCTTTTTTTTGTCTTTTCAATTTCTCGTCTTCTGTGGTCAAAAGAGTTTGTCCTAAACCTGAAGCCTGGATTTGTCAAAAGGAAAAATTAGAAAGACATAACTTTAGACTTGAAATTCTTCCTGGAATGAACTATCAGCCTTGCAAAGATAAAGGTGAAGAGCACCCTCCTAGAGGTCATGAGAGCTCCTTCCTTCACTGATGGAGACATCTGGGATATGGTGATGTGCCCCATCTCAAAAGAGTGATCAACATCACTGTCTGCTGGAAGATCAGCAGGATTTCCAGCATTGCTTCTCGTTTCTTCCTTTGCTCACCCCACATAGTTTGTCATGTAAAGGGAAGAGAGATTTCGGTGTAGAAGAGTTTAAATGGTGAAGAGGGGTGACTCAGTGGTTCTGTTAGAGGATTTTTGTCAAACTGACCACTTTGCTTTCCATCTGGAAAAATAAAGGCTAATGATGAGAGCTAGAGATGTTATATCTCTGAGTGGTGGGTTTACAAATCCCAATGTCAACAAGCCATCTGAATAGGAAGGGAGACAAGAAGTTCCCACCTCCTACTCAGGACAGGTCACTGCCAACTACTGACCAGGCTGCTGAGGTCAGGGCACAGGGGTCCATCAGGATGACACCAAGTGGCTGCTCCCACTTCCAGAAGTGTCCTCTCCTCTTTATCCCAGTGCTCAGAAGGCAGAGTGTGGGGGGAGCGAGGGGGGAGGTGTGCATCCCTTTGTCATACAGCTCCTATCACCAGGCTCCCAGATGTGCTGGGAGAAGTTCTGGGAGAGGTGTCCCACAATGGTGTGTGGCAGGGCTGCTTCAGTAGCTCCACAGTTCCTCTCTGTGCCTTTGGTACATCCTGCTGTGCCAAACACGGCATTGCCTCCAGATGGCATCTGCCCAACCTGGCAGCCTTGCCCAGAGCTGGCCCTGACCCACAGAAGTGCCCGTGTGCCCCAAGCAGAATGTGCACAATTGCTCTGCGTCCTCTGCTTTTAACGGTGGTAACCTCTATCCTTTTCTTAAAAGCAGGCTTCTGTCTGAAAGGAATACCAGAAAATCTGACTTCTCCTCAGCACGCTCAAGCTCTCAGCACAGCCCTTTCATGGGTGTTTGGCTTGAAAAACATATGTAAGTAGCCCTACTTAAAGTTAAGGGTACACATAAGTCCTTTGTTGACTTAGAGTGGACAGCAGAAAAACAGCTGAAAACACTGACCCAGGTCACAAGAAAGAGGCAGAAAAACAGCTATTTAAGCCTCCTGCTTCGAATCCCACCCTGGGACACAACTTTCAAACCCCTGGAGATTTTCCAGATTGTGTCCTGAAATGCTTCTTTTATGCAGAAACCAGTGATCACAGTTTAATGCCTGCTTTGAATCACCTCCCCTCTCAGTTCCAAGTAAATCTAACAGTTGGTAAAATGTTCTTTTGCCTGCAAAATTGAGCAGTTGTAAGAGAAAATGTAAATTACAGCTTCATTTAATTCTGCAGACTGGTTTCCAAATTAACTATGTATCATGGCAGTCCAGAAAGTCCTCATATATATTCATAAATAGCCTGTTGTAAAGCAGTAAGGCATCAGTAATAGTTATATCTTAATTCAGTTTTAAGAAGGAGTTTTTTCAGACTGTTATAAGCCAAGAAAGTTTCTTTCTGTTGCATCTCAACATGCATTATCTGTGGATGTCAGTATGATAGGCACCTCATAAATAGAAATTATCGCATAGAATGGTGAACTTTGTTCCTTGGTATTGTTACCTCCAAATTAAAAAATTAACAAAAAAAGGTGCAGAGTTCAAACTTCCCTGGATAACTTCAGGCTCACAGTGCTAATATTCATTTGCCTACCTTAATGAAAATGTTGAGGTTTATCTTAATTGGCTTTATTAATTTCACTTGACTAGGGAGAAGAGGGGAAGATGAATTTGGCTTCATATCATCATTCTCTTTCACTGGAACAGTTGAATACAGGAGTGCAAAGAAAATAGGTGTGCCTTTAGTGAAGAAGGCAGGGTGGCTCTGAACACATTGTTTGCAGTATGAAATTAACTGGGTTGAGTTTTGTTTGCTTGGTTGGTTAGTTTGGGGTNGAGCAGCGCAAGGATTGACGTCCAGAACATCCGGCCTATAGGATCCGAGCCACCAGCCGAGCCCTGCTTTCCCCCCTCACTTTAAATCCGGCTGGCGAAGGCAGGCACCGAAAGCGGGAGAGATTGGCAATGCAGCGTGGCAGCAACTCCCGAAAGTTCTTGCTTTCTGTAACACTCTGCTTTCGGGCTCGGAGCTGCCGGGCAGACCTGAAGCTGGGAGTTTAACAAGCCCCGTTTGTGAAAATGCCTGTCACTTGCTGGTCTTTGAATTTGATAATTTGCCTTCCAGAGCTGAGGAATACTTAACAGCAAGACAAGTCAAGGAGGAAAAAGCAAGTTTCACAATTCAAACAATGCTAAAACATGTTCTCCTTTCACCTTATGGAAACAGGACTGTGGAGACAGCTGCAGGTGCTTTTCAGTTTGGTTATTGACAAGATGTGTCACAAAGTAATATGACTTTTAAACTCTTCTGACTATTTAAAGCCAGCAAGGAGCTGCAAAATTAAAGCAAGAAATTAATTTGAGGAATTTGAGGACTTTCAAAGAAGAAAGCTGTTTTCTGAGAAGAGCAAAGTAGGACGATGGCATCTGGAGAGTGCCTTCTGCTAGACCTAGAAACAGATAACTTCATTTTCTATAACATCTCTGTCAACCAGAGTGCAAACTTCTCCCTGCTTGGGGAAGACTGGTTTTACCCAGCGTTCCTCTACGCCATCCCCACAATCTACGGGATCATCATTCTGATAGGCCTTATTGGCAATATCACTTTGATTAAGATCTTCTGTACTGTGAAATCCATGCGAAATGTCCCTAATTTGTTCATTTCCAGTTTGGCTCTGGGAGACCTGCTGCTTTTAGTGACTTGTGTGCCTGTGGATGCCAGCAGGTACCTTGCTGACGAGTGGCTGTTCGGCAGAACTGGATGCAAACTTATCCCCTTCATTCAGCTCACCTCTGTAGGGGTGTCAGTCTTTACTCTCACTGCTCTCTCAGCTGACAGGTAAGCTTGGCTGCTATTGCCTTGAAAAGAATTGTGCATAATTAGGACTCCATAAAATGCACGATTACAAATTCATATTTTCAGGTAAAATGTTTATTTTTAAGGTAATGAGGGAAGAAGAAGCACCTCAGGTAACTTCTGGTGGTTGTTAGCATACAACTTGGGGAGGATGCAAACTGAACACAGGATACTTTTTCTAAACTAAATGTTTATGCAATTTAGCTAATAGTCTACATTAATTCAAATAGAGACAAGAGCAGATCAAGCTAAAGAGCAGAGAGAGAAAATACCATTAATGAAGCTATGCTAAAAGATAGCATGTTCATATTTGCCAAAAAAGATAATTGATCCATACTTCATGAAGGGTGAAGGCACTGGAGCAGCAATTTAAAGTGCACTGAGAAACAATTCTTTCTAGTGGCTTGCTTCCTTAAAATTAATGATATATGAGGCAATATTTCATAAAATATTTTTCAAATATTCAAATGAGTTTGCCTGAAGCCAGGAACCGCAGTTTGCCATAGCCAGTGTATTTCCCTTGATTAAACCGTTTGCCCCTTATCCAATCAAAACTGATCTGTGCTGTTGGTTCAGGAACTTCATCTTCCAATAATGTTTAGTAAAAAATAACGTGTAGTAAATATGCTGGTTTATTTTCTGGATGCTTCCAAAAGAGATTAAGGAATACATTGTCATCATGCTGAAGTGAAACAGAAGTACTGAGTGAAAAATTATTTCAGTTTTGTTTTGATCAAAAAAGACACGAGGATTGTATCCTTGCTCACAAATGAGTGAAACTAGGTTTGCTGTGGGCAGTCCCTTCCATGCCACTCTCTTGTGAAGCTGCTTTAAAACATCAAGCTACTTTTGTCAGATTTCAATGTAGTTCACACAGATATTTCAATACACTTTTTGCAGTCTCAACGAAACCAGATGACTCCTTAGTGTTTCAGAGACAGAATGGTCAATATGTTTGTCCACTCCTCTGTGCCGGGATATAAATAAAAATAGCACTGTCTGTCCCAGTAGCAGATGACAAACAGACCTATGTGTAGATAAAAGTCTTAAAGCAATATGCTTTAAAGTGCTGTGAAGGTAGGAAAACTGCACTAGTGAAGGACCACATGCACTTTTACTCCTGAGTTTGATATGGTGTCTAGATCCCCCCTGACCACTCTGAAGAAAATGTTTTCCTTCCTCTGAAGGAAAACAATAAGTATCTCTCCAGGAAAATACATCTTTCCAAATCTGTAATGTAAGTTGTTTTAAGGGGTGTAAGGAAAAGAAAAATACATTGTAAAGAAGATTATGTTAGAGAGATTTATTGCTATCTGATCATATGCTACATAAAGTAAACATTGTAAATGCTTTTACTGAGCAGCACATCAATAGCACTTTTTGCCTTAAGTGATAGAACAGAACAGAAAACAGCAGCTGTGCCGAGCTTGGGGTTTGGTGACTTCAAGTTCTGAACTCCAGCTTTATCTGGAACCTGTTAACCATCATGCTGCACTGGTGATCAAATGTTCCCATCTCCAAGGGATCATTTTACTCTCTTCTAATGCATCTGTGGTCCACTGCAGGAGGACATAATAATGAAACTTACATGAATCTAATATGCTGTGCATTGAAACACACGCGTCCCTTATCTGTTATGTTTGCTGAAGTTTCTATTTTGATAAATTAACAGCAGTGCTGGGTTAATTTTGTTACAAAATAATACAGTCTATATTTTGTCAGCTCACAGCCGATTAGCCTATTTCCTTAAAGCTGTCACCCTGAACTCCAGACTCCAGTATTAATCGTCAGAATCATTAGGGAAATAACCTTAAATTGTAAAGGGAAAACTTCCAAAATGTGAGTTGAATGTGAACCAGCTTGGTGATGCCAGTTGGGGGCTGTTGAGGGTCTGGAAGCCCAACATCCTGCTGCAGGTGAGATGCTGAGCCTGGCACATGGGGTGGTTTCCTAGACACCCACTTCTGATGACAGACATGGCACTGCCTGAAGGGAAACACCTGCAGAAGAAAGGGGTGTGGTGGTGAGATGGTTAATGTTCAGTGATGTGAACCCTACCTGAGACGCTCACATGAGGCATGTGAATGTTCCTCTTCTCATTAATCAAAGCCATAGACCATGTGAGAGAAAAGCCTCCTAAACCTGCTCTGGATAGCATCACATGGCACTGTCTCCAGGGAAAGGGAGAGTTGTCTGTGTACTACAGACCTTTTGTCTATAATTCATCATCTGCAAAAAATTATCATAAAACCCTCTCAGTTTCAGCATCCTTCCATTGACAAAGCAAGTGGGAACAACTGCTGGCATTACTGAACCTATCATGGTGACACCTAGAGAGACATCACAGGGAACAGAAGTCTGATGTGTAAAGAAAAGCATTGGAGTGTGATACAAGAGGGTCATTTCTAGAGACATGACCAGTGAAACACAAGGTGCAAGGCAGTGGGTAGGTGTGATGGGCGCACAGAGTGTGTGAGAGTGTGTGAGTCACTTATGCTACATTACAACAATGGTACAAATCATCCTGGCTGCGTTGGATCACCTTCTGAAAGTGAGGGGCCCAGTTTTAATAGACTTTTGCACTCACATCCGTACTAGAGTATATGCCTTCCTGAGGTATACTTCTATTCTGTCCATTTCCACCTTCCCCTGTGTTAGGAATCTATCACTTGCCGGTGACTGCAAACACTTGGCTGAGTGCCAGCCTCCAGCACCGAGCACCTGAAGCTGCTCAGTGGCTTGACCTGCCAGGAACGAGGGCTTGTCCAGAGGATTGACTGTTCACTTGCAGACTTCTCAAGGAGAAACAGAGGGACAAAGTGCTGACCTCAGCTTTTCCTGCAGCAGGAGCCTCCCAGCCTGCAAGTGCTCTGTGTACATACGGACACAGCTGAGCATGCCAGCACAGGTTTGAGCAGGAAGGGACAGCCAGAGGGTCCCTGGGTGCCTAGGATGGCTCTGTGTACAATCATGAGATTCCATTCAGATTTCATCATTATTTCAGACAATATGTAAGATAGGGCAAAGAAGAGTTAACAATATTAGAAATGTATTTCCTATGGGACCACTCCACTGGCTGCACAGTGCTTTCATCTGTCTGGCTGCATTTGCAGGAGCAGTGGGAGCTTGACACCTGTTTTCCTGCAAGTGTGTCAAATTTTCAGAGCAGTCAAGAGAGGGTTAAGGCATGGGCTGTGCTTACAGCCACCTTCCATGAGTGATAAGGCGCCAGTGCTGAGTATACAAGATCGAGGAAACAAATAGACCATGTGTGTGATGTTTGTGTGTTTTAGAAAGAGTCTAAATGAGGTTGGCAGGGGAAGGACATCTGTCTGCCCTGCTTCTCTGCACTGTCGAGGCAGTGGTTTCTTCAGCTATTGCTCATCTTATCCCAGAAAGAAGGGAGTTTGGGTTCTGCCCTCCTCCTCCTTCACCTCCTCTTCTGTGCAAGGATAAGGGGTACAGAAGCACCCATGGGAGCAGTGACACCTGGGTTTCTAGCCCAGGCAGAAAAGCCAAGGCTGTCTCAGCAAAGGACAGGAAATTAAGGAAAATCTTCACACAGCAAGAGGAAAAGCAACTATTTAATTGCCCATGTCATGGGAGACGTCTTTATTTAATTGCCTTTCTCCCGTGACTGACAGGGTTTACACATTTGCATTTGAATTAACCAGGCTGTCAAGCATTGATCATAGCTCCCCACTGTTAGGCTGGCACTGTAAAAGATTGAAATGCCCTGGTGCTCATGTAGCAAAACCTTCCTGAAGCAATGCTGTTTTTACAAGCACACAGCAGAGTTAAGTGTAAAGTATAATTGGAGTTTACAAGCAGCATCTTTACTTTAAGCACCTTGGATTATGTGGATTCTAGTACTGGGGAACTGCAGCAGTGCCTGCCGGCCGGAGCTGCCTACAGTCCTGTGGAGGGAGTGAGTGACAGTGTAGTGAGATATGTGGAGTGACATTACACAGGAGAGTAAGTGGCTTATGGTGGTAAAACCAGCTGCAGACAGCAGGGTTGCAGCTACGTGGGAGACCTGAAATGAGGATGTTAGCTTTGGAAAAGTTGACCTCAGTGCTTTGTGTTGCAGGGATGGATGCAGGGATGCTGCAGGGCTCCCAGCCCTGCTGGGTCCCTTGGAATGCATCACGAACACAACTTTTGATGTTCCTCTGAACTCCTATGACAGTTTGTTTATCTAAGACATAAAACTTCCAAGCCACACTCCTAAAAAAGCAGCAGTGCAAGGAAAGAAACAAATCCAGAATTTCTAGAAATACACTTTTAGACACACAAAAGTCTTTGTTTAGTGGGCTTATCTCTTCTGTGATTTAGGTGTCTCCAGCCCTTACTATTAATATTACCCACAATACCACAGGAGGTGTAATATCTATGTGCCAGTTCATTTATTTTATTTTACAGTCAGTGGTTTATATCTCCACTAGAGAACTAAGGGAAGCATGCCACCCTAATAAAAAGCTATGAAAAGTCAACACAGATTTCGATTGAGTTGATTTACAGAGTGACACCTTTTTTTTAAATACCATCAGTTGCAAAGTGCCAAGTCCATAGTGGTTATGAATTTATTCTGGGCATTCTAGCCAGAGTATTCATGAAATACCTTCAGGACAATAAGGCACTATTTTAGAACATTTTACTTGTGCTGTGATTAATTTACTGTGAAGCCTCAGGAAGGTTTGAGGGGGTGGCAGAAAAAGGCACTCTGAACTACCAAGACAGCCTCTAATCCAGTCAATGCAGTTTGGCAGAATGATACCCCACATGGAGAGTTTGGGTCCACTAATGTGATCTCAGCCAGAGCATTGATCCTTCCAAGCCAGGGAAGAAAACTGGAGGGACTTTGAGGACCAGCCCAGAGTCTTCCCTCACACTGAAGCACCAGGCAGCCCCATCTCTACCCCTGCCACTGTCAGAGTGTGTGTGCTGCTGCCCTTCACGTGCTGAGGGATGCAGGGTGATATACACGCATCTCCTTCAGCTGACGTATGGGAGTCTTAGATCCTGGTTGCTGGCCACTGTGTCAGTAAAAAATAAACACTCTTTACACCCTTGGTTTTAGCTCTCATTTCCTCAGCCCCTGAATCCATCTGCACCAAGAGCAACTGATCAAACAGCACAAACTTTCTGAGTATCTTGATTAACCGGAGCAGATGGCCAAAACACAATAGATGCACTTCTATAACCAGGAATATTATAGCTCCCATTTATAGCAGGGGGACTGGTGCGGAAATCTGAGTTTAGAGTCAGTGCTAATGTGCTGGAGACTGTCAATATTTAAGCAATCAAAAGGAAGAAAAGTCAGATTACCTACTGTTTACATTTCAGTAGAACCTAAAACCCCCAATCAGTTGTCATGGTCTCATAGTATGAGGTGCTGTACACACTGTTATTAGGGAGAGCAACTGGCTGCGGAGAATTTGCCGGCTGTGTGTCCCAGCAATGAGCTGGGATTTCACCATCGCTGCAGGGAGATGAGCTTATGTGGAGCCATCAGTTCATGTCTTACTATTTGATGTTCAGATGTGGACAACAGCCTGGCTGAGAAGAGTAGGAGGGAGGTGAGCTGAAAAAGGAGAAGCAGGCACTATGATGCTGTGAAATATCCAGCTACTGCCTTGCTCGTAGACAACCCTTGCAATAACCTGTTTTCCTTTATTTTGGAAAGAGACTTCACCACAGTCCCTATGGAGTCCCCTCACCTTGTTTTTCAGCAGTTTGACACCCATGTGCCCACCTCACCTCATACAATCTAGGACACCATGGGCCTCCTGCCCATAGCAGGCTCTGCGATTCCCCCCACACAATGTCTGCTGTGTAGGATCTCAGGCAGAGCAAGGGCTTTTGATATCCCTCTGCCACAGAGCAGAAAACAGGGACAGTCCATGGGCCCCTCACAGTGCTGAGGCGCCTGAAGACATCCCAGCAGCAAGCCAACTGCTATGCTGTAGAGAAAAGCAGAAAGCTGGGCATCCCTTGCAGAAACTCCCCCCCTGATGCCAAGATAATCATCAGTTTCACTGGACTGCAGAAGGCTGAGAAGCATCAAAGAGAGAAGTGTGGTTGGGGCTCTGCGCATCCTGTCCTCACTTGCCCTCTGGCTACGGTCAGCCTCTGCAGCTCTCTGGGAAGGCAGGACAGAAAACAGTACCATGACACCCTGAGAGAAAAAAAGTGTTTCTTCACACCTTCAAGCAACCCTGAAGCATGAGATTGAGATGTGAATGCTCAAATGACCTGGGAGAACCAGAGATGTGGATGGAGGACTAGGAGATACTGCACTAGCCATCAATTCAGCAGTATTTCTTGCCCACACCTGTGCATAGAGGCACTGAATATCTCATAAGATTGGGATTAAAACAAATCTTTCCAGCTACATGAGGCTGCTTTCTGAGTATTCAGACTAAAGGAGCATCTATCACCCTGCCCTCTCTTGTGTGTCTGGCACTCAGTTACCCTCTCTGCTTAGAACTTATGTCATATTTCAAATTGAAATTCATCTGACCACTAACTCACAGCAAAACTGGAAGGCTGAGAGCATAAGGGTTGTTCAGTCTGGAGAAGAGAAGGTTCTGGGGACATCTTATTTCAGCTTTTCAATACTTAAAGGGGTTTATAAGAAAGACAGTGAGGGACTTTTTAGCAAGGCCTGTAAAGGGCAAGGGGAAATGGTTTTAAGCTGAAAGACAGTTGGTTTAAGTTAGACATAATGAAGAAATTTTTTATGATGAAGGTTGTGAGGCACTGCAGGGAGGTTGCCCAGAGAAGTGGTGGATACTCCACCTCCCAAAGTGTTCAAGACCAGGTTGGATGGGTCTTTGAGCAGCCTGACTTAGTTGAAGATGTCCTCGCTTATTGTGGGGGTGTTGGGCTTGTTGATCCTAACCAAGCTATTCTGTGGCTCTATGATTAGAGCAGTCAGGGATAGCAATAGATTGTTCAGCCCCTACATGCTGCTGGAGGTTCATATGGTGGTGATGGTCTCTTATGACACCTATGTTTACTGAAGCCACAAAAGGACTTAAGCATCATACAACTGGCTTAGCTTTATATTGAGTTACACTAAAGCCATGACATGATGAGAAGCCCACAGGGTATCTCACTTTGTCATATGCAGAAGAGTCACTCTAATGTCTTCTTTTGCTCTTCTTCCCTTAACAGGGCACTAGTTTTTTTGCATCTCCTGCTCACTTGGCTCCTGTGTATACTATTTTACACTTAACTGAGTTAAAATGGATTCTTTTAGACGATGGCCATTTACCCCGATGACTCTACAACATTCTCAGTCTGGTTAGCCACTGTGTCACCTGCAAACTTCTCCAGCAAAGGTTTTATAGCCTGCTCAAGGCAGCTGTTATGCACAATAAGTAACACTGCAGCTACAGCAAGTTCACGGGACCCAAGCTACAAATGGTTCCACACACTGCTTTTTACCACCATGCTTGATGCCCTGCAAGGGAAGCATGAGCCTCAGGGTCCCCACCTGGAACCCTCCCTTCCCAGGCCAGGACTCCTAATTTTAACCCTTGTCCTATGGGAGTGGGACAGGGATTGCATGGATAGGAGAGGCAGAACCGCGTGTACCCTGTCTCACACATGTGCATATCTACGTGCACTGTCACCCATGCCAACATGCCCATGAAAGCTGCAGCTCCTCTGTACGCCAGCATGGCCCACATCCTATTTACATCCCCTGTCATGCTGTGACAAGATAAAAAAACCCTGAAATATGCTGTGTGTTAAACAAGAAAGACTAATATTAATTATCACCTGTTAACAGGATTAACCTATCTCTTATTCTCTCTACAACTGGCCTTGGGCAGCCCAAATATTTGCATTTTTCTTGGTCACACCATCCAGTTTTTCTGAACATCACAACTTTGAAGCCAGTTCTCCACTTCTAAGGAAATTCACCACTTTTTCAAGATTTGTAAAAAAAATTAACACCAGTTGTTCCTCAGCTGGTTTCTTTAGTACTCCTAGGTGTAAATTATTCAGGCCTGCTGGTGTGAAATTAGTTTATGTTAGCAGATGTTGGCTCATATCTTCTTTAATACAGTTCACAAGTTTTCTGCTACATCTGTAGTACTGCACACATAGTATAGAACCACATATACCTCCTACAGATTTGGTCCTGAAGGCAAATATTGGGTTATTGCTTTTCACTTTGTCTCATCATTGTCCCTATCTTCACCATTTATGTGTGTGCCTGACTTACTGGTTTTTTTTATTCCTGATGTATTTTAAAATGCACATTTGTCAATTACAGAGTGACCTTTGATAATTTGTTGGCTCCTTCAGCTTCCCTTATCAGCCACCAACATTTTAAAACTCTGATACTTGCTGTCATTTACTTTTGCTTTTTTCCCATCTGTTGCATATTGATTTTTTTAATTGCTTCTTTGAGGTTTTAGCATGACTCCTCATTCTTTGTTATCTGGGGCAGCTTTTTGCCCTGCTTTTTTCATGGCAAAGTGGGAGACATCAGGGAGCAGGCTGGAAGTCAGTGACTAATGTATAGTTAGTGCTGTCCCTTTACATTTGTGTTCTCAGTAAGTTGATTTGAAAGCTGCTTTTAACTTTAGGAAATGTGCTTCTCTAAAGTTAACAGAATCATGGAATCATAGACTGGTTTGGGTTGGAAGAGCCCTTAATGGTCATCTACTTAAAACCCCCCAGAAGTGGGCAGGGACACCTTCCAGTAGACCAGGTTGCCCAAAGCCTCATCCAACCTTGCCTTGGTTCTAAATATATATAACTTTTTATTCTATTTCCACAAAATTAAGGTAAGCACACCACAGCTGCTATAGCATATGGAAGTGCTAATTTTTAGGTCAATGATGAGTTCGTCTTTCTCTGTCAAAACAAGGTACAATATTGATTTATTGTACATCACAGGCAGGACTTCTTGTGTTGAGAAACTGCCATTTTTAGAAACTCTAATGAATTTCTATGACTGGCTCTGTGGGATATCCAGCAGTTATGCCACTTGCTTAGATTACTCAGTGATGCTGTCTTTATGTACCAAAGGTGGTGCTTTCAGGAGAAATAAGGCAGATTCTCTAGTGAAATGAGGGGTTCATGTCTGAGGCCCCAGCTTTAGATGCCCTAGTCAGAGTTCAGTCCTCAGGCATGCAGATCCCCTACTCCCAAGCTGCTGATATCCCTGGAAACTTGGGCTGAGGCAGCAAATCCTTGGATGGAAAGCATCCCATCTTTCTCATGCCTGGTGGCCCTGGTGCCAACTCCACTCCAGATGCTCACCACTTTGCAATCCTGACACCAGCATGTGTTCTGGTGCCACATGGCACTTGCAGGCACATTGGCTGTACCCAGGCACTGAGCACATAGAAATGTGTGCAGTGCTTAGCTGGTGCTGGGAAGCTGTGTGGAAGCTCGCTGGTTTTGAAGTTAAAGGATGTTTCTAAATTTTGTCCTGGGGGGCACCAGGCACAGCATCGCCAGCTGGGCAAGGGAGGGGATTGTCCCCTCTGCTCTGCACTGGGGCAGCCTCACCTCGAGTCCTGGAGGCCGTTCTGGGCACCAAAATATAAGAAAGATATTAAAGTATTAGAGAGTGTCCAGAGGAGGCCCATGGGGATGGTGAAGGGCCTCAGGGGGAAGCTGGATGAGGAGCAGCTGAGGTCACTTGTGTTGTTCAGCCTGGAGGAACCTGAGGGGAGGTGTAATCGCAGTCTACAGCTTCCTCATGAGGGGAAGAGGAGGAGCAGGCACTGATCTCTTCTCTCTGGTGACCAGTGACAGGATCCAAAGGAATGGCCTGAAGCTGTGTCAGGGAAGGTTTAGTTTGGTTATTAGAAGGTATTTTACCCAGAGGGTGGTTGGGCACTGGAACAGACTCCCCAGGGAAGTGGTCACAGCACCAGCCTGACAGAGCTCAAGAAGCATTTGGACAATGCCCTCACTCACAAGGTGTAACTCTTTGGGTGTCCTGTGCAGGGCCAGGAGTTGGACTCAGTGCTCCTTGTGAGTCCCTTCCAACTCAGCATATTCTGTGGTTCTGTAAATGAATGGGTCCCATCCCTGCTTCAGACAGCAGGTCTCACATCCATTCACAAGGAGCAGTGAAGCTGGCCCCACTGAAATCTTGGCATCAGGCTGAAGATCACTTTCTGAGAATAAATAGCCTGGGTGCAAAAGGGCGTTTTTGATAAGAAAAGCATCATCCATGCAGCTTTTGTTTTTTATTTCCTGCAGTAACCTTTTCATCCATTGTTGTCCATATATATACTTAATTTCTGAAATATTTTAGGCTGCGGATGGTTATGATTAGGAATAGCACATTCCCTATCAAATGATTAGTGTTTGAGCTCTCCTTCCCCAATATGCAGTGCAGTTCAGTGGTCTCTAAAACATTCTGTCTCAATTCAGAATTTATGCACTCCTGGACTGAAATTCTGATTTGTCCATATTCCAGGATAATGTAGCAGTATGCAGGTATACAGATTGAATTTTGAACACATGCTTTAAAACTGAAAACTATGCCACTTCCATCCATGCCTCCTTTTTCTTTTCATTGAAATGTTAAGTTAATAAAAAAAGTAGGCAGTACCTGCCAGTGTATTTAAGATTTGCACGTTAGAGATGTCTTTGTGCCCATATGCAATTACCTAAAGATTTTAATAACAGATGTTCACCCAAGAATCGTGCATAATAATGATAATCTTAACTAAGTATGCAGAAAGCAGATAGACCCAGAATAGGTTGTCGGGGTGTGTTGATGGGTTAGACAGTCTAGCAATTTTGTGGATTTACTGAATTGTCTTCAGAGCTATAAATATTCATAACATCCATGGTGGAAACAATAAAGAAAGTTTGTGGTATTGCATTTGTCATAAATTTCTTCAGATATTTAGTAAGACTTCTTTCTTGCTTTTCAGGTGGAGCTTCACACTCAACAGGGCTCCATCTTCATTTATGCAGTTTTTCCATAGCATCAATTTTCTCTGTTGCCTGAGGCTTTTTTGCATGGCAATTGAGTCAGTCCTTCATATTATGTGGCCAAAACAATAATGTGATGCTAGTAGAACATAATTACAAAATCTTAATAAATGATTTTTGTTCGGTCTATTCTCAGGCCAGGGCCAGACCAATGTACACACATTAACCTTACAAACAGGAACAGATGACTGGGGATCAGAGGGACTGCAAATTGCACTTTTCTCCTCATTTCAGTTACAAGAGGGAACAGAAGAAATATGGGAGATACGCTGACTGAGAGGCAGTTCTTCCATCATTACCACAGGAAGTCGTGGCAATTTCAGGAGCTCATTTTCTAGAACTGGGAAGAACTTAGTGTTTTCACTTCTCAGCAATCTACATGACTGCTTCTGTAAGACATCAGTCCATTCCAGCCAATCCCTGCTTTTTAAATTTAATTTTGTGATTCAAATTAGCTCAACTTCTCAAAACAGAGCTCAGTTTAAACAGATTCAAAACTTTGTAAGTGGATTTCTCACCTCAGAGAAAACAGAAAGTGTCATTACATCTTTCCACCAGCCTGATGAGATCTATACAGTGGGACTGGTAATGAAGCAAGGGTGGACAAGGCTTCTGAAATCTTGTTTGAACAGGTTTTAACACAGTTGGTTTTTAAATCATTATACAAATTCAGGAGTGGGGCACAGGATCTATTTATGTGAATAGTGTAAGACATAGTAACAGATGATACTGCTAGGAGGAAACTTTCCTTGACAATTAAGCACTCCTGCAAATTCATTTTGGAAGGGCAGTGTCCCTTTTCCCTGGAGGAAGGATGAGCAGATCTTTTTTTCCTCTTATATTTCTTGCAAGTGTGAGGTTAAGCTGCAGAAAGATGGATGTGCTTGGAAGGACTAAGACAGAAAAGGATAGTACTCAGTGGCAGAGCCTCTTTCAGCCCTTTTCTCTTCCTACACTCCTGGGTCATCTATATTAGCTTTCCTTGCTGACATAAGGGAAGGGAGAAAGGCATTAATACAAAGCAATTATAAAAGAAGCAAGCAAGCTGAGGCTGCCTACAGCACCAGCTTCTCCATGCAGCACAAAGTTACTTCCCTAAAGAAAAAACCCAAACCAGAGACTTGGACATATGGAGCTAAATTATTTTAAAACCCCAGGGAAACAACTGATTTTGCTCCCCATGCTTTAGTTGTTTTAATTTAATTTTTGTGCCTGTTGTAGCAGGCATAACTAAATGGATGAAGGTGACAGGAAAAAGCTGCGAAGAAAGCACCGAGGCTGCAGTCTTTATGGATAAGGTCCTTTCTTCCCCAGAAGGCAAAACTGCAGCCCTTCTGTGCTTAGAAATGTGTAGGCAGTATGGCTTTGAAGGCAAAGCCTGTTTATGCTTCAGGTGGTGTGTATTTTCTTGGCTCGGCTGAGGAGCACAAAGATGGATAAAATATTTTCGTACCAACAGAGAAACTACACCTAGGAAACTCTGACAGCCATTTGGGGGCATATTTTGGTTGGTATCTTTGGACAGTATATCTGTAACTGTCTTTTTCACGCTACAGCTACTTCTGTGTTTATATTTGAAGCTTCAGCTTTGGGGCCAAGTGCATGATATTAACCAATGTTTGCATACTCCGAGTTTTATAGTACATTAGGTGATGCTATCATTAGTTACATTGTTATTAACACAGGGACAGTGACACAGTTTTCCTGTTTCCCTGGCATAGTAACCTCAGCAGGAAAAGTATTTACCACAAAAGGACCTTGGGTGTGCCACATTTTAGGGGTTTATGATCATTTCACTAATTTCAATTGTGAGAAACAATTACTCAATGAGCATGATAGAGATCCTAAGGGATGCGTAAAAGACATTTTCAAGGATTCAGTGGAGATGCACATGCTCTGTGGGCTCCTACCAATCCAATGAATTTTGGGGATTGGGTTAAGAAGTGATCAGGTGTTCTGGGTTGAAGCCCCACAATCACCAGCTTCCTCTTAGAGACTGACCTGGAGAACAGGGATAGCACCAGAGTCTGTGTGGCTGGTGTGGGGAGGATTTCCTTAGGGGCTGAATCCTCACAGTGCCTCATGAATTGCAGTTATATTAAGTGCACTTAGGATAACTCCGTGAGTAATTTCTATTTGAGAGCTTCTTTGAGTGAGACTGCGAGAGGAGCTGCTGGCATCCATCCTGGCTGGGACATCACTGGCAGCTGCAGGGTACATGGCAAGTTGCTGCTCCACAGGCGAGAACAGGGAAATTCAAACACTAGCAGTAGTAAAGGTCAGCATCTCTTTCCTATTCCTGATCTGATCCGATCAGATCAGCAACCCAGTCATTTTCATCTGGGCTGTTTGGCATGAGTTCTTGGCTTTGTCTTTTTTTATTCAACTGAATCTTCAGAAGGCATATTTTTAAGTTTTGGCCTTTGTTGTAGGGCATGAATTGTACCTCCAGTTTTTAAACTTTTTCAAAAAATTCTTTAAAAGCTGATAGGGAAAGTTTAGCTGAAAAAAAAAATATATTTTAAATAATAATTAGAGACTGAATGTGCGAGCAGCAGAGGGGATCAGTCCAGGGCCATGTCTAGAACTTCTGCAGACAGCTGAACATGCAATGTGACACATACTTTCAGAGCCCATGTTTCTACCTGGGTTAAAAATAATGCTGTGGCAAGACCTTGCATGAAGGCTCAGCTCCATGATGTCCATGGCTACTCTAAGGTGTATAGGTATATTCATCAATGTCCCCTTCAAAGTGGACTGAAATATTGACATGCTGGATGTTAAAAGGGAAAGTTACGTGCCTCAGGCTAACTCATTGAAAAACAAATTGCAGGGGACAAAGCTGTGGAAAGCTTGAAGTATTATTTGACATACAAACTGGAAATACACATGCTGAAAAGCAGAATGAGCTGCTACTCAAATCCAGTCTACCTTCATGAAGTTCTGAAGAAATGTCAAATAAATTATAAAACCCAGGCTTGACCTGCCAGGAAAGTGGTGTGGAAAAGTAAAGGATTGAAGGCGTCTCTGAGCCCCACTCAGAAGCCAGCCAGGAGGTGCAGCTTTTTCACACCCTGAACACCAGCAACAG
This sequence comes from Platysteira castanea, assembly GCA_013397175.1. Taxonomy (NCBI): domain Eukaryota; kingdom Metazoa; phylum Chordata; class Aves; order Passeriformes; genus Platysteira; species Platysteira castanea. The sequence continues at coordinate 442,929 of VYXC01002940.1, forward strand.
GAAAATCTAGTGGTGTCTCAGCCCAAGTGGGAGCCTGGGGGGCCAATTCCTCATGTGTAGCCGCCACCCCCTGTGCCCTTGCCAGGAGCAGCCCTTCCAGCTGCTCTCCAGAGCCCGAACTGGCATGGGAGAGTAGAGCTGCTGAAATGCAAACTGGGAGAGACCCACTGACACATCAGCAAGGTGACTGGAAATGGCGATTCCTACCAGATCAGTACAGATCAGTCACACGTCAATACTCAGACACTAACAGAGATTACTGGAGATTTCTGAATACATTAACCCAACAATTAAGGAAGTCACCTAGATATTTAGCAAAATAATTTTATTTGATTGTCAGGCTAATAAGAAAGTATTTACCCATTTTTCTGCACCTGAGAACTTGTATTTTCAAAATCTGTTTTCTAGCTTTGTTTCTTCTGTTTTATCTTTCTGTTTTTTCACTCCCATGCTTTGGGTCTACACTGAACCCCTTGCAAGCAAAACCTCTCTCAGATCTTCTCTTACATCTACTATAGGGGGCTTTAAAAATAAACTAAATGCCCAGTAATCAGTGCCAGCATTCCTAGGCATTTCTAGTTATGTTCTGTCCAAATTAGATTGTCTGTAAATTGCCATCTCTAATTAAAATGTACCAATAACTTGAAATGGAGTAATTTTATGGCTCCTCCAACTGTGTTAATGTTAGTAAAAATCCAACAGTTTCTTTTTCTTTATATTCTTTAACTTATCCATATTCCTGGCAAATAATACTGGAAAATATTCTCTCAGCTGCCTATATTTTGTAAGAAAACCCCTGATAATAATCATGCTAACATGTCATGTTAATAAACACAGTAAGTATCTACAGAAAGACCTTTGAATCAACTAAATTTGTTGATACCTTGATATATTATTAATTTCCTTTTGCATTTCTCTTCCTTAAGGTTTACTGAAGACTTTCAGTGAGCTAGTGTTTCTGTCCATAATCTGTATCTGGTCAATGAGACTATAAATTGAGCTATTTCAACAACACTCCTTTAGTAATCTGCCTAGCACTTCTGTTTTATGACTGCAATAGCCAGAGCATCATATTTGTTTAAGTGCCATGACTTTCTTCGCCTGAGTTTATGATCTGGTGCTGGAAGGTTGTGCTTTGTGGTATGACACCACTTAATCCCCAGTTTCAGAGTGCAAGTTAAAGAGGTGTTAAGCAAGTCTTAAAAATACTGTGTCCAGCCACTGCAGCTGGAATAAACGGGAGCTGCAGAGCTTGGAGAATAAGTGGTTAAACAGCAAACTGCTGAGCACGGTGTTCATAGTACATGAAAGGAAAAGTCCTCTACATGAGACATCTGTATGAAGAAATATCTGCAAATGACAAAATGTCCAGATACAGGCTTTATAAAAAACGTATGTAACTACGTATGTAGTTATTTTTAGGTGGATATACATGCATATAAATATGTGCATGTATTTAAAATACATACAGAGTTATGTAGACACATATATACTTACATGGAGGGAAAGCTGAGCAGGATATTGCATATAATCAAAAGTTGAATGCATGTTTACCCTGCAAATAAAGCAATTACCCAGTTAAAACAGGGCAAGACTGATGGACTCCTCTTTCAAACACTGAGCTTTAGGATAAAGCAGGCTACAGCAGGTGGGGAGTCACGGAGTGTCTGTAGAGTGTGGGTTTGGGCTGTGTGTGGAGGGGCCCTGGTGTGCTGTCTGGACTTGGGCAGGGTGTTACTGCCTCTGCTCCCACCCCAGTGCCCAGTTCAGCTGTCTGAAGGAGCCAGGATGCTGGAAGGAGCTTAGGAATGGACTCTGGAGCAGCTGATGGGAGGTACCCTGCCATGCCCAAGTGGGCTTGGACAGCCCAGGACCCAGGCACTCACTGATCCCCAGGGAGCAGTGACCAAAGGGGAACCAAAGGTACCATGGGCAGAGCGAGGCAGAACCTGGAAGAAATATCCAACAGTTTGTAACTGTTATAATAATGACCCTACATGCTAATTGTGAAACCTGTAGATACTCCTTCCTAATTACAGTTTTTTTTTTCCTCTACCATGTTTCTTAAATGCATATGTGAGTTGTGGTTTACTTGGAATGTCAAATCCTGCCGGAGCAGGGCTCCAGCATGAAGCTCTGATGTTTTCCATTCCTTTCATTACACAGACTAATTTCAAATAAGTTTAATTCTGTCATATTCTTGGATTCTAAAGTACAATTTTCTGAAAGGCTGAAACCATGAAAGACAAAATTTAAAATTAAAAATGTCTCTACATATCTAGAATAGCAAGAAATAATGGGAGGTTTTTTCTGCAAGAAGCTCAGTTAGCTATTGTGGCTACTTAACTTTAATGCCTTGAGTTAGAGAAAACTCTTGCCAGCCACACCACCAAACAGCAATTAAAACAGGAAACATGCTCTTTGTAGCTTGAGAAAAAATAAGATTTGGCTTGCAGGGGTCCAGTATACTCACAGCTTGAAATGTGTGGCAAAATTGTAGCCCAGTTTCCTTCAACACCATGCTGTGAAGGGGTGTAAGCTGCTGTACACTTTTGAAGAGAAGTTTATGATTGCACTTCCTGTCTTAATGCTATTTGGACATATATTAATGTCATTAATATTAATTAACATGTTAATGTCAGGGAGCCCTGTGCTTTGTCGGCTCAATTACAAATGAAATGAACTCATTATCAACACACATGAAACTGAATGAATGGTTTAAAATGAGAAATCTATTGAAAACATTGAAATTTCAAACAGCAGGAAAAAATCCTGTCTTGCGTAAAGAATGATTTTGTTTGGGTTTTTATTTCTGACTGGAAAGCAAAAGTAGGAATATTGTGCTTGAATGTTGAGGTCAATAAACTGTTTCCTTTTTTTGTTTGTTTTTTTAGGTATAAAGCTATAGTAAGGCCAATGGAGATCCAAGCATCCCATGCACTGATGAAGATTTGTGTGAGAGCTGCTATAATCTGGATTGTATCCATGTTGCTTGCCATCCCTGAAGCAGTGTTTTCAGATCTGCACCCTTTCCATGATAAAGGGACTAATAAAACCTTTATCAGCTGTGCTCCTTACCCTCATTCTGACGGGCTGCATCCCAAAATTCACTCAATGGCATCATTTCTCATATTTTATATTATTCCCTTATCTGTTATTTCTGTATATTATTATTTTATTGCTAAGAATTTGATCCGGAGTGCTTACAACATCCCCGTGGAAGGAAATGTGCATGTGAGGAAACAGGTAGAGATTTGACTTTCTTCAAAAATGCACACTCTGTATGAATCTGGGAGGAGAGAGAGAATACAGGGAATCTTATACTGTGACAGACGATGTCTGTCATGCTGATTTTAATAGATTAGGTGGGGTAAAAGAATTAAAATGGTTGAAAGAAGCCACGATACAGGGCTAAACAGTTAAAGCATCTCCTCCCGTTTCTGAGTTCAGAGACTTTGGCAGAGTGGTTACCATGGCAAGCATAGCAGGAGACCCTTGCCAAAGCCTGGGAAAGTATTGACTAGGATGCAGGGAAAGAGGCAGAGCTGGATAAGTGTTTGCAGACTGAAGCAAAGGGGTGACGTAGGAGAAAATCAAAACTTCACAAAGTTGCTTTCTTAGAGAGAGGACCTTGGCTAAAGCCTTGCCTGTTTCTAAACAGCCTGTTTCACCTTGATGTATTTATCTTACTTGCCTTACCTCTTCCTTTCAAATGAGGTGCGCTTCAAGCAATTGTCCACTCAGCTGCACCCAGCTGACACCTCCACCTTAGGCTGACCCAACAGAATCATCTCACATAGCCTTCAGGTGCTGTGATCAAGCATTAGGGCTGGAAAGACTTTGGTTCTGCCCATCAAATGATGCGAGATCCCTGAAATCCTTATCCTTTCTCCCTTCTGAATGTGCGTAAATCTTTTGCCCTGTAGGTCATTTCTCTGCTGATTCGATGGCTGTTTTGATTAGTGGCAATAAAGTGAGCAGTACAAGCAGCCCTTTCCTCCTTTGGTTTTGGGGAGAGAGCTCTAAAGAAAGGAAAAGGCCAGGCTGCACTCTAGCACCCTTGGTCCATCATTCCCGTCCTTCAGTGCATTCAAGTGCTATATGTCTCCATCTGAGATAACTGGTATCGATTTCTTTATTGCGTTGCTTCCTTTCTTTATTGAGGCAGATGTGGCCTCAATAGCCCTATATCAAATTAAGAATACATTAAAAAAGAATATATGGTTTAGCCAAGGAGAGCCCTTTCTCAAAGGATTTAATTTTCAGCCTGCTCTCTGGAGGCGTTATCACCTGGTACATGTCAATCCTTCCTGAGCTCAGTGGCTGATTTTTAGTTGGTGCCATTAAAGTGGCACAAAATAAAGTCAAAATGGGCTTGTCATGTCTCTCCTGCCTGCTTCCTGCTTGCAGCTGTCCTGAGAATAGATCAGCCTGTGTAAGATGCTCAGTTTCTGATTTACCTGTGCAGCTTGGAAGGGGAGTGAGGATGAGGAAGTGTCCTGGGAGCCTGGGCAGGTGCTGTGGCCGCACTGTTGCAGGAACAAGGGTGGCAGGGCCGGGGCACGGATCAGTTGCAGGCCACTCACATCCTACTAAAATATGAGAAATGGGATGCAGCTAACTCCTTAGGAGTGTCTGGGGAGCATTACTGGGATTGCCACAAAGGAGAACATTAGGAAGCCCTAAAAGGTCAGCAGTGTTACACTTCCCAAGTCTGCAAACTCTGGCCACACAACCTCTCCCAGGGAGCAGTGCATTTTAGCAGATTTTTCTGGGCAACCCTCTCTGTCCTCTCAATTCGAGCAACCTCCTTCATGGCTTTTGTGTTTATTAGGGAGAGAGAGGTGTTCTTCAGTGGCTTTTTTATCTTAGTGTGCAGCTCTTGTGCACAAAAGACAAGGTATGGTTTACCTCAGCTGCCCTTGGTTGAGCAATACCTTTGGGTTGCCTCCAAGCCTGTAGAAGTTAGTAGAACAAAAATGTAGCTGGTCTGCATGAAGATTATACTGCCTGCTAGCTGGCTTTGTGAAAGCACCTTTCCCTGACAAAGCTCAGATTATGCTGAGAGGTGGTCACCCATCGATTCACCACCTGTGGCTCTCTCCGGGTGGCTCCAGTGCTTTCAGCTGAAGGGTCCACCTCACTGCTGCCTCCGTGTTTCTCCAAGTACAGAATATCCTCTCTCTGTTTCTCCATCTCCTTCAGACTCAGTCCTGCACTTGGTCTCAAAGGGCTGTGAGCTGTTGACAGCACTTTTGTGTACATACACCACATGGCCCCGTGGCAGAATGTCCTGCCTCTGAGCTCTGTGAAATATTCCAGATTCCTACACGATAACTGATTATAGTAATAGTAATAATAATAAGGTAATATATTAAAATTACATATGATTGTATATATTATGTGCGGATAACTAATGCAGATTGTCCACACTTTTGTTGCCAGATCTGTGATTTTGCAAAGTGACAAGCCATTGGAATTTTATCTCTAAACAAGAAAGGAAAGACTACTTTGTATGTAATAAATTTTCAGAATTATTTGTTTTTAAGGGAAAGGGGTTGAGGAGAGACAAGGAGAATTCTTGACTGTGTTCACCGGCAGTCCAGATTTCCCTGCTCTGGACGTGCCGCCTGCCATATGCTAGCCTGAAAGCTGCAGCACTGGCAAAAATAGCCAGCCGCTGGTCTGAGCTAGGGACAGCAGCTAATCTGTGTTTCTCTTTCTTCATCCAGATTGAGTCCCGTAAGCGCCTGGCCAGGACCGTGTTGGTCTTCGTGTGCCTCTTTGCCTTTTGCTGGCTGCCCACTCACATCATCTATTTATACCGGTCCTACCACTACTCCGAGGTGGACACCTCAGTGCTGCATTTCATTGCCAGCATCTGTGCTCGGATCCTGGCCTTCACTAACTCTTGTGTCAACCCCTTTGCTCTCTACTTGCTCAGCAAGAGCTTTCGGAAGCAGTTCAACAACCAGCTGCTGTGCTGCAGAGCTCGCCTCCTCATCCGCTCCCACAGCATGGCCAGAAGCACCACACGAATGACCTCCCTCAAGAGCACCAACCACTCTCTGGCCACCTTCAGCCTGATCAATGGCAACCACATCTGCCACGAAGGCTGTGTCTAAAGGGCACAGTCAGGGACATCAAGTGCTGACCACGCCTGCTGGACTTTGCTCCGTGGGGATGGGGAGCAGCGCACACATGCACGCACACATGCATGCAAGGAGGTGTGGTGTACTCAGAGAACTCAGAGGAGCTTGAAGCATCCAGCATTTCACCCTGGACTGAGGCATCGCCGGAGCATCAGATCATTGAGCACCAGCCCACAGGATGTCCCTGGGAAGTGCTCCTGTGTTTCCAGTAAGACCAAAATGAGCACCTTAAGATCAAATCTCTTTTGGCTCTGCAGAATCTTCATCCCTTCCTGCTCAATCCCAGACTTATGCAGACTTAAAGCAGTGATAAAGACCATATCAGGTGCACATAATTTCTCAGAACAGTTGCATCCATCATTTCATGGTGTAATGTATTTTGACATAGAAATAAATCCATTTAAATAAGGTAGATACTTTTACAAAGGAGTTCACCCTAGGTCATTTACAGACTTTTCAAGTATTTATTAATATTCTGAGTACAGTATTAATTCACGGTCTAAAAGATATCAAGAGTTTACTGGGGCATGTCAGTGGCCCCATCTGAAATGAGCAGTATGTTGCACCACGTCAATGTGAAAACAGTAACATGAATAAATGTGAGTTGGAATATGTTTACAGCTTTCAACTGTGTGAGCTTTTCCCATGTTGTGGAGGAGACAGGAGGGCAATTTCCAAGCATTACTTTTGTTCTTCCTGTCTTCAAAGGTGTGAAATAGTGAATGATTTCAAAGGTGTGAAATAGTGAGTGATCCGTCACCTAAGTGATACCACAAAATTTTAGTGGGATTTGGCTAAGGGCAGGCAATAGCAGAAACTAAAGTACAGCTATTTTTCTTGTAGTAGTGCTTTGTAAAACACTCGTTTTTCAGCAAAACCTATCAGCAATGCAAGGTCTGATCTCCAACCTACATGTTTTCCTTCTGTCTTCACAGAAATCTGTGGAGACAGAGTGCAAAAACTGGCTAACAGATTGGAGAATTAGGCCTATTGTAATGTTCACTCCACAGAACAATTCCTGTGCCAGGTACCATCTATTCTGGAAACAGGAGCGCAGCGTCCTGCAGATAACAAACTCCTGAAGCGCCTGGGCTATAAGACATGCAATGAAGCTGCACACCCAATAAATAAAACTGCTGCCAAATGAGGCCATAAACCAATCACTGTAGCAGACTATTGGGTTTTTAATGGACCTTATCCTCTTCGATGATGATCCTTCTCATTACCATGCCAAAAGATAAATGAAAGCTGGTAAAACTTTGTCCTGGGTTTGGTCTGTGTTTGTAGAAAAAGTCATGTGTGCAGTGTAAAAGCACTCAGCCCTGCATCTGCAGCTGCTTTGGGATGACAGGGGGAGCTGGTGTCTCCAAGGACTCAAACAGGCTCTGGTGCCAAAGGCAGAGCTCTGAAAACTTTGCCTGATTTTTCCTTCTGTCCTCCGGATGAGATTGGAGATGCAGGTACGTGATCTCAGGATGGGGCCACACCACTGTGCTGATGTGCTGCTAAGGGCAACACTGCCCTCTTCCCCCACCAGTCCTGGGCACTGCCATCTGTGTCACCCCATCCTGCAGTCATAAGTGCCCCCACATCCCAGTCAGCTTAAAAACTAATGGGATAGGGTTATTTTAGAGATGAGTCAATTCCCTTGCTTGGCTGACTGTGTCACTATATTAATTTCAATTTACTGAGCTATCTAAGGTCCTCATTTATTAAAATTTTCAATTTTTTCCCCCAATCTTTATTGTAAAGCCATGTGCAGTACCAGAAGCTCAGTCTGCAACCATTTCAGAGAGTTTGGTTGAGTTTCAAGCTGTTTATGGCATTTCAAAATGAGAAAAATTTATCTGGCCTAAGGTGTTTTTTTAAAAATATTTCCTTTAGCCTTGTTAGAATTTAATCAAAGTCAAGCAGGGATTACATACTTCAACAGCAACCACACCAGGTGTGCTACATGACGTGTCCTCCTGTGTGGTAAAAAACAAGAGATTACTCTTGTTCTACAAGAGACTTCAAAAGTTTCTGAATTTTTTTTTCTGAGCAAAGGGGCTAAAATCATAAATCATGAATCATAACAATGAGAAAATCATAAATATGGGGAGAAGAGCTGTGCTATAACTCCCTTAGGGCTAAGCTGAATCCATTACCCTGCCTCTCTGACAGCGGTGCTGTTTTGAACACAGGAGAGTTATGAAGATTTAGTGCTGTAGATTTAAATAAGTGCTATTGATTTTATCCTTTTCTTCCAAACAGAGGTAGGGACTCCTCCAAGAACAGGAAAGATGGTTATGGTTCTAGTCTGGAAAGTGCTTTCCAGAAGGCAGCTGCAGGTTGTCCACATGTGTCACAGCCTCACTCCTACCTAAGCTGCTCGCTATTATTTAGTGGTGGACTTGGAACTGCTAGTTGAACTCAATTACCTTAGAGGTCTTTCCAACCTTAATGATTCTGTGATTCTGTGATTCCTTTTAACTTTGTTTTTGCATCTGATAGGCATAAATTTAGGGGGAGCTCCATGCAAAATGCAATCCTTTCATCAGAATCTAGGATACATACAAGTTATTTTAATATTTAGAAAGCTGATCTAATCTTTTCAAATGAGATGTCAATTTTCATTAACATTCTTCATTTTATTCAGATCCCTGGCTCCCTGTTCAATATCTTTAAGACAATTAGATGGGTCTGTGAAAAAAAAAATGCACTGAAAAATGTTCCTTGCAAAAAGTATTTTGAAATGTATTTCACAAACTTGCACTCATTTTTTAATACCTTTGAAAGAGCAAACCTGAGGTTGGAATTGTTTCTATTTCGTCCTCTTATTAAAATAATGAAATAAATTAAATTCAGCAGTTGAGGTCAGGGAAGGAAGGAAGATTCAAGAAAGTTTTCTGAAATATCCCAGCATGTAACTGAAATATTTGTAGCTGCAGTTTTGTGTGTGTGTTTCTCACTCCTTGTCACATTACCTTGGATTCAAAAACACGGTGTACTTTACACTGCTGCTGCAGCCTGATCCCTTATCTAGAGCTCTCGCAGTGTTTGCTGGCACAGCTGCAGTGCCGATTCTTTCAACCTGGCGCATTGTCTGCAGCGTTTCGCTTGTTTGGTAGATTTTCAAAGTGCCGAAGATAAAACCTGTGCCCAAGATATAACCCAAGAAAACCTGTGCCCAAGATAAAATCCTGGCAGGCAACTCCAGCACTGTGCACTCAGGTACTGCCCAGTCCTGGGAAGCTTTGCAGTCCCTGGCTGTGACCCTGGGGTGGCTCTGCACTCCCTTTTCAGCTCTGCTCCCTCCATCAGCACTGGAAGCAATGCCGTAGTGACTCAAACCATGTTGTTTAAGGAATGCTCTGTCTCAGTGTCCCTGAAATGCCTGGCTCCTGGGAGGCTGAGGAATTATTCTGCTGGGTCCACGCAGACACTAAAAGTGGAAAGGTGAAATTCGCTTTGAACCAGGCAGCCCTTTGGGTTCAGTCCGCCCTGTCCTGTGTGACACGTGGCAGTTGTGTCACTTCAACTATCTGCAGGGTGAGGGTGTGGGAAAAGTGGCCTCTGGGTGGGAATGTGTGTGTTAGACAGCGGGGCAGGATTGCTGTTCCCTCGGTGCAGCTGTGCTTTCGTCCTGGGTCACAAGTGCTGCCGGGCAGAGTTATTAAAAGTACGTAGCTGCCATTTGCTGAACTGGTGTGAAATGGAAAACTAATGTTAAACAGGGATAAATCCAGTATCTGAACGGGGATGACAGGGAAGCCGGAGAGGCACCCTTCATCAGAAACCCTAGTGATAGGACAAGGAGTAATGGGTTCAGACTGAAAGAGGGGAAATTTAGGCTAGATATACAGAAGAAATTCTTTACTGTGAGAGAGGTGAGGCACTGCAAGAGGTTGTCCAGAAAGCTGTGGATGCCCCATCCCTGGAAGTGTTCAAGGCCAGGCTGGATGGGGCTCTGAGCAACCTGGTCTAGTGAAAAGTGTCCCTGCCCATGGGGAGGGGGGTTGGAACTGGATGATCTTTATGGTTCCTTCCAAACCAAACCATTTTATGATTCTATATTGAGTTGTCTCTGCTTTCTCAGGAGAAATTAAATAGGCTAAAATATTTTTCTTCATTAGGAATTTAAATTTTACTGAGATTCCTGAATTCCCTTCACTCCCACTGAACCTCGTGGGAGATGAAGATGCCAAGTAAATCACAGCTTTCAGCTGTTCTTGCTTTAGTTTAGGATTATTAGGTGCAATTTTGCTCTAAAATGATTTATTCTAGGTTTGAAAAATCACCACAAAGGATCAAAAAGCATAGAAACTTTCTAATACCGACAGGTATTAGAAACTGAATACAGGTAAATGATTCAGATTCCTCATCTCTGTCTACCGGGGCATTTTTGTTGCAGTATTTCCAAAGGTTGCCTTTTAGAAAGTGTTTAAATATGAAAAATCAAAGGTGTGTGATTCTGCTGCATGGCAACAATAGGTGCAAGCAAGAAAAAATATCAGATGGTGGAAAGGAAGAGTTTCACTTTTAAACACAAATATTTATTTATGAAAATATTTCTTGAACTCAAATAGTTATTTCTAAAAATCCACCAAATAATATATAAGGTAATGATCATTTCTTTGTTTTAAACAAACGAACAAAAATTCAAAGTACGTCTATTCACCTAACAAGAAAACAGGAAGCCTGTTACTGATATGTGTAATCCTAATTCTCCTAATTAGCTTGATTTATGTGGAATGAATGTTATAGTTAAAACCCAGAAAGATTACACTTTTATGCATGGTTTGGCAGAAATAATATACCTTCTTCCTCATTTTTCTGACAAAATACATTTTTTTACATCAGAAAATCATCTGTGTGTATTCAGTTGAGGAAAAAACCCCCATCTTTCAGCCTTCTTTAATAAAAGACAAGAAGCTCAGTGCTGCTTCTCTGAGCAGTGAGCAATCCCCTGAATGTTAACCGCTCATTGTTAGTGCTGGACCGTGATAACAGAGTAGTTTATCCTCTCGATCCTGGGAAACCACAGCAGGTGATGGGCCTCTATCTTCCACCATAAATCATTAGAGATTACTGATACTGCCCTTTCCAAGAGGAAGGCAGCAGCAGTTCAAGGATGCAAGGAAATATTTAGATGGCATTGTTCAAACCTGAGAGTTTTCTCCACCTCAATGAAATATTTGTGCCACCCTCACTTCATTTTAATTTTCGTTTTTAATTTTTAGAACCCCATTTTATATGTGATATTGTATTTTAAACCTGAAAAACATGTATGGAAGATAGCTGACTTTAGCTGATTTGGATCTTCTGTAAATTCGTATTTATTTAGGAACAAAAAACTTGTTGGGCTGTAAAATGTATTTTAGCTTGGGTAGCCGCAGACCCCCCGCCCGAGCAAGTTCAGCCAGCCTGCAGAGGGGCTCAGCAGATGAGCTGGACAGGCTGCCCTCGCTGCAGCCCCCCCTGGCACCGGGTGTGGCTGTACATCTCACACGCACCGCTGCAGCCAGACCCTCCCCACAGCCGGAGCCCTGCGCCAGCCCTGCGCCCACACAGGGCTGGCCCTTCTGGTCAGACCACCTTGCCCCTGACCCCTCTCTCCTCCAGAGGAGCTGGCAGGGTTCCACCCCTGCCATCCTGCCTGCAGCTGGGGCTGTAAGCAGCTGGACAGCCTCCTGCTGGACCTCTGGAAGAAGAGGCACTACACATCTCCAAATCATGCTGCAAGCACCCCAGGTGCTGTTCGCTTTGACCCAGGCTACAGATCTCATATAACTTGCTTCTCCATTGTGATAGCTTCCCTAGGAAGCCTGAAGCTTAATTGTACAGACCACCTGGAAAGGCTGAGCACCTTGAAATCGGTGGAGTTTCGTGAGGATTCACGCTTAACCCATGAGTCCTCACACAGGCAGGGCAGCTTTGCAGGTCATGCCACAAAAGGGATGAAAGAGTTCCCTCTGGAAGGAGTCCCCTCTTGGAAAGCCCATCACTGCTGTCCAGCTGGATGAATATGTGTCTACCTTGCACTTCATGATAATTGAGCGCAGCAATTGTAAAATCTTTAAAGAATAGATAATGAATAACATTCTGCTTAATGCTAAGATTATCGATGAAGACTGTGTCTCATTTTATATTAAAATCACATCTAAAACTCATTTTGTAAGTGCCTAATTGCTTGTTTATGGAAATAGTACTTCAAATGGTTTCTGTGATTAGCTTGACTGTTTTACTGTAAGTGGATATGAATTAAAGAGAATCAATCCTACAATTCTTTGGAAATAAAAGATTGAATCTATCTTAATGTAAATTAATTACACTTAATGGCAAAATGCCTGCCTTACACTGAACATCTCTTTGTAAGTGCTACTCTGTGTTTTCAAGGCAAGTCAGGTCCACCCAGTATGTTGCTTTGGAGTGAGTGGGTCTGGGCTTGGTGTCAGCACTTCCAGCTGCAGAGTCAGGCAGTGCATCACCACACCAACATCTCCCTGCAGCTGGGTTTCAGTGGGCGTGGATTTGACACCAGGCTCTGCACTGAGACAGAGAAGGAAGATTATAACATCTCTCCATTGAGCAAGTCTTCTTTCCTACACATTTCAAAGAGTTCAAGGAATAAAAAAAAAAAAAAAAGGAAGAAGAAGAAGAGTGATGTTTCTATCTGTGTTTCATGATTGGCCTAAACCCAAGTCAAAGCAGATAGAAATTGGTGGCCCTCTGGCCCTGGAGGCCAGTAACAAAGATGAGCATAGTTCCAAAGGTGTGGGGTGCCATTCTCCTGCCTTTAGCCCTGATAAAAGCAGGCACCCAGCCTTGCTGAGCTGCCACCTCATCCTCACCAGTCCATGGAGAGGGACAGGCACATCCAGTGCACATCATACCCCGTTTTGGACACCTCCCTTTGCATGAGACGCAGAGCCCCATCTCCCTGCACCCAGACCAACACTAGATGACCAGCACAGGTTAAGTGCCTAACTTTAAAAAGGCTGATGTCTGTCCAGCCAAGTTCCACCACACTTACCTGAGTCTCTGCCCAGGGCCCTTCTCTGTCCAGCCCTGTCTCCCTGCTGGCCAGCAGAAGGATGCACCTGATGCCCCATTCTTCTATTCTTATCAGCTGCTGCCCTGTCACCACCATCTCATGTCACCTTAGGGAGGCCCTTAGGATGGTTTAACAAGGAGAAGGGGTCTTTTACTCCCCGTAAGTCACCTTAATGAGGCACATAGGAGACCTCTTCAGATGATGGTTCAGGTCTTCACTCATTTGTCTCTCTGGGGTTGTCAAACTCCCCACTGGCATGATAAGGGGAAGTGGCTGTGAAAACACTCCCAACGGCCACATGGACCTTGTGGGATGACTTTAGACAACTTGCTCAAGCTCTGTTAGACATTAAGTCTAACTTATGGCCTGTCTCCCCAGGGCCATGTGGTTACTCCTGTAGCAGACTGAAAAGAGAGGAAAAGTCAGAATAAAATGTCTTATTCCATAGATTCATTCAGAAAAAGGTAATAGCAAATCCAGAAAGTTCTCAAGCCAATCTCATGCCTACAGTATGCTTTTGCTATCTATGCCAGAGGCTGAAGGTGAAGAGCAAGAGCAATGGTCCTTGGTCTGATACACACTCATATGTGCCATGAAAGGGACAATATGTGGGAAAAACATAACTTATTGGTGACCAAAAGGAAACGCGAAAATTGGTTGTGTTGCTCCCTGTGTCTGGGAAAACACAATAAAGATGCTCTCACCCCTGCTAGGTTCAGCAGAAAGGAGGGCAAAGAGCAACTTTATTTACATATGTCACATCTTATACAATTCTCAACTCCACAAGGGATTGGAGAACATGTCACTTCCTTCTCAATCCCACTGGAGAAAAAAGATGCTTATTAAAGTTTTATTATCACAAAAGGAATGAAAAACAGAAAATACAGTTAAGTAAACATTGGCTATTATTTACATAAAACTGTGTGAGAAAGAATTCTGACTCCAAGGTTAAAACAGAAGGCTTTAGCAAAAACTAGGGCAACAGCTCCCTGTAAGGATAGTGTTGCATTCCAGGGAGGAGGTAAGCTGTGTAGTACCATCTGAGGGACTGAGTCTAGGTTGAAAAACATTCTAGTTTTATGCCCTCACTCAGCAGTTTGCAGTCTCCAGGCAGAACTCACTGCATTCCAAGAAGCAGAGCCCTTTGAGAGAGTGGTGAGCACTGAACTCCAGGAGGGCATTTCAAGTTCAGTTGTTTGTTCCTGGAGGAAAAATCACTGAGCACTTCTAATCGTTCTGAATGTGCATTCAGGACCAGTTGCTGGCAATCTAGAACAAGCCAGGAATCGATTCAGGAAAGGTGGCAATCCATTACCATGACATGCACTCTAAAAATATCTTAAAGAGACCCCACAGTATTTGCTTTTTATAAAAATGATAACAACAAGATGAGAAGCTGTTCCATACCACAGACTGGCTTTATTAGCAGCGCACTCTGAGGACAGCTGAAGACACAATCCACTTCATTTCAGTTTCCAAGTGCACGTGTGCAAAAGCTTAATTACAAACTACAAGATTGTACCTATTTCATAAAGTGTGTGTAAATGTGATATCTCCTATGAATATTATTTATTGCTTTGTAAAGTAATGTATGTATGCATTCAGCCATCTGTGTAGAATGTAAATATCTTGAATTGCTGTGTACAGAGGCAGTGCAGTTTATTTTATCTGAAACATGCTTTGCTTTCCTTTTCCAGGGGCTCTATAATGTGCTGTGAAAAACAGTGAAAAATAATTTCCTTATTAAATAAAAATTTGCATTAATGTCAACGTCTCAGCTCTCTTGAAATAGCATTTAGAAGGAAATTTAGATGAAGAAAAGTCAGAAAGTGAAAATGTGTTTTAATTTGGATTTTTTTTCTGTGACTTTGATGTATGTTCTAATTTTATACACTATGCTTTTAAAATTGCTCATGAATGGCCTCTACAGAAATGTGGACTCAACTGAAGACTCTGTCAAACGTGGATATTGAATTGCACAAAACTTCAGCTAATAAAGCACAACAGACAAAACACATGATATCTGTTGCTTTTTAGTTACAAAAAACCCCACAAGTTTCATAAGCATTTTTATCCATTTGCTTTAGTGTCAATTTTCAAGTGTTAGAAAGGGTTATCTTCCAGTGACCTAATAGACAACACCAGAGGATGTGCCACCAAAAATCCCACTGAGAGTCCTCATCCCAGGTCCAAGTTTGCTCCCATGGGCAACACTGGACTGGCAACAGGTGTGCAATCCCAAAGGACTTGGCAGAGGTTTTTGAAATGTGTAGTACTCCCATTTCTGCCACCACTGACCTGCAGCAGGGCTGGAGATGTGGATGCAATACCAGGGGGCTGTAAAGGGAGCAGGGGAGAGAGGAGGCCACAGACAGAGCAATGAAAAGCTGCAGTCAGCATTGCCTGTAAAAACAAAAGGCTCAGAGCAATTGTATTAGAATAATTGAATACATCTAACAGTTATTGGCTGTGAAACTCAGCTGCATAAGGTTGATTAATTAATGGAAAAATACAGAGGCATGTTATGAAAGCTCTCCTGTGATATGTTGGCATCGGTGGGCTTTGTGTCTGTCTCCCTGGAAAGAAACCATGAGTGACCTTTGCATCAGCATCCATACCACTTTGAGCATCTGTTACACAACAGTTTTGGCCCTCTAAGAATCAATTGCAGCTCACAGCTTGCAGGAGATGTTGCTTTTGTGGAGAGTTATTGCACTTGAGGTCATCAATCCAATCCACCAAGTCTGTGGATCTTTTCCATCCTCATTAAAAACACTATGAGCTGGATGCAGACATTAGGAGAGTAGAGGTGCTGCGGGAGGCAGAATGTCAGACTAACTTCAATTTCTTCTGCTTGGCATTGTTTGATTTGGGTTTGTAATGCAGCTCACACTTTGTTCCATGTTTGACTTACTATTAATAATATTATTTAAAGCTTAAACAGTATAGACAACTGACAAAAGACTGTTTATTGGAAAGGTTCTCTTCACATGTTTATGCTATCCCCCATTTAAAACTTCAATTTCTTTTCCTATCCTGTTGGCTACAGTTCTGTTACATATTATTATACAAAACTGCTTCTTATATTGCATTTTCTTGCAAGTGATCTGTGTATTGTAATATTAAACACCATGAAATAATCAGAATATTGCATTTGAGTAGCTATTTTTCACAGAATACAAGTATCAAAACTCAGACCTTTCACTGTGCATTTAGCATGAAAAGGTATGGAGTACAGTTATATCCCATTAGTTTAGGTTTTTTTGCTGCAGCACTTTGCACAAATTGAAAAATCCCTGGTACTCATTAGAAAATCTGTAGAGAAAAGTGTTGCAAGACATCTCATAGCACTGCACATAATGAAGAGCCCAGAGACTGCAAATTCTACAAGTCTGCAGTCTGGTTTCTTTCTGCTCAGGCAGACAAGGCCAGTACGAGTTGTGCTGGCACATCAGCAGTCTCATGACTTGAACACATGAAGGAGTAAAGAAATTCTCTGGGCAACCTGTTCCGGCGTCTCACCACCCTCACAGTAAAGAAGAATTTCTTCCTAACATCTAATTTAAACCTGTGCTCTTTCAGTGAGAAGCCAGTCCCTCTTGTCCTAGCACTACAGGCCACTAAAAAGTCCTTCTCCAGCTCTCTTTTCACCTCCTTTAGGTACTGGAAGGCTGATAGCAGGTCACCCCAGAGCCTTCTCTTCTCCAGAAACAGCCCCGACTCTCTCAGGCTGTCCTCATAGGAGAGGTGCTCCAGCCCTTTGATCAGCTTGCAGCCCTCCTCTGGACTCGTTCCAACAGGTCTATGTCCTTCTCATGCTGGGTCCCCAGAGCTGGATGCAGAACTCCAGGGGAGGTCTCATGAGAGCAGAGCAGAGGGAATGAATCCCTTCCCTCAACATCACTTCTGATGCAGCTGAAGGACACAGCTGGCTTCCCAGGCTGCGAGCACACATTGCTGGGTCATGTCCAGCTCCTTGTCTGCCAACACCCACAACTCTAGAACAGCTTTGTCATATAATACACAGAATGGTAGAAAGAATCACCTTATGTTGCCTGACATTACTTTCAGATAGTAGAAATGTTCTGGAGCAGAACTGTGCTTGTCTTTGTTTCTGCTGCATCTTGTCCAATGTTGACATTAATTACCAGTTTACGTTCCGTTTCTACTTGCATGGGAGATCTTGGGAACTTTCTACTGGAAAAATACATTTCTTTGCTGTTTCATACCAGAGACTTAGGGATTTATTAAGATATTCATTAAGAAAATATGTCAGGTCTATTAGTAGGTTTTATTAAGTATTTTGGGTTTATTAACTTTACTGGGTTTTATTAAGTTTTCTGCCACTGGCTTAAAGGACACCCTTACCAGGCAATGAAGTTAATGAAGCTTCTATTTCCATGTTGTACTTATATTAGGAAGATCATCTGCGCCCTCATTCAGAGCTGGTCAAATGTAAACAAGGATATATTTACTGGGAGTTACTTGGGGTCCCGCAGGCCACTTAGTTCAGTTTAATTAATATGATTGAGAACTGATTCTTATGCTTTCTTGTGTAACCTCAACTTCTTGCTAGTCCTCCTGGAACAGAGATTATTTGCCTTTGATTAAAGTAGATTATTATTTTCTTCATTATAATGTTTAATTTATTTGTGGTAACTGTACTTGAATTTGTGAAACTTTAGGAGACACTCCAGTAAACTTGTCAGCGCAGTTTGCATGTAAGAAGGGAACAGATCTGATAAGGCACTATACATTCAAACAAACACAACAGATTTTAGAACAGGCTCTAAAATTCAAATCAAGGTGGAGGATCTACAAACACATTCTCTTGCACTGAAAAAAAGAAATAAATCATGTGGTGTTGGGGGAAATCACTAAATATTCGCTGATAGAAAAATGGGCTGTCTCTGCTGCCTTGCCAGCCAGGATAATTTTCTGCAATGACACTCTCCAAAGTCTGCCCAGTACACAGATCTCTTCCAGGAAGAACAGATGCAGGAAGGACCAAATGATACATCTCCACAGCTGAGTTGCAGTGTGTCATCAGCTGAGAAACTTGAACTGAAACATTTCTGATGTTGGGAATGTTAGAGAAAGTGTTACCTGCAGCACTAGTTTCATTGCAGACTTTTTCTAGATGCCATGTAAAAATTAGGCTTCAAGGAAAAAAGTGAAGATGGATGGGGTGAGTCTTCTCAAGCAATGCAAGATGTTTTTTGATAAAATCAGGCCAAGTTACTGTGTGTGGTGAAAAGAGCAGAGAGACAACTGAAAAAAAAAAGTGATGGTGATATCTAAAAGAAAGACTGAAGTTTGAAAAGGTGACTGGCCATAGAGGCTAGCATTACTTTCAGTGAAGGAAACAGGGTTAGCCTGCTCTTTTTGAAGATCAAAACATCAAGACACTTCTCCAAACACTGCAGATTCTGCTATTTCCTTTAGCATGGGCACTGCAGAGAGCTAGAGTCTTACCTAGATTTGGCTGAACCTTATTCATTGAAAAGAGGCAATGACACTGATTTCACTCCTGCTAAACATTTAAGTCCTTTTTATTACATTATTTGAAAGAGTATAATTGTTATGCTGACTTTTTCTAAGAGCACAAGATCAGTTTTCCATCTGAACACAGGTGTTGGCAGCATATGGAAGATGTCAAGTTGGGTGTAATCATAATTTCCAAAAAAAGCAAACACACATGGGTACAGACAAAATAATGACACTTTGTTTTTAGATTTTGGTTCTCATTGAAGTGAATTGTATAATTAAGCTAAATGCAGTACAGACAAAGTGCAAACACCAGAAAAATCTGATCTATGCTTTCATAGGCAGCACTGCCGTAAGAGCTACATCTCCACAGGTATCAGGGAAACAAAACGATAACATTAATTTTCTTGCTTCTAAATGATGAGCTGTAGGAAATCTTGACAGCTCCATTATAAAGTAGTCTTTTTGATTAATCATTTATCAGTGTTGTCAGTCAGTTTAAACTATAATCCCAACGACAAGTTCATCTCCTCCCTGTGTGCTGCAGTGATTATGAGCTGGACACACGACAGAACACAGAACACTCCTACCTTGCACTGGGGATGGATGGTCCATCAGCTTCAAAGAGGCTGTGAGAACCTGTTAGACTCTTCTTACAGAAAGATACAGGGGGTTAGGTGTTGTTTTGGGTTGACTATAGCCTTCTGCACCTTCCAAAGAAGAGAAACATGGGTCTGTCTTGAATACTGAAGAGAGGCATGTGAGTGTGTGCCTTCTCCTGGCTGTAGATCAATGGTCCTTGCCTATTGATGGTTGTTCTTGTGTTTGTCTGGTATGGATGTGTGGGCTTAGAGATGCTTTTAAAAATAGATTCTCAATATGCAATTTTTAATTGTTAATTTAGCAATGTATGGGATATCATTCCTGTGATGAGTGTTTGTTAATAGTAAATTCTCACCTTAAAGGGAATATTCTTAGCCACAGATATTGGTTTCAGACCATCCTGACTCATCCTGAGGCAGCTTTCATTTGAAGTGGCAAACTCCCACTGAAGTCCTTTCTAATCCTTGGAAAAGATGCTACCAAGGCTGAAGAGTCAGATCACAGGTTCACACTTCTTCTCAACATTGCTTTGGTGAACACATGTCCCTGATAGTGTTTAAAGGGCAGGGGAGCATCACTCAGGCTTGATGGGGTACAGTTCTCTCAGCTGCACAGGCTTGTTGTACCCCTGGATCTCCAGCCTTTTCTGGTGTCTGATTCCAGTACTGTATTACGCACAAAGCTGGGATCTTTGGAACACTTCCATGTAACTGTGGCAATTGTTTTGTCTCACAGTGCATCCAGTCTGCCCACAGCTGATGGTGGCATACCTGCCTCTAGGCAGCCTGAGGTAAGTGCAGATCCTAGCTGGTACTAGCACATTCCAGAACCTTCCAGAGGAAGCTCCAAGACTTGATTCTGTCAGTACCTAGGGGAATGCCTTTCCATGGGAAGCTACAAGGGCAGCAGCAGTCAGGTATGGACATCATGACACCAGCCCTGGTACAAGCTCTTTGCCCAAGTGACCTGGCTCCACTGCACCAGAGCACTGCAAACTTACACTCCAAGCTGCCTTCCAGTAACTTGCTTGCATGGCAGTTTTTGTAAGCCAGGAAACACTAGCTGAGCTGAGAGATTCAAGGGCATCTTTAAGTGGGGACATGCTTGTATTTGAAATTTATAACGCCCTGCGTAAAATCATAACTTACTGCTTATGCCATGGAAATTTCAATTCCCATGATAATCCAATCTTCTTCAAACCTAGTTAAGAGATGCTTTATTAGACCTCTTGTAGTAGATCACAAAACCTGAAATTCCCATTAGATTAATTAACGTTTTGAAGGCATGCTCCTAAGACACTTTGTGAGAGCCCAGGATGAAAAATAAATTTAATCATGACACCCACTCTGGTACCGCCTTCCAAAATGCCCAAACCTTTCAGGGTAGCTCATCACTCATGTGCTGCGAGTGAAATGTTTATTAGATGCTCTGCATCTGTCCTTCCTGTCTTTGCAGAATGTCTTCTTGAATCTCTCTAGACACAAATTCTATTACTATTTTTAAATTGTCTTTCAGAACTTGTTAATCTTCTGTATTCTTCAATAGTTATACAAGTGTCTCTGCATTCCTGAAAGATTATTTTAGTGTCATAGATACCAGAATTTCTTTTTAAATATAATTTTTAATCTGAACTTTAAAATAATTCTTGTTATCAGCAGGAAGGAAGGGAGGAAGGAAGGGAGAAAGGAAGGCCAGGAGGGAGGGAGGAAGGAAGAAGGAAGGAAGGAAGGAAGGAAGGAAGGAAGGAAGGAAGGAAG
>VYXC01002940.1:470084-482820 GCA_013397175.1 Platysteira castanea
GTTCACATCAAAAAGCATGTCCCGAGAAACATAAAAGAAGTTTTTAAACAGCCATTCAAAGATTTTTTCCAGATATCCTGGGGTAAGTTTAGTGTTTTGCTGTGCCAGTATTTCTTTAACTTCAAGATAAAGTTCTTTTTCTGGTTTCGATAGCCACATATCCCACTGTCCTTCCATGGTCCCAGACAGAGCAGCCAAACCAGGTGAGCAAGGAGAAAGATTCAAGGAACTTAGTCACTGATTCCTTGTGGATCTTTTCGAAATCTTTGCTGGTCTTCTCAAGCTGTTTCCAGAGGTTCGGGGATCGTTAAAATGCCCGCATTCTCCACCATCTGTTGCAGTCCAGTACAGCTTACGAAGACAGCTTTGGCCCATGGAAGAATTAGGGACACGATCTTTCATAGGTGTTCATTTGATCTTTATTTCTCCTCCAGCCAGCATGGCTGGCCACCAGTACACTTTACTATGCAGCCTTTTACTTTATTTAGGAAAAAGGACAATGGTGGGGATGGAGACATTTTCATCTGTGCTATGGAGTAGTGGAGCAAACTAAAGGCATGATGTGAAAGCACAATTGATTTTGCAAAATTTGTTTGAAAATCCCATGGGAAGGCATGACTGTAGCAAGATGCTCTGCCCTGTAACGTGGTCAAGCAGCTGTTTGCAAAGCTACCAGTAGTGGATTGAGAGGGGCTACCATGTGCTGGTTTTACTATTTTGAATTACGCTAAAAGCTGCCTGGCTAACTAACCCCGATTTATCATCCTGATGGTGAGGCAAAGATTCGGCAGATAAGCTGCTAAACTCGCCTGGAGACATATGATGGGCAGTCAATCACTTTATAGTGTAAAAGGCCAGTTCACTTTCATACAGTTAGGTTCTTCCACATATTCCTCCTTGGGAGTGTGAAGTTTACTCCCTTGGGTAGGGGAGAGGCCCCCCATGGATACTCATCTAGGTTAAGAGAAAGGGATCTGCCCACGAGCACTGGTATGGTGAGTTATATCAATCTCTACTTAATAATTGCTTCTTTTTGCTAGCTTTAATGTAATTGCTTAGATATAGTGTACTATACTATACACTGCTAGTAGTTTTAGCTTTTTATACTGTGTAGTAAGTAACTCTGACTAAGATCTTTTGTCTAATTATTTGTCATAATAAATAATTCATTTTAGATAAATATATCTGATTTGCAATCATTAGAGCCTGCAGGACAAAGTTACATAAGCTGTTGACAGTCTGAGGCTAAGATCAGATCCATCTGCCCCAGGCTCCTCTCTGAGAAAGAATTTAGTGCACAAGGGGGTCCTTTCTGCACCTTGCAGCTCAGTGGCAGGGCTTCTCTAATATACTTTGTCTGAAGCTTCCACAACAATGACTTAAAGGCTTCTCATGCTGTGATATTACAGATGTAGAGCATAGGATGAAAATGAGACACATCCCTCTGTACCAGATGATGAAAGCCGAGGTGCAATACAGCATGAAGGACCAGCAGCACCCACTGGGTGATGAGATCTTGCCCTGATACAGTGCAGAGCAGACTATTATGCAAAAGTAGAAACAACACAATAGTCAAAAGAGTAAAAGGCAGAATCCTTAGAAATCCTCAGTGATATCCTCTGTAGGTATTCCTCCATCTGAGTCTCTACAATACTACTAAAGGCAAAAAAAATTACAGGGAAAGATGGCGACACATCTACTGCTCACCTATTAAGAAATCTCTTTTTTTTTTTGTCATTATGTGTACTTAAATCCTTAAGTTAACAGACAGAGTCTACACTTTGTAGCTTTTTGAAAGCATCTGTGCTTGAACTCATGTTATCCCACATGTTCATATGTCATCTGGAAAAATGAAGTAATGAAATTTTCTGATGATACTCTATTATTTAAGGCAATAAAATGGAATTCAGCTGTGAAGAGTTGCAGATGGCTCACAATACCCAGTGATTGTGAGAAAAATGGCAGATAAGATGCTGATAAATATGAAGTATTGCACATGGAAATAAACATTCTTAACCATGCATAACGGTGATGAGCTCTAAATTAGCTATCAGCAAGCAGGAAAAAAAGATCTTTGAGTTACCATTGACAGTTCCAATAAAATCTCAATGCCATGCTCAGGAGCCATCAAAAAAGTAAATAGAACATTAAGAATTCTTGAGAAAGGAGCAGAGAACAAACAGAATAATAATCCTCTGTCACTGCATGATCATATTGTGAATGTTACATGCTGTTCAGATTCTTTCCTCCTCCAGAAAAACAGAAGTAGAATATATATATATATGAAGGCAAGAGCAGTCAAAGCCTTGGAACAGCTGTTGTATGAAGGTTAAAGAGTTCAAAATGTTTTCATCTTTGAAAGAAAAGGCTCAGAAAGGAGCCTGTGTATCTGCATGTGTATACAGCCATGAATGGCATGTAGCAGTGAATAGGGACTCATATTCACTATTTTTTACAACAAAATAGGTAAAGGTCAATTGATTAAATTCTCAGGCAGCATGTTAAAAATTTAAAAGAAATTGTGGTTGTCTTTCATATGGTGGTGCCAGGCACTTCAGGCCAGGACAAAAGCCATAGAATCATCCATTTTGTCTGTATTTATGATTCAAACAACACCAGAGATTATTTCTGAACACAGAAGCAATGTGAGCAGCCTCGAATGCAACCCGGCTAGAAGGGCAAGATTACTGAACAGAACAAAATGTCTGCTGAAATATATTGACAGAGAAAATTCACGCCAGCCTGGCAGCTGTGAGCCTGGGAACCAGGCCTAAGAACTAGAAACATACTTGAGAAGTGGAGCAGCTGGTCTCTTTGAAAAACACCCAGGGTGCCTAGAAACTAGAGACATCCTGAAGTACCACCAAAAAGTGCGAAAAGAAGGGACTGTAATCACCACTTATCATCTGAAAAGGTGAGAGTCTACAAAAATAAAAATTTCTCTGAAAAAGTCAGAAAACATCACCTATCATTTGTCATATGTGAAAAATCAAGTTTTACAGCATCTATTGGATGCTTGAAGGGATGATGTTTACATCCTCTTATGCCTCTGCGATATAGGCTTAATTTTTATGTAAAATGAGTAAAACAACTGAGAACAATGCATGTTGCATGCATTTTTTTCTTGCTTAAACAGGCTGAATTCTCCACATGAACTCTTTACAAGACCCTGGGCTCTCACTGGGGATCCGGCTGACAGACTGCAAGCTCTGTGATGTGAGATAATCTCTGAAGTGAGAGTCTCTCTGTTATTTTCCTAGACACCCTTTGGGCCCACTTTTGGGGTCAGTTTGGTTTGTTCTCCCACCTGTGGGATGTTTTGGCCCCTTCTGCAATCTGTCTAATTCATTTGACACAGGTATTATATATCTCTATAAGTAATCTGCCATAAGCATACGTGCTGCTAATTGCTGATAAGCTTTTTTCACTAGTGATGAGATTGCAGTAACCTCTAATAGTACCTACACCTGTTAGTGATGGTTGGCTATTGGATTGCTTTAATACCAGTTGCTGCTATACAATTGATTGTTGGTATACCACTGTATTGACTGCTGATAGTAATTTGTAATGACTTTAGAGATAGAGATATAAACTTTATTGATAATATGTATCCTTGCATACCATTTGTGGTGATCTATAATAAAAATAGAGGAATTTAGAAGAAAAAGCCTCTGTGCGCTTGTGTTTTAAAAAATCTTGCAGACCCACGGTCATGATCTCTGCATACCCATGGGCTGGATAACCCTTGGGGCCATGACAACCAGTCACCGGCCCAGCTGGACCTGGGAGAGCTTGCACTCTCCTGGAGAGCTGCGGGACATACCTGATGAGTTAGTGCAGGCCAGGGAACTGTCTACAGCCAATTTTAGAGGGTAAAATAGTTCCACAGTCCAGATGTGCTCACACTGTTCTTCTGACATTCCCCAATTGGCCTCTATCTTCATTAAACCACAGTGCCCAAAACTGGACAAGATATTCCTGCTCGGATCCTACAGATACATTAGGTGTTTTGCCAACTCCACGTGTGTTTATAGATCATGGTACATTGTTTGCCTTTTTTGTAACAGTACAGCGTTGTTGTGTTCTGCTTGTGATCCTTCTCCAAAACAGCAACCTGGCTTCTTGTTAAATGTACTGTGCCCAAGCAGTTGAGCGCTCATCTCTTGGAGCATTCCCTTGCAGTTGTCCTTGTTTTCACGCCCTTTCTCTGTATTGCCAAGATAACTTTGAGCCTCAAACTTGTGTTCCAACCCAACTTTGTATCATCCTTAAATGTGTGATGGGGATGACCAATGCAATCACTGGGAAGAACTGGAACAGAAAGGCCTCTGGAAGAGCCCTTGCTGACACTTTACATTTCACCATTGAAGAATATGTTTTGTATACACCATCTAGAGATTTAATCCATGCTGTATTTCTTTTGCTGGCTTGTAAGAATGTCATGCAAGATCAAATCAAAAAGGTTCCCAAAATGAAGTTTTATAGATTATTTCCAGATCTGCTTTTCTGCTGCAGAGGAAAATTAGATTTTTTTGTAATACAATTTGCTACTTACAAATCCCCACTGCCTCCTTAACTTTCTTTATCTTTCAGGTACTTTCTGAATAGTTCATCATTTGATTAAAATAATTTCTTAAGCTTACTGACATGTAATTCTCCACATCCTCCTTTTCATGATTATTGGGAGAGTCACTACCATTGATCTGAGATGGGTCCTTCAGAAGAGGAGGGAAGCAAAATGTTTGCTATTGAATTCATATCCTAGACCAGCTGATCAGGTCTACTGTAAATAATGAGAATGCTCACCATTCCTAGTGGCTCCCGTAACCTGACATGACAATTCTGAAACACATCCTGAGAAAAGACACAGAGTAACAATGTCTTTTTTACACTCCGCATTTTAGCCAAACTCCTACCAAGTCTGATCTGTTGTGGGAGGTGGACTTAGTACAGCAGCAGTGGAAGTCAGCTGTGTGGATAGGCCTGCTGAGATCATCACAGAAGCTGGATGCAGTGGGAAAGAGGGAAGAAGGGAAAGAGCAACTGTGCAAGGGCTGACATAAATTGCTCCCGCGTTTTCTGCAGAAATGTTCCCACAGACTTGACTAGGCAGGATTAGGCTGAGATGAGACGCAGCTGTGTTGTACACAGTCAACATGCTTTTCTGCTTCTTTCTCAACTCACTTCCCGTGGAAGGAGAGAAAGCATTGAGCGAGGGAGGAACAAGGCACATGGTGATCAGGGCACATCAATATCTCAGCAGCAAAGTACTTCGCATTGAATAAAACACTTTCTTGTTCCCGTACCACGTTGTGGGCCTGCACCCTCCACACATATACACTGTTGTCACACACTGTGGTGGCCTGTTAACTCCCATTGGTTAGGAGGAAATGAATTAAAACTAGCAGTGACATAGGCTGAAATGTCAGGCTCTGACTTGCTGACAGCCCTTATCCGCTTCTAAGATGAGAAATGACTAAGACCAGAGCCTCCAGAGTCAGCATGCCAAGTCCCAACCAGGGTCCTAGGAGAGAGATGGGGAACAGGAACCACACTGCCCTATCTGACTGTGTCTGTGCCTGCAACTGCGGGACTGGGCTCAGCTCTGACCATGGTCACGGCTGTCAGCCAGTAAGAACACCTTGTGGGCTTCCCCCAGATGGTGACACCACCCCACCTCAGGTGCTCATCCAGCTTTCCAAGCCTGGCCCAGAGGCCCTGATCCCCAGTGCTCTCCCACAGCAACCAATATTGCAGCAGGGTCAGTCGGTCGGGCTCTGCAAGGTGTCCAGGACCCTTGTCAACCCAGATCCTCAGGGAACTGACCTCAAAGGGGAGGCTCTCGTGCAACATGCACCATTACTGACCAGGGACCTTCTGGTAAATTTGGGGTGGTGGTAAGTCGTATTTCTCAACAGGACTCCCGGATGAAATTTAATAGAATGTTTAAATTCTTGGCTTATCAAGGATACATTTTACTTAAAATTGAGAACAGCCAAGAGAATGCTTTTCTGCTTCTTTCTCTGGGCATTCCAGGAATGCCCAGAGTACTTGCTTTGAAAAAAGACAGGTAAGCAGAGTTATTGAAAGTGTTTGAGCTCTGAAAAATAAGTATTCAAGTGAAACCAGGGTTCCTTCCAAGAAACTGTTCTATAGTAATACATCTAAATAAAGAAATAGAAATAAATATTATTCATTAGTAATTCAGTTTTGGGATTTTCTTGGCAACTTTCAAATAGAATGTATTTTATCAGTTCAGTGCTCTGGATTTCATCTTAAGAAAGGAGAAAAAGTTATTCTTTCATCTATCTTTGTCTATTTTTGGGAAAATAATTTCTGTATTATTACTGGGCTATTTTTCAAAAGTTCCTAGTACTTATAAATGGATCAGGATCACCTTGGGCAACACTGTGCAGAACAAAGTTCTCAATAGGGGATGGGAGAAGATAACCTCCTGTTTTCTCCACTCATGGAGCATTTTTCCGTAGTCCAGCCTCACATAAATTGTAGTTAAAATACCAGAAAAGCTAATGTAAGGATGTGATTTTAAAAAAACCACTAAATTATAGGAATATAGTTAGTGTTGCTAAGCACAATGTCCCAGATAACAAAAATCTCATCAAATAAGTAATGATTTCATTCTTCAATAAGATGACATATTTAATGATTAAAGATAACTTCTCTGACATAATAGTCTTACACTGTGTAAAGGCCTTAGGAGATCACAGTACTCTGATTAAAAATTTAAAATTATAGTAAAGAAAAAAGCACAGGCTGGGTAGAAAAATAACTGGCACATTTACAGACTTCAAGCTTCTGTCAGCAGGCAGGTCACTGAATGGGGACATGTATCTTCCTCACAGACTGTCCCAGGTACCCAGCATCCTCATCAGCACCTGCAAGCAGATACAGACTCACTTCGGGTAGACCACTGGCATGACAGAGGTTAGCAGGGAGGTCAGCAAACACTAGGGACTGGGGCAACAGAGCACTTTGAGAGAAGTGCATGCGTGTAGATAAATGCCAGTTATACATCAAGGCAAAAGGGAGGAGAGGCATTCCTGCCTAGAAAACCAGGGTGTCTGAAAGGTGTGATGGTCTTTCAGAGAAGAAGCAATCTCTGTGGAAAATGCTTTGGCAAAAAGGGTAAACAAAAAGATTATCCTGAAGAATGAACTGGGAGAGATCAATGTTCAGTTGTTTCTTAGTACCACAGCTCTAGGGAGCAAAGTCCAGAAAGAGCAAACACCTGGAGAAAAGAGAGCTGGACACACACCTTTGAAATGGGAAATGAAAGAAGGACACCACTGGAAAATGAGTACTGAAGTACCTGAAAAGCTTGTCTTGGTGTTAGGGTGACACTAACACCAGAAGAATGCACTTGAGCTGTTTCTGAGGCTGAGAAACAGCTGTGCAGGTATACGAGTACCAAACTGCCTGTACAGCCTGTAAACCAAAGAGTACTGAGGCTGAGGTCTTCTCTTACACTGGGACTTTATATTATCTATTAGTCCCGAAGAGGTAATGCGTTCCTGCAATATGGAGGGAATGCAAGGCTCTAAACAGGAGCAATAACCATTTATGCAATTGCCTGTGTTTCAAGTATAATACAGATTTATTATTTTATCTTTGAAAATTATACTGTGCTTTTAAAATATGTGTCTGACTCTTAATTAACTCAATGTTCTCATCTTCCTAACAGTTATTACAAACAATTTGTGAAGGTAAATGACAGAGGAAGCATTTTAGGGAATGACAAAGGTGTTTGGAAGCCAGGCAGAATTAACTGTTCTCTGCAAGTGAAGAAATTGCAGTGCTTGCTGACTTCAACATATGCCTTGGGCTTTCCCAAATTCAGGCTATAAGTTACTGTGCAATGAACTGAACCTTCCAAGACGAACAATTGCGTGCGTGTGTCTGAATTAAGCACAGGGACACAGGGTAATGTTATCTGTGATTGATATAAGGTGACATTTACTGGAAATAGAGCTTTAAGTTTCTGTGTTAGTGAGAAATGTGGACACAGAGAACAGAAAGAAACAGACACAGCATTACCTCTTTCATCTAAGCAGCCAGATCACCAAGTGCAGCAGCCTGCCTGGTTTCTTTGAAGTTAATGGCATTAATTATGCTGACTGCAGATGTGCCACTACAGCAGCGTCTTCTGAAGATGTGGTTGCTCTGATCCTAATCCCCACCCCATCCACCTGTGAACTCCCATGAGGGTGGGATGTGTCTCTGAGCTGCATCCCTCCCAGAGTTGTCCTACTCCAGCTCCCAGGTGTGAACACCTTCCCCCAAGGCTGTTCCCACAACCTCACTGTGAACAACATCTCTCATAAGAGAGCCAAACACAGAATGGCCACAGAAACAAGTGACAGCATGTCCGATGTGTCTGTTTATAGGGACATACAGAAGCCCACAGAGGGACCTGACAGCCAGGTTGGATAGGAGACAGCAGGTAAGTGAAATAATTCACTGGAGGATGTAAAAAGTTGTGTTTCATATGAAAAGATCTGCTATAGGCTTTGATTCCTTTTTCTTCTGACACTCTTAGCTGCAAATCACAACTATTCCACGTCACAAATAATACATGCCATGGATCTTCTGATTCTGGTCTAAGGGGTACTTTTCATTTCACCGAAGAGTCTCCTCTTTTTGGTAAGTAACAAATGCCCTATACAAAGAAAGATTTTTCACTTCATCTTTTGAATTCTGGGATGTTTTTTATCATGCCTTGCTTTGGTGTAAGTTCCTCCTTGTTTAAATTCTATATCAGACAACATTCTAAAGTTGCAGATACTAAATTCCACACTGCAATATCATGCATGTTTTCCTTGGAGTGGGAAGAAAGGATTTGGAGAGTTAATACAATTGAGTTAACTGGCCCAGTAAAGGCAAGATGTGGGCTGGCTTCTTGGTTGGTATCAAGTGTCCAGTTTGTATTTGCTGACTGCATTAGAAATCAGCAATTGCTTTCAGTTTGGCAGAGCTTGCTTTCTTTGCTTAAAAAGTTAGAAACAGAAGCTGAAAGGAGCATCTTGTTTTCCACTAGTTTTGAATCCTGACAAAAATGTAGAAATAGAGATGCTTTGGTTTGTTGATTTTACTTCTGATGATTCTACAGTAAAATACAGAGAAAAGGAGTTTTATTGCATGTGGGAATTTCAGCTCAGATATTACAAAACAAGGAAAATGCTTTGGAGGAGTTCTGAAGATTCCGTGCTCAGTCTTTCGAATTGTATCTGCTATGGCTCTTCTTTTTACAATATTTTTTATTAGGAAATAACAAGTTGAAGTGTTCTCTAGAGACTTAGAAAAACAAATCTCTGTACTACAAGTTACACAACATCCTATTTTGTCTTCTTAGTTTTTTAAGGCCTTCCCAAAACTAAGCTTTTAAATGCAGGTTTAGCCACATCAGTAATTGGGCCAAAAGGTATAAATACTTAGTATTTGGTGCCATACTGTTTCTAGAAGCCTCATTTTAACTATCCATATTTTTAAAATATTATTTTGAGTAATACCATCATTTATGCTGCCTTTAACTCAGTCCAAATGGAGTAATTTTTCATAGAATTATAAAATCCTTTATGTTGCAAAAGACCTGCAAGATCATCAGTTCCAACTGTTAAGCCAGCACTGCCAAGTCTACCACTAAGCCATGTCCCCAAGTGCCGCATCCACATGTTTTTTAATACTTTCAGGGATGGTGATTCCACCACTTTCCTGGGCATCTTGGAATGGTTCCAGTGCCTGATCACCCTTTGTGAAGGTCATCTTCACCTAGTGAAGAACATCTTCCTAATATCCAACCTGAACCTTTCCTCGCGCAACCTTGTCTTGCCCCGCCACTTGTTACCTGGAAGAAGAGACTGACTCCCACCTGGCTACAACCTCCTTTCAGGAAGTTTCAGGAAGTGATAAGGTCTCCTCTGAGCCTCCTTTTCTCCAGGATAAAAACCCCAAGCTCCTTCAGCCATTCTCCACTGGACTTGCACCTTTCGTTTCAAATATTTCTTTGCTTCGTCTTTGTGTGTAAGATATTTTCAGGAAGGGGAAGTCTCTTTGCATATAAATACAGAGTTTGTGAAGAGAGATGGGTGGCAAAAAGCTTCTTCTTTAACATATCAGCCAAAACTCTGAAAACTGGTGTGTCCATTAATTTTCCAAAGAACATCAATAAACAAACTTTTCTAAATAGCCACTCCTGAAAAATTGAATGTATTTTTTATGGTATTTGGATAGCAAAAAATTTCTAACCACATGAATGCACCTGCAAATCTGATCTGTGAGAGCAGTCTCACCTACATATTTCAATGTAAACAACATGTATGTCTGGATTTCCTATTCAAATTAATTTGATGGAAGTGATGACAACTTTGGGGTCTGGGAGAACCCATTCCAAAGTTACAGTGACAATGGCAGACAGGTGCCTTAAACAATGTGCAGGAGAAACAAAATTCTGTTGACAAAAAAGCAATTCATCCAGGAGTTCTCTATAGGTGCATTAGAAGTCAGACTGCATTTCAGCGTTATCCCCAGCAGTCCTTAACAAATCAGGAAAGAAAGAAAAAAAAAGGAAAAGAGCACAAAAAGGCCTATGTACAACACATGAGACTGCTTCAGAAAGATTGATGGAGAGAACATATTCATGACATGAGCTTCCCTCAGGTTTGCATCCTGTATCCAGCAAAAATGAAGCTTTGAATCCAAATGCACTGAGTCCCAAAGAACAGCTAGTCATCCAACTTTAGGTACACTGTATTCTAGAAATGCAGGAACAGGCCATTAAGAATAATGACGATACAGATGAGCAGAGTGTGAGAATATTATTCCTCTCCACTGGCCCTGCAAATTTGTTCTGTGGGGGTTTTTTTTGTTGAAATGGTTCCCTCAAAGTCCCAGTGGACCACTCATAACAAAATAACTGTAATCCATTTTTTTCCCCCTGGTGTCATCCTCATGCAGTCATTTAACTTCTTTGGGAGGAAAAAAGGAGACTGAAAATATTAGTAAATCTTGGAAGTGGTTTGAGTATGTGGTATAAAATTTCACAACAACTTCTTGGACTTTTAATTGAAAATGATTACCTTTTCCTTCCTTTCCAAGGACACTAAAAGCAGATGAGCGAGTTAGAGTCCCGAAGAAAATTGGATTCACTCCAACAGTCCAAACTTCCTCCAGGGGTGACTAAACATGACAAACGAGGAAATAACTTTTATATTTGTTCTGCATTGAGTTACTCCAAATCTTACTGCCTGCTCTTATGGTATACAACATATTGCCATTAGAGTCACAGGTGCTCAATAAATAATTTGGAGTCTTCAGCCCAAGACTGTATTCTCCAAAGCATACAGCTCTGAGAAAAGAACCATAGAAACAGAGTTCAAATTCTCCATGATAAATCCTGATCTAACAAAATGCTCTGGTAAATAAGATACACTGGCAGGATTTAATCAATATCTGTACATGCCTCTGTCGTCCCTTTTGAAAGCATGTGTTAACAGGCTAAATGAGTTTCTAACTTTCAGTCTTTCTAAAAAGATGCATGGAAAACAAGGCTGACATGCCATAAGACTGTCAAAACTGCACCCCTCTTCTGAAAACCTGCAGGATTTCAGAAGAATAGTGTGCTCATCTATTCCCAATGTTCATTCACTCTCTAAGCTGCACTGTACCTGGACCTGGAAAGTATCGAGTCTTACCAAAATCTTGAATCTTATGTGATTTCACTTAATGCTAGTGTTGGTCTTCTGCTGTTTTGAATAAACATAAACTCTCTGAATTTCCAGGGAAAGGCCACCCCTTTTCTGTGCTTAAGATCTGCCAGAAACACCAACTAGTTCTTGCACTGTGGCTGTAGCCATATGAGATTACTCTATGTTTTTGTCTATTGAGAAAACACAAGAAGACATACACACTGAATGGCAATTTTAACCTGTTAAACAAGTTAAACACATTGCTGAAACTAAGTATGCCCTCCTTACAACCTGTTAGTGGGCTTCATCATGCTGGAAGTACCTGCAGGGCTGAATATCCAGATAGCCAGTGGGCTGCTGTGGGTGTTCTGTGCCAGGGCTTGGAACAAAGAAGGAAGCAATAATACATAATTGAGCAAAACCTGCATTTTACTACACCACCAATGCCAACACAGTCTGAGATCTTCAGCTCTGTCTTCCAGAAAGGGACAATAGCTACAGAATAAGTAACTTTGAGGAACCCAGTATCCAGGACAGGAATACAGGGAGGCAGAGACAATCCAGCAATTTCTTGAAGATGACAACTGCTTTTTACAATTTTTGAGTACAGAGGGCTGAGAAAACAACTGAAAAAGAGACACTGCAAGAACTATGAGCATTAGAAAGGAATTGGAATCAGAATGAAGTGTGACCATATTCCTTAAGAAGGAAAATCATCCAGCTTCAGAAAGTCAGCATTCCAGAAAATTATCTGATTCAATTCTGGAAGGAAAAAGGGAGTTTCAGGGACTGAAAATGTCCTCAAAGAAATAGATCATACATATGTGTCTTGTGGCTAACCAGACACTAAGCAGAGTGAACAAGGAAAATAAAATATTAGATAGTAATTTCTTGGGGGAGACAGCAGCAGATATACCAGATCTCTCTGTAGTGAGCAGTTGGATCCATAAATCAAGGGGATAGATAAATAGATTAGATAGATAGATAGATAGATAGATAGATAGATAGATAGATAGATAGATAGATAGATAGAA
>VYXC01002940.1:483022-568439 GCA_013397175.1 Platysteira castanea
AGCGGACACTAACAAAGTGAACGCTAATAGAATGCTATGTAAGCATAACTAGAAAGGAAAGCCCACCTCCCAAACAAGGCAGAAGTTGTGAGCACTTTACAATGAGCAGTTTAATTGTCTTCAATCCTCCATATTTTTCATCTAAGTATTTTCTTTTACCGTGTTCTTGTAGTAAATCTCAAGATAAAAGCATTACTGTTTTCCAAACTGCAGAAAATAAGCCATAGAGCCTGGACTAAAGAAGCTGCAGTTCAAGAATAAAAGTTAACTGCAACTGAAGTATGTATCACAGATCCGTGAAAACAGATAATTGAAAATATGGGTCATGAGGAGAAACAGGTGGGAAGGGTATTTATTAAGTAGAATCAGCCAGAAGAGAAGATGCTTGTGCCAGGCATGAGTAATGGTGTGAATTAGAGTCAACCTCGAAGATATAAGATGTCTGAAGTGGAATTGATGATACATGTGTATATCATCATGATATGGGATATATCATATAATATATGCTGCCATAACAGATTTCAAAGATGCAGTTGTTGGGAAGTGAGAAGGAATTCCCAAAACCATGGGGCATAGGATCCCAGTAAAGTGGGGGTGGGAGTGGGACTGTTTGAATGATGCAAAGGAGCCACTCAGACTTGCTAAACAAATTGAAATTCCCATAGCTGAGATGGTTAATGGAGAAACAGAAACAAGAAAACTCACTAACAGACGAGAGGGAAAGAATTGGGCTGTTAGGGAAAAAGCAGTAACAAGAACAGCAGGCATATGGACTGGAACAAACAAGTAGTTAATTACACTAGCAAAGGGAAGGAAAAGGCAAATCCTTAAATATATTGCTTTTTCTGTCTGGTTTCTTCAGACATTGCTTGTTTCTTAAGGAAAGACCTTCCAGCACCTGTTCTGATTAAAGGCTGTGGATTTCTTGTAACGAGAAAAAGTCTATTAGTATTAATCACTACTTCTCCACACAGGCACATAATGCTTTGTAAATGTCAAACACTGTATTAAACAGCCACGTTGAAAACTCTAGGCAAATAAACATCCACAGAGGAGAGATTGTGCAGATGCAGACTGAAGCATGTATAAACTTCGCAACAACCTACACAAGCCCAAAAGCATTTCTGACAATTATGTGAGAAATAATTTCCAAAGATATTGGCCAATATCCTTCCTTCATTTATCCTTCCGTCATTTTCTTTTGGGGACACTTGATAAAACTTTCTGGCTTTGAACTGTGTCACAAACTGAGATTTTTCCTTTCCATTGTTTCCAGTAATTTCCCCTTTCTCCAATCTTCCATCACTCCTACGAAGACCATGTTGACAATTCTCCTTTTTCTCAGCAGAAGACAAGTCTGCCACATTATGGCACAGTGAAGATTGGTCTTCAAAAAGTCCAACTGCCCTCTTCTGAAAACTATCAAAGCCCAAAAACATGATCTTAATGAACTTTAGACTCTTATTGCATGAGCCCACATGCAGTGGACTGCCACACACTTGACCAGAGTCTCTGTGTTTGTCTCTGACAATGTTTGTCCCAGCACCCTGGAGTCAGCACTCAGGGGTGTCTCACCCAGGTGCCCGGCCAGGGCACAGAGCTGTGATATTCCTCTCCTGAAAGCCTTCCCTGGGTAGCTAAGACACATCAGCACAATTCTTTCCACAGAAAAGGAAATTGTAATTGCCATTTGCATTTCTTTCTGGTCCCAGATGAAGTGCATGGGTACCCTCTGTTTTATTCCTAGGGTTTTCACTCAGTCAGGTAATAGTGCAGAAATAACACTGGTATCCAGGCAATGGGAGATCAATTCATCTTCTCCTAATACTGTATGTCTGTAAAAATCTTTTAGACAGCAACTGAAGTGGGTTTAGATGGTGCACGATACAGTTTTTTTGGCAATGTGTTGCATGCTTGACGAACAGCAAAGGATGAGGTGACATTTTATCAATAATTCCATCAGGTGATGGATATACTTTGATTGCAAAAAACAAACTTCCAATGAGTAAAAAAACACAGAGCTGCTAAAGGCTTCCTTAAGGAGTGTGAGTTAGAGTGGTAACACTTTTCTTTTGTAGTTTGAGTAGCACAACTTGTGATGCAGGTGCAAAAGACAGTCTAACACTTGCTCAAGTGGAGAGCAAGAATAGTTAAGGAGCAGCTGTCCATTTATCTTTGAAAAGACCTCTGAGCCCACTGAAGAGTAACAACGCTGAAGGGTTTTTTTACTTTGCATGTTTGGACTATGAATTGTGCTCGATATCAACTCAGTGAAAATGACTGCCTGACTTTAAAGAGTGATTCAGCTCCAAATAGCAGACTCCTGATGAGTCTCTGCAGAAATCAAAGCTACCCACTTCATGATTAATCACAAGTCTTTTCTTTCTTATTTCCCACTCCCTGTTTTGTTTTGTTTTAAATAATGAAAAGGTCACTAGATTTCTGTTTCTTGTCTTTCCCTCCTCTCCCTCATCAAGTATCACCCCAGGGTATCTCTTTTTGATGGCATCTCCCTCTTCAACTCACCAAATGTAACTTAGCAAGATTATCGTAGATATGCAAAGAGGTAAATTCATCTCAGAAATCACAGGGCACATTTCTCTTTTAAGTTATTTTCTCTTCTTAAAGTACTGGGGACTGACACTACTTGAGAGTTTCATCCTAGGAAAGGAAGGCTTTTACATTATAGATATGTGCACTGAAATTGTCGCCCCGGCTTCCCTCTACGGTCATTGGAGAGAAAGAGTTATCTCTGTGGCATGATTCAACTCTGCCCAAAGAAGAATGAATCCAGTCTGTAAGTGCCAGTTTCTTCCCACTAACCACTAAGGGACCCTGAGACTACTCACTCCTACATCATTCCAGTTTTGTCTGTCTCCAGCAGCAAGACGACTCTAAGCCCAAATATTAATTCAGATTGTTCAGATAGACAGAATAGTCCAGACACGTGGACAAACGATCCCATTCCTTTCTCTGTACCAGGCTTGCCTACCCTCTGCACCACGAGATGCAAGACGTGCTCTGGACCCTGGCCCTTTTCCAAGGCAAGGGGTAGAAGTGTCTGGACCCATCCAGTGATATTAGCTGGGTCCAGACTCTCACCTTTGCTGACCATATGGGCCAGTACTGGTAGGACTGAGCGTGCCACAGCACAGTCCCACAGAATATATTCAGAAATCATTCCCTGAGCCACCTCTATAGCGTGTCATTAATAAGCCTGTGCAATTATATTGCCCACAGCAGTTTTACCAAGCTGTGTCAGTTGAAACAGCTCTATTATTGAGCATGCACCACATATTAACATGTGGAGAACAGCATTTGAAACAAAGTCCTGTTTTTCTAACCAAAAGAGAGAGTATTTATTAATTTTGCCCTCATGCTGCTTTAATTCCTCAACAGACAGATTAAAGTTGGAACAATATGTAGGTGAATTGAGACAAAAAAAATGAAGGATTTTTACACGTGATGTTGTCTTCTGAAGTACTTGATTCCTGATTAGCTGAGAGGTCTTCTAAACAACAGCCTGAACAGCAGCTGAATTACTTTGGGAAGCTCTGACTCTGGTTGGAAGCGGTGCATGCACCAGAAAACTCACCCTATGTGACATCGAAGGGTGCGGCTTGGAGCATCTGTCATTCTCTCTTCCTTCCCCCATAAAAACCTGTCAGGCAGTTTCATCTGCAGTGCAAAGGGCACGTAAATCAGCACACTCAGCTGGTATTGACTGGGGGAGAAGGTGCCCATCATTATGACAGGAAGTTATGCCAACTGGCACTCATCCATCATGCTAACATCTCATACGTAAG
The DNA here is from genome assembly GCA_013397175.1 of Platysteira castanea. Lineage (NCBI taxonomy): Eukaryota > Metazoa > Chordata > Aves > Passeriformes > Platysteira > Platysteira castanea. Next base: position 486,829 of record VYXC01002940.1, read on the forward strand.
GAGGGACTGTTTTTCAGCAGGATGGAGAGTAAAAAAGGACAGTCTTTTTGTGACTGAAAATAATAATAGATTTAGATTTTAGATTTTAGACTGAAAATAATAATAGATTGCCAGAAAATAATAATAGATTTTTATAAAGGAAACCCTGTTACAGTTGTATTTTTATCCTCAAAGTACAGAACTAAGACATCATCTGGCATGATGTTGGCCATGAGCTTGTAGCAAACACAGGAGGGGCTGTTTGCATTTGTATATGTTCTGTGTAGATGGTAAAAGAAATTGTCATCATTGATAATGTGTATTTTTCTATCAAAGTAATTTTGCACAAGTGCCAAAGACTCCTCAGTAAGTCAGTTAGTTCAGAACCTTCCTCCTGGGCACAACTGGTTCCTCTGTTTAAGTATGGTCTTCATAGTCATATAATGGACAGAATGACCATAAGAAGTGCTAAATACTTCTAGAAAGAGAGACTGAAGAATGAAATAACATTTCAAGGGTTGCGTTGTATTAGAAGAGCTGGGGGGTGAGATTTGCTGATTATCTGCCCCCAGACAGATCTGTTAATCCTCTACTTCAATAATTATTGAGCACACTCTAAATTTACAGTAGAACAAATTACTTTTGGGAGAAATATTGACTTCAAGGGAGAGAGTCATACGGTGAAAGAAAAGAAAATGAATCTTGTGCAATACTAGGGGGCTTGTAGTCTGAAAGCATTAATAAGTAAACAGAAGCTCTGGGGTTTTTTAAAGAAACTGGGGGGCTGAAGTTTAGGAAAAATAACTATCCTGCAAAGAGAAGTTCCTCCATTATACACGGCAGTCAAATGCTGTCGACACAGTGCCTGTCAAATAAAAATTGTATTTCATATGTGGAATAGCAGGGTGCTCTAAAACTTGCAGAAGCTATAGATTTTCCAGCCATGAACTTCTAATAAATTTATTTTCACCAATTTCAATCTGTGTAAACTGCATTTCTTTCCCTGCATCTGGGTACTTACTAGTGTGTTTGCCTGCCTGCCTATGACTGAAGCCAGGCTGCAAGATAGTAGGGCTCTCTTTCACACTTACTGTAAACACTGAGTCCTTTCCTCTTTTTCCTTCCTCAGCTTTATCTTTGTTTCTCTTCCTTTAGTGACAAACTGCTGCAGTTGTGCCCCTTGTTAGGGAGCAGGAGGAATGCCAGGGGGATTTTCAGGATAGTGTGCTCCCTAGGCAGGGGATGCAGCATGGGGTACTGCCCTCCTCCAGTGCATCACACCCTCCCTTGTGGATTTGTTCTTATCAATGGGTAGGAAAGCTGCCCTGTGACAGATGTCGTGCACAGCTCTGGATAAAGGGTTTCAAGGTGGGTGCATTTTTCTTGTAATACATCAAGAAGGGAGGGGAAAACCTGCCTGTAGACACAGCAAACGCCCAGCCATGCTCACTGCCAGCACACAAATGAGAATCATAGGTCTGTACCTGCTGTGAGTGGGTTCAGGAGGCTGTCCAGAGAAGACCCAAAAGCTCAGACACCTCTGGATTTAATAGTGGTTTTGTGAAAAAATATTTTCCTCTAATTTCACATCTGTAAATGAGAATAATTGAGCTATCTCATCAGCAGCTTTCGAATGCTGTGGCACCATCACATTACACAGCACACACTTGGCCATGTCAAATGATGTATTTATTCCTGACCTCTCACTTTAATGTAAGTTAAGGATGAAATAATTTCTTTTTTTTTTTTGTTTCTCAGTTAATTTAATGAGAGGCATTAGCCCAACAGTGTAGTAGCACCTCAGTCAAGGAATGGGATTCTGGAATGTGTGTAAAAACATCTCCTTCCTCCCCCCTGCAGGAGACCTGTCCTTTCTATATGTGACCAGTGAAAAGCTCAATAGTCTTACTTATACCAAAAGCAGGAAACTTATCACTCATTTATTCTATATTTTAGAAGACCTTTTTTAAAGACTTCCTTGAATTTCTAATGTTAAAACTATCAGACTCTGTAACCGTGTGTTCATTTGACACAGGGATAATTTATAGCCATAGACATAAGCTGATTCTGCTGTCATCATGGGAGAAGAAGGAAGAAGAAAGGAAAGCAATTAACACAGCACTTGGGGATATGAAGTAAACAGAAATCCATTCCCTTCCCTTGCTCCTCTACTACACCCACACACCAACACATGGTTCTCTAATTTGCTCTTTTGCATGAGACAAGGTTTCAGATAAGCTCTAAGACCAATTACTCTCTATTTAGAATAGGAAGCAACTAACTGAGAAATTGGATTTTAGGCTAACAATATGTGCAAGCCCAGTCATTTGTTCCAGAACCAACTTCAAAACACTGTGGGTGATATAATGTGTAACCTGAAGAATAAAAGAGCATATTGCGATCTAGTTTACTTTTTGACCTTGTGTCCTCCATGGAACTAGAAGTTCTTTCTAATTTTCTATTAACAAGCTACCTCAGTTGTTCATCCTCTTCCCTGAGATGTCCTGATACTTTTGACAGTACAAATTAATCCCTGTGCCAAAAGCTTACAATACTCCATGGCCAAACAGGGGAAAGGAGGGTGCTGAGGCAAGCATGAGAAAAGGACATCAGTTTTCAAGCTCAACAAAGCTAGCAAGAAAAATTGATTTAACAGCTGTAGAAGGTTTTTCAACTCCCTCCAGGTTACCACCTAACTCTACTTGCCTCCATCACATAGCAGTGAGTGCCATGTCCAGATCCAGCACCAGCACTCTCAGCTGGTTTGTGTGTGTGTCATGGAGAGGCCTTTGGGCATCTTCACTGTATCTGCAGAACTGCCCCACCATACAGAATCAAACAATAATTATGGTTGAAAAAGACCCCAGAGATCATTGTGTGCAACCTTTGACCAATCAACACGTCAAGTAGACCATAGCAGTGAGTGCCATGTCCAGTTGTTTCTTGAACACTCACAGGGATGGTGACTCTACCATGTCCCTGGACAGCCCATTCCAGTGCTTAACCACCCTTTCAGTGAAGAAATTTTTCCTGATGTCCAACCTCAACTTCCCCTGCAGCAACCTGAATCTGTGTCCTCTTGGCCTGTCACTGGCCCCCTGGGAGAAGAGGCCGATGTTCAGCCTCATGTTCAGCTCATGTTCAGCTGCTGTCAACCAGCACCCCCAGGTCGTTTTCCCCAGGACAGCTTTCCAGCCACTCTTCCCCCAGCCTGTAGCGCTGCATGGGGTTGCTGTGAACCAAGTGTAGAACTCGGTGCTTCACCTTACTGAACCTCACAGAGTTGGCTAAGGTCCATCAGTCCAGCCTGCCCAGATCCCTCTGTGGATCCTTCCTACCCTCCAGAAGAACACTCCCACCCAGCTAGGCGCTGTCTGTGAATTTACTGAGCGTGCATTCAATCTCCTTGTCTAGATCATTGACAAGATATTAAACAGGAATACCACAGGTGCAGTTTGGCAGCAGCAGGATGTTGCCTCGAGTTTCTTGCTCTGCTCATAGCAGTAAGGGTGTTTGATCACACATACATGACACTTGATTGTTATAGGACAAACTAATACACTGGAAAGGAGACAGGCTCTAAAGTAGTTAGAAATCTGCAAAGTATAGCTCTTTTAGACATGGTAATGCCATATCAGCCCCTGGCCAAGGGCTCTTGGCAGCAGTTGAGTTTTTTTCCCAGCAATACAGGTTCTTAAGCTGGCAAAATTATTGGCTTCAAACCCCTCTTCTACAAAATCCTGTAAATAAATACAGTCTTGTCAGAGCAGAGAATTGCTTGCACAATAAGTCCACACTTCTTACTAAAAGTTTTCATTTAAATTTCATTGTTACATTTTCATTAACAGCCTGGGATTTGTTAGTAGTTTTTCTGGTAAAATGAGAGAACTGAGATGCCATGCTTGATAAACAGAAGAACTGAGATTCCATGCTTGGTAAATAAACAATTTGGAATACTGCTTATCTCAAGTCAAATCAAATCAATGATGATTGAAACAAAGTTATCGCTTTCACTTTATCATTTCTATCATGTACAGTGTTAAAGAGAGCTTTTTCTTGATTTAAAGTGACCATGTTAAGTCAGAGTTTTTGGAAGATCTGAGTAGAGCTAATGGATTTCGTTAAGTGAATACTGAATATGACAAGAATCATAGGACAGGTCACTCCAAAACTTCCCACGATTTTTAGCCAATTTAGTTGTGTTGTTACAGTCACAACACAGACGCAAGAGGACACATCCATTTAGGCAGCATCTCAACAGTTAAAAGCCCAGGTCTGGGTTAGGACATCTTCAGTTGTTTCTTCTGGCCATGGTATCCTGCCATGCATGTGTCCTCTCTGCTCTCCCTCAAATTCCTTCCTCTGGCTGAGGCATCCTGACATGGGAGCAGCACAGGAGCTGTTCACAGTACTTCTGCAGACATCATTTTCCTTCATGCACATGAATTTTTACGAACTCTTTGAACTCTTACTTTAAATTGTTTAAATATTTTTCCTCAAACACCTCCTTCTGGACAGCCATCCCTGTTTGGCTACCCTGACACTGAAAATGTCTCCTCACTTACATCCAAAATATACAAATATATCAAACTGGGCATTTTACTTATTTACCCTAAAGATTACTTTTGTTGCCCTGATATTTGCTCTTACAAAAGTTTAAGTTCTAGCAATCTCAGCTCAGCCTTTGTAGTACTACACTGAACAGGAGCAAAGGTCTTTCACTTTTCTTCTGAAAAGGTGCAACCATGATCCTTCAGATATCCCCTTTGTACCTATGTCTCAGTTTGAGTCTATAATTTTTAACGTCAAAGAACGAGCTCCACGGAAGGTTTCACCTTGTAGCTCATATTCCTACCTACCATTTGACAGTATCTTATTTAACATACCATGGAGGTTTAGTTATTCTGTTAGTTATAATACCCATATCTTCCTCCTCCCTTGTTGATTCCCAGCTAAGCAATCCTTATTGCATTTATCACTTATTCTGAAACTTTCCTTTTGTAAGAAAAATTGATTTCAACTGAATTTTCAGAGCTAAAATAAACTCATTCAGCCATGGCACTTGATCTCCACCAAATTTTCTTATTAGCTTGAGGATAAATGTTAAAAAATCAAATGTGCCAAAAGTTCTCCCTCTTCCATTCTTCCCTCACCCCTGACAAAATTTGAATGGTTCTCATTTTTTGTCTCTGAGTCAATGCAGTGAAGATAAATTTGAATCTGAAACTAAAATCAAGACCAGAGGAAGGCAACTAGATGGAGAAAAATAAAACATATGCATCTAATAGGTAGCATCATTTCAGATAACTACTGTATTATTAATTCAGTGGAATTCTGTCAGTGGAAAAAAGATATTAAGAAGAGAAATGGCAGAAAGAAAATAAAGATTACAAAATTATGTCAGGATATACCTTTTAAAGTATCATCATGTGAAAGGATAGTTGACTGTATTCAAGAAGAATAAAGAGAAGTTAATAAGCCAAAAGGTATTCTGCAGTTCTGGAGTGGAGGATCAATCATGGGAATCCACAGTGGAGAACAGATTGGGCAGCCAGATGAGTCACATCACTGTGCCTGGGCTGGCTTCAACACAAACTCTTCTGCAGGTGCTGCCATCTGGATATAAACTTTTCTCTGTTCTCTAGTGAGAGATTTTCACAGTTTTCTTCTGCTCTGCTGAAAGAAGGGGTTTCAGCAAATTAAACATCATATTTCTCCTGAGGTACCAAGTGCTAACAAATCCCTACAGCTAGGAAAATCTTTCTGAGCTGAAGAAGCTGGGAGTAATTGAACCTCATCTCACTTTGCACCTTGAAGTCAGCCCTATCCTGAAGACCAGCCTCCAGACACAGGAACTGCCAGGTTTGAGGTACAGCTGTAATGCCTAATGCCTCAGGTGCATGATCATCTGTTACTTCGTGATAGCCAAATCACAATAGCTAGCAGAAATTTTCAACACATCCATTGTTAGCCTAGCCCAAATGTAAAATGCTCCTTAAACCTACTTTTAACTTCAAGGTGTTTCACCTGGAGCTTACACTTCATAGATCAAAGTTATTTACAGTATTTGCTAAGATCTTTTTATTGAGTATGAACTTCAATAAATGATCAAGCCTCAGAGAAGTGTCCTTCATGCTGGGCTTTTGGGAAGGCTCTGACTGTGCAGCTCATGATCTTACTCCTAACACCATGAGAGATACCGTGAGTCTTCACTCTGTTAGCTTGTCCATGCCAGTCTCATGAAGGTCACAAGATCAAATGCAAAATTCTTCACCTGGGTCAGGGCAATCACCAGTACCAAGAGAGACTGGAGGATGAATCCTTGAAAGAGGGCTTGGGGATACTGGTGGATGAAAAACGACATGATATGCACTGCAAGGTGCACTTGCAGCCCAGAAAGCCAACTCTATCGTGGGCTGCATCAAAAGCAGCCCAACCAGCAGGTTGTGGGAGGGGATTCACCCACTCTGCTCTGGTGAGACCCCACCTGGGGTGCTGCATCCAGCTCTGGACTCCCCAGTGCAAGGCAGACATGGACCTGTTGGAGCAGGTCCAGAGGAGAGCCATGAGAGGGCTGGAGCATCTCTCCTATGAGGACAGGCTGAGAGAGATGGGGTTGTTCAGGTGGGAGAAGGGAAGACTCCAGGGGGACCTTATAGCAGCCTTAAAATATTTTCAAATCCCTTCTAACCCAAACCCTTCTGTGACTTGATGATTCTGTAGGGTCATGAAGAAGGGAAAAGCTGATGGAAGAAACAGCAATTAGCTCTTTAGCGATTTAAACTTTCGAAGTTATGCAAGGTATAAGAATTATGGGCAAAAAAATTTGTGGTTGTTGCACAACACAAGAAAACAGCATGTCATAAGTTGCATAAAGAACTACTTTCTTGTAGCAACCGATTTCCCAGGAAGTCTTACTAAAAGATTTCAGATTAAAAATCACTTGAAAGGTACCTGCTGCATATGGACTGTGTTGGGGAGAAAAAGCACTGTCTTTAGGCTGCTGACCTAGGAGAACTGTAAATAACATCACAATGACACTGGTAAGGAAAAGATAATGACAACATGATTTTGTTCTGTAGAAGAGATAAAAATGTGCTTACTAAATGGATGACTATCGTGGTGGTGGTGTCGATGGACCGATGCCGCGTTTGCCCCCCAGAGTCCCCCATGGAGACGCTCTGGCGGCGCTCTGCCAGCACCCAGGCGTGCACACATCTCACCCTCGCAGGTGGGCGCGAGCACCGCTCACACACACGGTCTGTGCGTGTTCAGGAGGCGGAGAGGCCACAGGGGTTCTCTGCCTGCAGTTCCGAGGCGTTTATTGGGTACCGAGAACCAACACATTCGAAGGGAACAGAGGCAAAGAGCAAAGAACAAAACCCCGTGCGTGGTTTTATCCCGGAGGGTCCGAGGGGCAGGCAGAGCATCAGAAACCTACAGTCTGAGGGCTGGGGGTAGAGGCAAGGGTGAATGACAGAACAGGGGCCAGTGGGAGGGGAGGGGAGGGGAGAGAGGACATGGGGCCAGTGGGGTCTCAAAGAAGGGAGAAGTTTCTGGCACAGTGGTGTGGGGAGAAACCACTTCGTAGCAACATCGGGGGTGTAATGTGGACTTAGACACTGCAACAGATGACCAGACTGGATGACACGCAAATGGGAGGACCTGTTCTGATCTAGTACTTTGTTGTTTATCTTCTTTGTTTTCAGATTAAAAAAAATTTTAACGATGTATCCCTTCCCTATGCAAAGATCTGAACTCCAATTTTTGACAAACAAATGCTGTGTTGAAAATCAGATGTGTATTTAGATTATGATTAGACCATAAGGAAAATATATTAAAAAAACCCCAAACAAGAATACCTTCTGGAGGTTGTTTACACAGGAAAAGAATTTTCAAAGATTTCACAGAAGAATTAACCTCCTTTCCACTGCTAAGTTCTGTTTAAATCCATAAAGGATATTGTTTACATTTCTAATTATCACTCACTAGGGGAAGGCAATCCATTCCTCAGGGAGCAGTTTTTCTTTGGGCTTCTCTGTCTTTGCAGTGCACAGGTGTCAAAAATGGAAACATCAGAAATAGGGACATCATGAAACAAAAGCAGCAAGCACAGGCATAACTTAAAACTGTCAAGATCTAGTAAAAGGAAGTTGTTACTTTTTGTTCTGGTTTGAGCTCCCCACCCAAAGGATCTGGTATCTTCTTGTGGGAAGCTCAAAATAGTGTGCTAACTTTTCTTTTAACTCCACTTTTTTTCTCCTCATGTCTGTTAGACATGAAACATGAACAAATATGGAATAAATGCTAGCAGATCTAAAATTAAGCTTTTTTTTCTTAACAAAAGATTGAGAGATATAAAATAAAAGGATTCAAAAGTATATTGAGTTGAGAAATGACAAAAGCAACAAAGATTGCAACAAAGACTATTATCTTCATATTTAACCATATGAATCAGTAACAATATGAAGTGACTGATATTAAAATAATAGAGTTGGGATGCCCTGTAGGTATGATACAGATGTCCTGGACACTTACTTGATACCTGGATGATTTTTCCTTCCTTTTCACCAGTGAAATGTACTTTCATTGGTTAAACAACATTAAAAAAAGCATATTAAATACTGCTCTTCCCAATACAGTTTTGTGTATCCCCAAGTGAACCATCAGTAAAAGAATGTGAGTTGTATTCCTGAGTGTATGTATATGCAGTTCCTTCAGAAAACAGAGTTTAACTCTTAGCACTCGTGAGAATTTTACTGGCCTATATGTAGGAAGGACAGGGTGTCCCAGCACGTCAAACAGCACTCAGGTCCCTTTCCCTGTCCTTCCTCCTATTCCCACCTAAGTGGAGCAGCATTAAGGCAAGTCAGTAAAAGAAAGTGAAGGAACTTAGTGTCTGAAGGAATGTATCTCTAAATTCTTAACTAGAAATACAGGACTTAGATTCTCACTGGCCACTTTTTAAAAATATAACTTAAAGAGAGGGGGAAATGTGCCATTTTAGGCTTCTTAACATAGAAGCTAACTTACTGTGAAGCAAGAACATCCCTTTGGCTTCTTCCAGTCTGATCTGGCTATCTCTCAGCAAGGTAAAATGGCAGACTTTCTGGCAGAGTGGTAACGCTCTCTTTTTATCACCTGATGACATACTTGTGTTCCTGATCATGATTTCTGAAACCCCATGGTGCTCTTGCTTGAGATATGAAGAACATACCAGAATGCTCCTACCTTGGCCATGAGCAAGGGCCAGACTCCTCAGTGGTGCTCAGCGACAGGACGAGGAACAGTGGCCATAAAGTAAGACATAAGAAGTTCAATCTCAACATGAGGAAGAACTTGTTTACACTGAGGGTGGCAGAGCACTGGAACAGGGATGGCATGGAGTCTCTCTCTGGAGACATTCAAAGCCCACCTGGACACACTCCTGTGCCACCTGCTCCAGGTGACCCTGCCTTGGGAGAGGGTTGCACTGAATGATCTCCAAGGTCCCTTCCAACACATACAATTCTGTGATTAAAGGACTCTGTGACCTCATCACCAGGTATCACACATGGCCGTTCTCAATCCGAATGCATTCAGTTCTCAGGCACAACTAATTTGCAGTAGCAAAATTGAGGGTCTGCCAAATCCCCACACCTGCTGTGTTCGAACGCAGACCTGTGCAATAAAACAGTCAAGGCACATTATCTTTTTTTAAGCTATAGTTAAGCAATAGCATATGACAAGCAATAGTTCATACCCCTCAGTTCTGAGATTGTCCTGGATGTGTAACACAGCACTAACGAGTATTTAGCTTGGGATTTATTCAGGGAACACTGACATACACAACCTGTGCTATACAAGCACATCCACATATTAAAGTAGCTCCATAATTTTATCTTCTCTTTCAACTGGAGAACATGTGTTGCCTTTGTTTGTTATCCAGACCTCTCAGATCTACCAGTGGGAATCATCAGTCATCTAGGATTGCTCAATTTACTCTCACATATTCAGTACAGTGCTTTTGGTGTCATTTATTTCCAGAACAATAGTATACTGTGATCTCACTAGGGGCTTCTATGCAAGTCTTTGAGTCTTTTTTTTATTCATGAGTGTCTGTCTTTGGCTTGCTCTTCTCCTTACACTCTCACTGGGTAATCTCACCCTTCACTTCACACGAACATCTGCAAGCAGATTTACAGATCTGCTCCATGCTTGCCTACCACTGCAGCAAAAAGCTGCTGTGGCTGTCCTGCCATCAGGCACAGCCAATGTTGTTTTAGCTGATTTTAATTACGGGTGGCTGTAGAAAATACTCTGGAATTCTGAGAACTGAGATCATTGAAATTAAAGTAAATTGAAAGATAAACACAACTAAATGTTGCAATTAAGAATTCTGACTTCAAAAGGATTATTTTTTTTTTGAGGGAGAAATTAAGGACTCTAAATGAACACACAGCTAATGGGAATGAGATTATGAAAATTACCACAACAAATTTGGAGCAAAAACTCATAAATACAAATATGGCAGGCCTGAACATTTCCTCCCTAAAATGCATAACAAAAGAGGGAAACAAGGACAGAAGATTAACTATTTTCCACTAAATCTATGAAATGAGAAATGGTATGATAAAGCATAGCAAAAAAATAAACTAATTCAGGAGACTGAGAGGGATAGAAACAGAGGAAAACAGATTAATTGCTTGGGCAACAGTGGCAAATATTGCAGCTTCAGTAGCATGCACAGCTTCAGGGCAAATCTTGAACTTTTGAAACAAAGCCAGTGAAGCAAAAGGAAAACAGGATGAAATGTACTATGAGCTATCAAATGTGGCTCATGCCACCTAATATCTCTTTTCAGTAAGAAGCTGATTTTCAAAATCTAAAAATATTTCTAAACTCTATGATGGATCTTATCCATCTGGATTTTCATGAACTGGGTGACAAACTGTCCCATATCATAATTTATTGTTAAGGCTGGAGAAGAAAATATAAACAGAAGAACTATAAAATGATCGATCTGATGTGTTTCTGTTTCTTTTTTTCTTTGTTTACTTTGGTGTTGTCATCATTATTATTTCAGAGAAGAAATTCTGTCTAGTACTGAAAAAGAAATACTGTCATGCTGGGAGTTTCCCAGGGAAGGCTTCAAAGATAGGGATGAAAACTTGAAGTTTCTCTTACCTTATATTTTCACAACAGACCTGGCACATGCATGAGATATTTTTCACTGAAGTTTAGTAAAGATGGGTGCTTGGAGTCATCATTAGTTCAAAGAAGGTTTGGAAGAACATACAGGATGAAGGGGATGACTGAAACCTGGAGTTACTGGCACTGGTTGGATTATACCTCTGCCAAATACTATTTTGCAGGTTTTGGAAGTCTGACTAGAACTTCTGTTAGGAAGTCATCACTGGAAAAAGGTTCAAGAAATACCTGAATGTGTCATATCAATCACAGAGTGGTTATAAGTCATCAATGCAATGAAAGCTTGAGGGGAAAAAAATCAAATGCCATCCCAAAAAAAGTCAAGCAAGAGATTTTTAAAAGAGATAGAGTAAAGTATTTTTAAAAGAGATACAGTAAAGAGACTTGTGCAGTATAAAAGGAAGCTTGGCTCCTAATGACATGCTATAATGTGGTAATTACTGGTAGCCAAGGGCTTATCTTAAATCAAAAGGCTCAAAACCCCAAGAGATGCCAAAGATAGAATGTAGAAAAATGAAACCCTTTTCTTCTCCATCCTCAGTACTCTCCTACTTCTGACAGTATTTTTAGCCTCTTAAAACTTGAGCTTGAAGCAAGATTTTGGAGTTCTCATCACACAGAAGTGTCGCTTGAAGTATTTCACAAAATTGCATATGTTGTGCAGTCATTTGAAATGTGTCAGAAGTTGTTCTCACTGATCACGTTGCTCACTGATTCCCCTGCAGCTTGTGTAGGGCATCCTGGGCCAGCTTTAGACAAGCTGGCTACCGGGAAAGAGGGAAACCCTGTGTGGGGTGCCAAAGGCAGGAGAAATATGATGCTATGACTGCTCTGATAGCTGCCTCACATCAGATTGCAGCAGTGGAGACCTCCAATCCCTGAACCTGGTAGCTGGCAGAACATGTGGGGATGTCTGCACATCTGTGAGGTTCCCCTGTTTTACGTGTAGGACAAAGCAATGCAAAGTAGATACTAAGAGCTCACTTGTTTTCTGTCATTGCAGAAAGGAGTATTTTTGCCCAAGAAACAAATACCCAAGATGCGATGTTTAGTCAACACGCAGTAAACACTTAGATTTGCTTCTAAGTGACTAATGAGATACACTATTTGTTTTATGTTTCCATAAGGAGCTGTAGAGGGTTGACACAGGCTGGATGCCAGGCACCCACCACAGCCTCTCTCTCAATCCCCTCTGCAGATGGACAGGGGAGAGAAAATACAACAAACGTTCATGAGCAAAGTCAGGGAGTGATCACTCACCAAATACCATCATGGGCAAAACAGGCCTAATTAGAGGTATTAATTGATTACTAACACAATCAGAGCAGGATAATGAGAAGCAAAATAAGACCTTAAAAATATCTTCGCCTCACCGCTCCGTCTTCCCCAGCTCTACCTCTTCCCCTCCCAAGGGAACAGGGAGACAGGGAATGGGTATTATGATCAGTTCATCACAGGTTGTTCCTCCCACTGCTCAGAGAGAGGAGTTGTTCCCCTGCCCCAGCGTAGGGTCCCTCCCATGGGAGACAGTTCTCCATTAACTTCTCCAATGGGAGTCCATCTCATGAGCACCAGTTCTCCACAAACTGCTGCAGCGTGGGTCACTCTTCCATGGGGTGCAGTCCTTCAAGTACAGGCTGCTCCAGTGTGGGTCCTCCATGAGTTGACAAATCCTACAAGGAAACCTGTTCCAGAGTTTGCTTCTCTGCCCATGGGTCTGCAGGTCCTTGCCAGGAGCCAGCTCCAGCACGGGCTTCCCACAGGTTCACAGCCTCCTCTCAGGCATCCACTCACTCTAGCATGCTGGATTTCTCAATCCTTGTGCCCTCCATGGGCTGCAAGTGAGTTTCTGCATCCCCATGGTCCTTCATGGGCTGCAGGGGCACAGCTGCTTCACCATGGGCTGCACCATGGGCTGCAGGGCAATCTCAGCTCCAGCATCCAGGGCACCTCCTGCCCCTCCTTCTGCACTGACCTTGGTGTCTGCAGAGTTGTTCCTCTCACATGTTCTCACTCTGCTCTTCTCTGGCCACAGTTAAAACTGTGCAATAAATTTGTTTTTTTCCTTCTTAAATCTGTTATCACTGAGATGTTACCATCATTTCTATTTGGCTTGGTAAGCAACACATACATCTTGGAGCAGCCAGGGATTGTTTTTATCAGACATGGGGAAGTTTCTGACAGCTTCTCACAGAAGATATCCCTGTAGCCCCCCTGCTTCCAAAGCTTGGCCATGCAAACCCAACAGAGAAGCACAAAACATATAACTTCAAAAAGATATTGAAAAATGGCCTGTGTGCCATGAAAGGCCAGTATGCCAGCCAGTGCAGCTCTGCAGCTGCCAAAAGCATTTTTCCACTGGGGAGAATGTCAGGATTGCACAAAAATGAAAAGGAAATAAGCCTTTAAATAGAAGTAAAATTCCAACTGGATTTGTATCTGCAAGGAGAAAACTAACAAATCTCTTTGATATAGAAAGCATTTGAGGTAACAAAGGCTAATAAGTTGAGATAATGTATATAGGAACAAGTGCTATCAGGGTATTTCTTTGTAAATCATATTTGTATAAGGCCATAGAAAAAGTTAAAGGTAGAGATAAAATGAAATATCACTGTTGTAAAAGGACAAAAAATAGCGAAAGGACAGTAAAGACCTTTTGAGACATATTATGTTAGAATCAGCTTCTCAGAAATCTATAGCAATGATCAAGCTAATTCTTCGAAATGCCACAAGTAGCTTTCCATGGTATGGTGGAAAAGTGTAAGTGAATGAGTATGGAGAGAACAAGAAGCACAGTCTGAAAGGGAGTTTCCTCTGTGCTAAGGAAAATCCTTTCCTAAAGACTCTTGTCATCTCTGCGAGTGCCCAGGCAGGCAGGCAGATGCCTGGTGAGCTGAAGGCACCCTGAGGCAGGAGGAGCTGTCTCCCTGCCGTGCAGCCCAGAGCACAGATGCAACATGCGGAGCAACATCTGCCCCTGTGATAGCAGGGAAGCTTTCCAAAACATTCACTGTTTAAAATGTTAGCCTCAACAGCCCTTCGGAAGCCTGCAATATGGCGTGGGTGGCTGTGTCCTGCGTTTTCACACCCCGAGGCATGGACTGTGATCCTCTGCCAGCAGGAGATGCAGGAGTGAAGAAGGGACCCAGGAGCAGGGAACACAGGCAGTGATGGAGTTTTTGCCTGTGGGACAGGAACTGAGTCAGGCAGAGAGTATGCTGGAAACACTGATGTCAGGTGGTAAGAGGAGAGGATTTTGGAGGAAGTGGTCTGACCTTCTGCCCCCTCCCAGTGACAGAGAAGCCAGAGAGACAGGAATGACAAAGGAGGCCCATGGGATGCAGCCAAGGTTGGTTGGCAAAAGGACAATGGAGAGAGAAAGAAGGATGACTGGCACCGGAATGGGAGATACAGAAAATAAAAACATGTGAGACCAAGGAGTCAGCAAAAGCCAGTCAATGCCAAGCTGTCCTGGCACAGTGTTACCCTGAGTTTTCCCTTGTTCCCAGCACCAAAGGGCAGTGTGACACCACTCAGGCATGCAGGAGCCCTTCCATTGGTGGGTAGCAGTGTGACCTAGCTGGCATTAGCTGGGAAGAGCAGAGGCTTGTCCTGCAGCTGGGAAGAGCAGAGGCTTGTCCTCCAGCAGGAGACCCCACAATTGTCTAAAAGTGGAGGTGGGAGGCACCATGCTGCCAGCCAAGGGTACTCAAAAGGAATGAGCAGGGACTGCTCCTGCATGCTGATAATTATTTCCGGAGTAGGAAAGAGCATCCTTATGTTATCAGTGAAGGAAACTTTTTACAGAGATATTTATACCTATGCCACATGAAGCAATCTTTAGTTTAGTCATATTTAAAGCCCGTGACAACCTCTGCAAATGTAAGACGAAGGTAAAAATAACAGCAGGGATGTAGAAGATGGTTTGAAACAGACAGCAAGGTGTTTTGAGCCAGGTATGCTTAAGCAGCAAAGATGAGGTAAGGTTGTTTACCGGGGAAACCCCAGTGAATTCTTTTGTCTGAAATGTGCAGAGTGACTGAGGATGTATGAATCCCACCTGGCACACTTGGTAGGTCAGCTGGCTTATTCTGCAGGTTGGACCTGCTGCAGCAAAGCAGGGCATCTGCCCCACACTCCCACTCTGCTCAGAGCAGCCCCATTCCACAGGAGAAAGTACAGGAATAAAATGCTGCAAAATTGGAGCCACTTTTTCTAGCCCCGGTTGATGGAAGTCAGCAAGGCTGAGATTTACATTTGAGAAGCAGCAAGCAGCAGACTTGTCTACCTCTGCCCTTGCCTGGCAACCTGGACATAGTCTAAACCTATCACATTATCTGTCTCCAGATACCTGCTCACAACAGCATGGTTTTTACCTGAACTGAGCTCATGTCTATCCCATGCATAGTGGAGATCTGTCATTTTATATAGCAGCTCTCAAAGGAAACATTGGCCTGCATTTTGGTTGAAATGCCACCTGGCAATATCAGAAAGACCAAGTGTTGCCCAAGGACTGAACCAAAGTGTCGGAAGGTAGCTCATAGTAGCACTCCTTAACATTATTCCAGCAGAGGCCATCTGATTGACTCCCTGGAAATACCCTTTAGTGGGATCTACTGTGGAGATAACAAGAAATAACTTGTCCATCTTCTGTAAGCTTTAATACAGAAAACAAATAATCACGTGAACAACAGAGCTAACGAGGCTCAGTCCCCATTGCCGTCTGTTCCGTATCTGTTCCATATAGCTGGATTTTGCTGGGTGGGCAATACCTCTGCTCTGTAAAGACACTACTGCAGTTTCTGTCTTTTACATGGCTTTTACCTGGGTGCTTATTTTCATGAAACTGAAGTGGGTTGAAAGTTGCCTGTAGTTCAAAAGCTAATACAGTGGAATAGACACACATACATGTACAAATACACAGAGGCCAAGGAAACTTAATTTTCTATGAGAACCAAGCTGAGGAATAAGCTGTAACATTCATTTATTAAAGAGGTGGGAAGAAAATCCATCAATAGAGAACTACAACTTAAATGTATCCCCGAGTAATACTGATTTCAGTACTTGATTATGTGTTCCACAGCTAAAACAGCATCTAACTCTGTTCTTTTCAGGTGCTTATTTCACTTGCATACAGACTGTTGGAGAAATAAGTCATCATGTCAACAGCCAATGATAGAGTAAATGCTCAGAATTAGTTTTGTTCAAGGACCAGATCTCTCTCATATGGCCAGTCAGTGCAGTACAGCCCACCAGAGCACTGAGACTGGGTTTGCATCAGGAGGTCCATAAGTTCACAGCAGCACAGGAAGCCCATCCTGGAGTATTGGGGAGCAGAGGATGTGTCATCTGTCAGTCTCAGCTGGCGCTCAAGCTCTTCCAAGAGAAAGAAATAAATATCATGACAATCTTATCTGTCAGATACTGAAGGAATGTCAAATCCAAATTTCTCAAATACTTTCATCCTCACATGAAAAGGTTGTCACCTGTGATTGATAGTTCTGACATTTCAGACCTTATGTTCTGACACTTCAGACCCACACCATTTAGGGTGGCATGATGCCTGTCCGCCTCCCAGAGAACATCCCAGGGAACAAGGGAAAAGCTGGGAAGAGCATTCCAGGCTAGGCAAGCCCACCCTCAAGGGAGACTTTTTTGTTTTTATTTACTTTGTGTTCCCACCTTGGCTGTCTACCAATGTCAGAGCCAGAGGATGGCTAAGGGGACCCCAAAAGGGAGAGCATTCCCCTTCAGCATGGGAGCCCCAGCACCAGCAGCCGGGGAGGTGCAGCCTCCATTTCTCAGTGCTGCAGTGGGGATCAGTGAGTGCTCAGACTGCCTCTCCTCCCTGATCAGTAGGACGCCTTCTGCAGGGGGGAGGTTGTCAGGGAAAGGGACATTTGGTAACCCTGAGGGAAGGGCCCAGATCTGGGAGTAATGAGGGAAGAGCCCAGATCTGGGAGTAATGAGGCTCAAATCATGACTCTCTCTAGTCTTGGAACTTTCCAAAAGTGAGGAATCTATGGCCTCCCTGAAGTGCTGGGAAGACAGTCATCAATGTGTACTGGTATAGCTTGGTTCTGGACATAAGAGAGGGATTTAGCTTTCTTCATACAATATCATATCATATCATATCATCATATCATATCATATCATATCATATCATATCATATCATATCATATCATATCATATCATACCCTCTCTACAAGAAAAACATGGAGATGCTGGAGCACCAAAGAAAGGAAAGAGTGTTGGTGAAGGATCTGAAGCAAGTCTTACAAGGAGCGAATAAGGAAACAAGTGGTAGGCCTCAAGTCACACCAGGGGAAGTTTAGATTGGACATTGGGAAAAATTTCTTCACTGAAAACATGTTCAGGCATTAGAACTAGCTGCCCAGGGAAGTGGTGGGATCAACAACCATGGAAGTGTTCAAAAAGCATGCAGATCTGGCAACTTGGGGACATGGGTTAGTGGTGAACATGGCAGTGCTGGGTTATCAGTTGGACTTGATGATCTTAGTGGTCTCTTCCCACCTTAACAATTCTATGATTCCATGATAATCATATCATATCCTTGTCCCTGGACAAAGATGATATGCCCCAGCACCAGCTTTTTGTCTGGACCCTGGTGAGGGCTCTTGTTGCCAGGGTATGGAAGAGATGCCCTGTGCAGAGATGCCCTGTGCATACAGTCAGCCTCAGCTCCTTTGCTGCTGTTTGAAAGAAGCACCTTGTGTGACTCCATGCATTGGGACACAAACCAGACCACTCATTAATATTCCACCAACAACGCACCTCCCTCCCTCTTCCCCAGTAGAGACAACATGAAAAAACCACAAAATCTTGTTGTTCTGTCTTCCCTCTACTACTCATGCTCCCTGTGGCGAGGAGCATCTGGTCCTGGCAGACCACCTGTGGCAAAAGCAGTGGTGCCTCACAGGAACTGCCTTGTCAGATCTGATCTCTAACTCAGTGACCCCATGAAGCTCCCAGGATACTCTGCAGCCAATCCCTACAGTGTCTTCTTTTCAAGTATTTGGTGTAGAGACACTTCAGCTCTCACTGCTTCTGCTCCTGAAGCTAAAAGCCCAGATCTTCCCCTTTCCTGTGATGGAGCACCTTTGAACAGTTTCCTGAACACCTCTGGCTCTTTCTAGAATTGGTTTCTGCACTGTGACTCATCTGATGCTACTACTCAAGCCAAGAAATGTCCCCAGGCTGCTTTCTGAGTCTCTCTATTGTTTTAAAATCTTGCCATAGCAGGTGCTTGGTACTGACTGCATGATGCAAAGCCATGGTCTGCTGAGCAGTGCTGGCAGCCTTGCCCTCACCTGGACATGGAGAGAGCATGTGATGTTGTCTGATGCACATCACTGTAGGTGGGCTCTTGGTGGGCACTGCTGTGGGGAGCAGGGCTAGCGTGACAGTGAGGGCTGAGATTAACTGTGTGGTGGGGTTGAGGGGAAGATGGGCTCCTCCTCAGTCCATGGGAATCTATCCCTGCAATAGGCTGCTTCTTGGCTCGGGGTCTAAAGACCACATAAACATGACTGTCTGCAGGATGTGAGGAGCAAGGCATGTCTGTGGTATTTGCAGATGGTTTGGAGAGAGCCTCAGTCCTGATGCCTTCAGCCAGGTTACTCTTAGAAAAATGGAAGGTGAGCTTAGCAGAGTAGGCATCTACAGTCCCTCCTCCAGCCCAACCTGCCTCAGAAGACTTCTCATACTGGCCCAGGCAAGTGAGAGCATGGGACAAACCAGTCTGAGATGGAGATAGCACTGGTGCACAGACCTATTGTTAAAGTCCATGCATGACTATCAGCCTGCCCTCCCACAAGCTAGTTTGGGGATGAGAGAGTTAAAAATTCTGTGGAGAAAGCAGAGAACTGGAGACAGTTCACCAGAAGCCTTACAGACACATGTTCCTGTCCCGTCCCAGTTTTTTGCCTCTTTACTCTTCCTCTACACACAAGCAGGAGTTTGGGTGACAGAAACCAGGTCAGCAGTAAGAGGTTAATTGGTGCACAGCTTAACGCTGGGTCACACATGGTCTCCTAACAATTTCGTTACATGTGACAGGGTGCTGCACTCCCATCATCTTACTGGGCTTTTCCTTATTGTGTTCTGCAAATAAGGCCTGCCTCATGTCTGTCTGTCTGTCTGCAAGTGCTCTGACTCAAGGTAGGCAGAGTATCTTTACAGATGTAAAGGCTCCAAGTGCCTTGTTCCATCCTAGTACAGAATATCCTACCTGTTCCTGACTCAGAACTTCAAAAGAATGTTATTTCCAGGATGGAAATCAACACAGTCAGCCACAGTAATTTCTTATTTTTTTAGAAAAAAAGGAAGTTTATTTTCTTTTAAACCTCTAATACTCTGACTATCCTTGCATATATTGAAAACACCCTTTTCTGCACTGACTTGCTTTTTTTTTCACTTCTGATTTTCAGCTTCATTTTTTTTTTATTGCTGAGGGTTTTATAGGATTATTAGAGCTCCTGTAAAAAAGAAAACCACTGACAACCAAACCAACAACCACACATTGAGTGAGATCTGTTGCAAACACTTTCAGTGTCAGATATGCTGGAAAATCTAAAGAGAATATAGTGTTGAAATAAGATTCAGTAAGAAATGTTCTTAAACATTCTACTGAGGATTGTATTGAGTATTTTAGATTGATTTTTAATGTGGGTTTTCTTCCAGATGGTTGAGGAAGGATACTGCTGAGACAGATAACAGCTTTAATTGCACACGCTTGTTTAGCTTGACAGTTTGCAAACAGTGGAGTGACAAAGTTCGTGAGCTGCACGAGGAGCCATCTCAAGCTCTCCACAACTATAACTTATGACCAACACCCCACACGTAGGGCCCCCACCTTGTGAACCAGCACCTCTGAGACACAAATGTACCTGCATGGGCTGTATTGCTCCCTCACTGTGCAGGTGGGGATTTGGCTCACTGCAAACCTGATGTGCCTGAGGAGCAGGGCAAAGCCTTCCTCGAGGTATCAGACTCAATGAGAGCATGGGATGCCTGGGCCAGCCATGCAGGAGGGCTCTGTGTCCCAGGGCATCCAGCTCCCTGCTCAGGGCTGTGCAACACGTGATGTGCCCCAGAGCCCCGGATTAGATGCCCTGTGCTGAGGGCTTGGCTCTGGTACCAGGGCACCGAGGTTGTGGGGAGTGCCTCAGTCTTCCAATCATGGAAGGTAAGGGAGAAGAACTCAGTGGAGGGGTGCATGGCAATGGAATGAGGCTACCTGCATGCAGATCTGAGGAGAGCAACACGGCCCACAAGGGAAGCTTTGGGGTCCCTAGTGCTGGGGAAGGAGAGTATCTTCATGGGATGGTGTCCAAATGGATGGAATCTGGTTGAGGGAAAATAAGAGCAAGAAAGCTTTCTCTCTGAGGTGCTGGCAAGAAGGGTGCTGGAGCTGCAGCACGAGGGTACTGTCTCCCATTGTCTGCTTGCTGCTTTTCTGGGAAAATAGGCTGTGGCCTCTAAGCAAACAGGACTACAAAAAATAAATACCTCAGCAGACAAATCTATCAGTTTTATACTCTCCACAGAAACAATCTGAAATACCTCCAATAAAAGCTCAGGCTAAAACTGGGCCACGTGATTCACAATTTACCCTTTTCCTTATTTTTTATCAGCAATGCATGCTCAAGGTTTTTCATCTTCATCTGTATCAAAGGCTGATCTTTTCTTCTTTTCTATTTCTTTTAATCAGTGTTTGGAGCAGCAGATTTATTTGTACAGAACTAGGTAAGCTTCGGTGTTTCTTAATGTGATTTTTCAAGTGCATAGTGTTGCTGTTATACATTTCCTTTTCATCAGAAAAGCAGACTGGTCTTTCTTTTGTAATGCAAGCCTAAAAACTGACCAGGTGCCAGTTTCTGTTCTTACTGGGTTCCAGCTGCAGATGTCAATTTGCTGGCACACAGTCTAAGTTCAGCCTCAGATGAAAGGATGCTGCAGACAGCAGAGGCAGAGGGTTTGCTGCAGAGTGGTAAAATGCATTTCCTATTTGCAGAAGGATCAGTCTGCCCATGAAGGTCACTCCAAAGAGAATTCCATATGTTACAGTGAGGAAATGATGAGGAGGGTTACAGGGATTCCATTCAAACAAGTGAGAATGAGCAGAAGAAGGACCAGGAAGAAGTAGGAAAGGGAATCTACAAGGGAAAAGCCATTTGAAGAAAAGAGGAATAAAATTAGAGGGATAGCAGGATAAAAAGGAAGATGAGATGGGGAGCCATTAGATGTCTGAAATGCATGGAGTGGGTACCATGACGAGGATGGGACAAGACATATGCAAAGCATTGAGTGAGCAGGCAGGAAAGGGAGTCACTGTACTTGCATTTACTTGTGCCCCTGGGATCCTAAAGAGCTTATTTTGATTCTCAGTAGTGAAAAATATCTCCAGTGGTGTTTTTAACTAGTTTTCAGGGCAATAAAAACAGTGGTCAAAACTCAGAAGTGCTGCATCTGAATGAGAAATAAAACATAAGCATAGATTGTATCTTTAAGAGGCCACTATTAGTTGCAATCCCCACTGTGACAAGATAAAGAGGAATTCAGACTGCGTTGGTGTTGTCACCAAACTCATCCATTGTTTTTCATCTTATTAAATGGTGTGTTCAAGTTTGGAGAGGTCTCCAGTTTGGAGACCTAGGTTCTCTTACAGTTCTGTACATCTAGTTAGTGAGTAAAAGGACATAAACCTCATTGTAAATTGCCATTCTAGGCATTATGCCCTCATCCAACATACACCAGCTTAGTCCAGCCTTGCTTCACTGCCCCTTAGACTCCAGGCAGCTGGGGTAATACACTTGACACCCCAGCTATTCTCTTTTTTCAGGCTAACTTGCACACTGGATGTAAGGTATTCATATACAGGCAACATTTACAAAAGGTTCATTTAAAAGGAAAAATCTTCTCTTGCCTGGCACATCAGGTTCTAGTTAAGCCTGAGAACAGAGGTTAATCCTCTGCAACACATGTCTGGCTTCTAAAATGTTATTGCAATATTACAGTACAGTTCTTCCCATAAGAGAGATAAAGATTAAAAAGTCTAAGGGCATGAAAATCAAGCAAGATTAACAGCCACTAAGACAGATGTTTAGCTACCTCCTGCTGCTCTGTCCCAGAGTAAAACCTTTCATTTCTAGCTTTCCTTCTCATGTGCTCTCCTCTATTTTCATGTTTATATCCATTTCCTCATCTGCCTGGAAGACAGTTGTTAAGATGTTCTAAATTTTGACCTCAAAACAAAGTGTGTTGCAGACAATTGCCCTGGCTTGCTATTTTCATCACAACATTTATGCCTTGCACCCCTCTGCATCACGTCAATGTAACTTCATTGATCTTTGCTGACCAGGTATTTTACAACCCAGGTTTGCTCTGTGTTTGCATAGTTGATTTCTAATCCCATCCTTACCCCACAACTTATGTCCATCTTGATCACTTAATTAAGATTTGTTTTCCATTTCCATGCCAGTGATTTTTCTATAGAGCCTCCACCTTAAAATTTGCTTTCCCAATGACTCCAACACTACTTGCTTGTCTGCTCCTCTTCTTGATACTACTCTTTTTTTTTTTTTTTAATTTTGGTTTCTCAAACCTTTTACAAGATAAATCACTACTGTACTGTAGTCACTGTTTTGCTCCTTTGTTCTCTGGCATGCAGTATCTGGATGAGGTTCTTCCATACCATCTATTTCATAGTATCCATTGGCTTGCAGTTCTCCCTCATCTAATCAGCTCTCAAATCAAGCTCTGGTAGCCTCTGGAGAATGGGTTCTATGTTTTCCTTTTAACTGTGATGTGAAAGGTGCAAACATTGTAGTCAGTTGAAAAGAATGAATGTTTTAGATGCCAGGCTCTAAACCAAATTTCCTAAAGCCACTCTTCTTGACCACAGGCAGAGCAGTGATTGCTAATAATTACTCTGTAAAAAGATGCATGAAACAATACACATTTGTATGAAAAAGATTCTGTCTTTTCTTTCTTGTTAATTTCCCATCAAGAGAGAAACGACCTCACCAGCATTCAAACAATCTGATATCTACTGTAAACAGGGACAGCAATAACCTAGGAAAACTCTCATTCTAATTTTCCACTTGGTGAACAAGACTAGGTATTTTTCTATTTTAGTATGTTCTGAATGTTATTCATTATTGAAAAGACCATGGTAATCATAGCTACGACCTTTAGAAAATAGAAATTAATTTCTTCATATGTAAGTGAATAGCATTTGTCCCTCTGGATGGTAAAGTCTTGAGTTCGGGTTAAAACCAAATTGTTTTCACTTTTTGAGACAGAAGGGTAAATTCAGGCTAACTAAGCTGTAAGACTTTCAGTGTTCTGTCTCCTGGCTGATTATCAGGGTAATGTTGAATTTGATAGAATTTCACTGAAGAAGAAACGGATGTCCTCTATCCAGCAACATTTTTCTTATCTGACCTGTCCATTTACTCCCTTTCTGCACCAGTTTTAGGGGTTTGAAGTGTTCCTAATTGAAATTTAAATGTGAATACATATTCTTTTTCTTTCCTTCTTTTGTCTTCATCAAGAAGGTATCTGAATACTAAACCAAATGACCTTTTCTGCTAACAAATCTGAAATGCCAGCATTGTGCTCTTTATGAATATATATAGACTGGGAGGGCAGGAGCTTCAAAAGCCATCTCAAGGCGATAGAGTGGAACTTAGAGACCAGGAGAAATAATAAAGCCAAGTCTGTACTACACCCAGTGTCTGAAATATCAAAAGACAGCTAAACACTGCTATGGAAACCTAGCAGTGACCATTGCTATGGTCATACAGTACATACAGTGCCCATTGAAGGCATGGTTTACTAAGCACAGAAAGCACCTCCAAAAGGTAATTTGCATGAAAGGCAGGCTGGACAAAGTCACTTTTCCTTAAAAAAACAATAGAAACATACCTAAAGAGAAATGTGAATGGCTGAAAAAGAAAATAAATCTCATGCAACAGGAGAAGGGAAACTTTGTCCCCACATCACCTGGCTGGTGAGCCCTATGTAGCTCCACTTGCACCCATATTGTTTGGGAGAACACTGGAGAGCCAGGACAGTGGCACAGAGAGATAATAGTAAATAAAGAAGCTGTTCTGATTCACATTGCATAGGAGACTAATAGTCGAGCCACAACATGACAGAGAAGTGAATCTCCAAATCGGCTGTAGTATTAGGGAGATTAAAGAGAATCCTTTTAGTATCCTATTGAATTTTCAAAGTCTAGTGCTAGCAGACTCCTCAGGAAAAAGTGACTAGGATAAAAGCACATACTTCTCATGTGAAATGATAGATGCAAATAGAACTGTATTTCTGAGAAACCATGCAAGGTGCTTGAGAATCTAAATAAGTTTGTTGATCTCAAAGCAATCTGCAAAGCTGCAAGTGTCCATTTGGAGGCAGGTACCATCAGGTGCAGGAAATAGGGGAGAAGTTCCTCTGCTCTGTATTATCTTATGTCCTTCTGGCAAGTGGCAGCAGGTTTAAGAACGTTTGTATTGTCACAGAGAAAATATAAAAAGCCTTTGGTTTGTTGTGACCCAAAAGAGAAAAACTGCTTGAGCCATATTGCTCATGAGATCTAGCAACAGTTGAATAAAACATGGAGTAAGCTGTTAGAATTCAAACCTTTAGGTGGAGTCCATGATTCATGTGACTCTACCAATGAGCTCAACCACTTCAAGGTTTTTTTCAAATTATCAGCACATTTCAGGTTCCCCACTTTGGTACTAAACTAATGCTACACATGGTAATTGGTAATAGGCCTACATTTACAGCTCTTGAAGTTTGGCACCACAAATACTCTTGTCCATCACCCTTGTATTTGGTTGGTGATTTTTATTAATCACTCAAGCTTTTTGGCTAGCACTTTGGCTGTGTCTTCCGCAGAGAAATCAATGCTAAAAGCAAAACTATCTTTAAGACACAAAACAAAAGTAAAATTTCTGCAACAATAGCCCATAACTGGCTCTCAGGCATCATCTGAGAACCTATATATTACATTCTTCAATATTGCTATATTGTATATTGCTATACAGACAATTTTAATATTAATTTTGCAACAATTTGTAATGAAGAGAAGAAAGCAAAGACTGGTGAACCAGTCCAAGATTATATGGAAGACAAGACCAAATAGCCAGTGTTTCAGGACAAAGATCACAAGGAAGAACAATGGGCAGAAAATCTTACTTAGGTTATTCTCTTCCCATATCCTAAGTGCCTGATAGAATTAGACTCAAGCTACTAAACCTTATCTTTAATAGGTACCTAAGGTACCTGTTAATATTATTTGTTCTGTATAACTGTCATGTCCTAATTGCTTTGGTACTTCTAGGAAAAAAAAATATTAAGTCTATCAGTCTGCTGATTGAAAACTATTTAAAAATTGGAAACAACAGGCAAGACTTTTCAGGACAAATATGAATCAGTAATCACTAGTCCCATTGCTGGGATTAGTGCTGGAACCAGTTTAATTAAGCATTTTTTTTCAATGACCTAAAGAAGCTATTTCATAACAAAATTCCCAAGTTTTCAGGTGGTACTGAGGTTTTTCCAGTGGTCCAATGCTCTACCAAAGGCAAGTAACACGAAAAAGAACTAATATGGGCAGAAAGGTGGCAGATATATTCAAGGCAGAGAAATATAAAGGGATGCAAAAGTAATCTGAAACACACCTCCTTTATGTTCAACAACTACCTAATAGAGAGGATATCTTGGAGTACTCACTGAGAGGTCAAAAAATAAGTGAATAAAGAGCAGCAGACAAAAAGGCCAATAAAATATTTAACATCATCAGTAGGAGACCTAGGAATAAAATCAAAGGCATCATTTTGCTTCTATACATAAGCAAGTCCTATACTGAATTCTGTGGGTTATTCTGGCCTTCATATCTCAAGAGAAATGGCCTGGAGTTAGAGAAAGTGCCAACAAAGGCAACTACAAAAATCAAGGCTGTGGAGTATCTGCTTTATTCTGAGAGATTTAAAAGGCTGGGACTCTTTGAGGGGGAGGCTGATAAGAGAATGTGACTCAGGTTTTAAAGGTCTTTAAGGTAGAAGGCAAATGGAATTCAGAAATCACAGCACATCCCACCTAGTTTTACCTTTAACAGCCTTAATAAAATAGTTTTGGATGCTGGGGCAGTATCAAGGTAATGGACCACTGAAAGTGCTAAAGTTTGCATACCCTTCTTAAATGTAATTGACTTTTTCAAACATTCCAGACAGAATATTGGGTTAAATAGGGTTTTATCTGATTGAGCTGTATAGGATTTGATCTGACCTGCCAGGACAATCGTGTTCAGGAGATCTCTGATCCCAGGGCTGCAATAGTGCAGCCTCCTCAGGCTTTCCCCAGTAAGCACTAAACTGTTTGAAGGAAAAGGAAACAAACTCTGCCTGCAGCTCCCCTATAAATCGTCCCCCAATTGCTAGACACATGGTCACATAATTCCTAATCTGCATAATATGCAGATTGACTGATTGTAATGGTTCAATTTTTTTTTGTAGAGAGTATGATACTATGCTGATAGAAAAGGCCATGTCTTCTATGAAGATGTGAATTTTCTCAGCCCTTCTGTGTCCAGAATTAGAGTGCTGAGTCAAGGTTTTGCAGGTGGTGCTTGCTGTTTAGTGAGACAAAACCTCTCTATTTTTGAGGTATTCCCAGATACAGACCTTAACCACAAGCCTGGATAAAGTCCTTCCTCTATTGAACAAATAATTCTGTTAGAATCATAGAGAGAAGCTACCTTTATTTTCACATTTGAAGAACCATTGACTTCTGATGTGACTGCCAGGGCTTACATTTAATTAGGAATTGTTTACACTGGCTACTGCATTCAGCTTGGCTGTTGAGCTGAAATATTTGCGAGGAACAAAAGAAAATCCATACTGTCCTTCTTACTCATGAAATAGCACTGGTGCTTATCTGAGGTAACTTACTGTTGCAAACTGATCTTTTATTCAGTCTTACGTGTCACAGCTTGCCCTATGTAAAATGGGGACAATAACAGTAAGACTGGCTATAAAAGTAATGCTGTCTTCCATGGCAGTGAAGTTGAGATGAGCAGTGACTGCCCACTTAAAGCTCCCATATTCTTTGTTGAAGTTGTTCAACAAAGTAGACTCAGGCTCCTCTTGCGTCATTCTTCAGAAAGGCATGAATATGGTTCAGATACTTCCTTGAGTTTTTTTACATATTCAACAGGCAAGAGCAGCTCTGTTTTTCACTCTTATTTTCTGCCAGGAGTTTAGCACCAGAGGATATAGAAGTGGAACCAAAATCTCCAGAATTTACATTCCCACAGTTTCAGACAAAAGGACCAAAACAAATTTCCCTCCTTCACAATGGCTTCATCATCTTAGAAAAAAAGTAAGCAGGGTAATTAATATTCATTGATTATCCTCATGAAGGAAAGGAGTTTTCACAGCAAGCTAGGTGAATTAAGCCCTGGAGAAAGGCAGGCATTACATCGCCTGCTGTTTCCTTGCCTTGCTATCTCCTGGTTCATAAAGCAAGTGCTTTGTCTCCCTGTAGGACCTGACAGCCTAAGTAATACGGGTCATTGCCTCGCTGCAAAGCAAGAGAGAACAAAGGAGTGCAGTATTTGTGGAAATGCTTCTTGCAGACCAAGCACGTTGTGTTGGCTGGGAAGATGGGAGATCAGAGGAGACTGGCACACCGCCAGTGCCAGCAAGGCTGCACCTGTGAGTGGTGGGAATGGTGAGCCTGCATCTCCTCCTCTGGGTAACACCCAGGCAGAGAATTACCGTTTGATGGGAAATTTAGAAATATTTGCAATTTGGGCAAACCAGGTTGATCAAACACCTACTGCTATGAAATGCCAAACTGAAATATTTCCAGTTGGTATGGCAAGCTTTTCTCTTTGTCAGGCTGCTCACCTGTCTCTGCCAGGTTCTCAGCACATGAACTCCAGTGGAAGGAAAACCTTTGGGGGCTGCCTCGTGTACCCTTTGGCAGAGCTCACTCACGGCATATGTATCCAAAATGGAAGTAAAACTGACCTGGAGAGGACTTGAGCTCACAGCTTGTCACATGCTACAGGATGCCAGGTTTGCAAGCCATGGTTGTGAGAAATCATGCAAAATTCTCACAGGAAATCTGAATTTCAGGGCAGTGATAAAATTTGTAATAATCCAAATCATCAAAACAACTAAGTTTCAAAGAGGAATGTTCAGGCTGATGTTAATACAGTGTAACAGGTTGGGTTGTGAACCAGTCAGTTTGAAACGGACATAGTTCAGGTGGAAAGTTTTCAGTAGAGCTGAGACCTTCAAATATTAGGGGTTGTCCAGCATGTACACCCCTAATTTTAGTTTCTCCTCATTTAACCCCTGTTTCTGCCACATCCGTTGTTTTCTATCATTGGGTCACAAAAATTCTTATTTGGATTCAATGTGAGTGACTCACAGTAAACCATGCATTCAGGAGGAATAGAAAATATTTGTGGTGTGTATCCACAAATAATTTGATTTTTACTCATTCGGTTGCTATGCCAAATAATTTAATGAATGTTTTCTGAAACAAAATGTCAGCCTGTGGCTTGACTGCAAACTATTCAATAGATGTATTCTTACCTGTGTTCATTATTGTTGCAAATCTGCATTAAAACACTGGCTGACCTCAATGATTGATGTAAGCACTCAACTTCATTAATTACCTATGCATCTAATTAAGCCTTTTCTATAGCTTCCTGTCCCAGGTAAGCTGGGATATACATACTCTTCATGTATATTATGCATATTTAAATTAATATAACATTGCAGACAAAAATATTATAAAAAAACTCAAAACAAAAAACAAAAGCATGAGATGATGCTAGAGATGTTCTGAGCCCAGTGAAAACCTGACAGGCAGTGGGAAACGCTTTCTTTCCAGCCATGGCAACCACACAGAGGAGATTCACATCTGTGAATCTCGGTCTTTTAGACTAAAGATCAAACTAGTCTTGGATATTAAAAACACCCTGAATTCGGAATTTTGCTGGCAACTTGCTGCCTCAGCTAAAATCTATGGCAAAAGGGTCGTGCTTTTAGAAGAGTCAAAACACTGTCCCTTGTACAGAAAGCAGACACATTTCATGGGAACTAGCTCCCCTGTGTAATCTTCATGAGGCAGGTTTGGCTGACAGATAGTGCAAGAGATGAGGTTTTCTTCTTCAGCCAATTTAGCACTTTTGAAAGGAGACAGAGATTTGTCAGGTGCAACAAGTGATTAGTAGACCAATTAATAAAATTTTTGCTTTCTAATCTAGTATTTTCAACAATTTTTTAATCTTATAGATCTGTTCCTTAAGATCCATAGTAATCTGTGGCAGAGATGAAACCAAGAACTGACTCTGCAAACACAAAATTAAATTCTCCACTCCTACGTGTCTTCAAATGACATCAGTCCTTTGGGGTTTTTTTTCCCCCAGAGGATTTCTTCCTGTGCATCATCACAGCATCATGGTCACTATGGGTAACATGTCTAGGCTAAGCCAGCTCTCTGTATTCCCTAGGCTTCCCTAGGAAAACAGATGGTTCCAGAGGGCAGTTCAGCCTTCATTTTTGGCTGGATAAGAAGAATCACAACTAAACAATCTAGAAAGAGACACACCTGGCTCACCATCCCACCAAGTTAGCCAGGCAAAGACAGGATAAACAGGGAGCAAAACCAGCCACACACAGTCTACAGCTACTGTAAAATATTTGGCTAGAGGTGAATTATTTGTGCAAATAAGATGAGCTGCAAAAAATCTAAGTAGTCCATGCTTTTTGCGTAGAGAGAGGCAGGCACCGTGTTTGGCTTTACTTGGTCCTGCCTTTGCAGCACCTTTTTTTCTCTTCAGTGCTTTTCTTCTCTCAGTGCTATTTTATGAAAGACCTAGAAAGCCTGAAGTCTCACCAGTGTTAGAATGCAGGGCAAGGGCAAAGAAAATACCTATTAAAATTTGTCAGATGTTGAGTCCCAAGAGTGGAATGGTAGTACAAGGTTCAAATATAGATTTTCAACCAAAGTGAAATTTAGTTGAAATCTGACAGCAAATTTCAGGTTTGCTTGTGGGAAGGGTTGAAAAGGGCAGAAAACAATGCAACCACAAGCTCTATTCTCCTGGGAAATCAAGCAAGAAGTATGATTCGAATTCTCCACTAACCAGTGTGTATGGGGGAAAAAAATAGATATCACTTGTCTCAAACATTCTTTGTAAAACACACCAACCAAGACTACTGGTGCATCACAAGATGGAGAAGACAATTTTCAGAAAACTAGGAAATTCGTAGGAATAGCAATTTGTAGGAAATTTGCATATGATACTGCTGCAGGTGAAACACTGCAAAAAGAGATTATTTTACAAAAAATACAGCATGAATTTTCAACCTTGTGTGATACAATTACCTGCCTGCATTTAAATGGCACTGCACAAACACTATTGCATATTGCATTTAAATGGCATTTCTTCTAATTCCAGATGGTTAAGTGGCTTGCTTCACAAGAGCCACATTTTAGCGACCTGGAAAGATTGTTACTTTCAATCCTCATTTTCATTTACTTAAACAATAATGACGAAAGAACAGGATGCTTCAGGCAGACTCAGGTTAACGGGTATAAATTGTGCTCTGGAGTATTGACTCTTTCAAGTCAGTTATTGATTCCCATAAAACAGCCTGCATCTAATTATTTTTTATCCTACTATAGAAAGTGTATGTGAATTAACCACATGCATATAAGGTCAAATCCAGAAATTTGTGTTCAGTTTTCCATTCTATATTTATTGAAGCAATGTTGCCACTGAAGCGCAGCCAGAGATCAAAGGAAAGCTGACTTTGTTCATTGATGCTTTTACACACACACACACACACACACACATATGCCAGAGTTTATGAAATGGTCTGGTGGCCAGGGCACTCTGCATGTTGTGGAAGGTCCAGCAGAGCTAAGGCCTGAACTTCGTTTAAACGACCCAGCTCCTAAGTAAAAGTGTGCTGATCCTGGGGCTATGGGTCAGTTAATGATGTGTTTATGTTAATCATGCATATTTTAAACTGGAATGTCATCTTGGACATGAAGAACATCTCCAAAGCAAGTTTCCACAACTAGTACATTCCTTCTGAAAGTTTCATGACTGAGAAATTCATGCTTTTCAATGCAGTGAAAAAAAATATAACCCATTTCCTGAGCCACTCCATGATTTGTGTTACAGACATTGAGAACTGCTGACACTGAGATGTGGCTGGACAAAGAGTGAGAGGGAGACTCATTTTCTCAGACTGGCATATCCACGGAAAAGACATTGAATTATTCACCCTCCAGTTCCCTTATCATCACTAGAGAGAAACAAGCTCTCATGAGAATAAACCCATGCTATCATGCACAGCTAAAACAGAGCAGACAATTCAAAGTCCAAATGTGCAATTTTCCCTCTATTACTTCAAGAGATCTTAGTGATGAGCAACTGAGGTGTATATTTCTTCAGCAAGGTGAGGCAAATCCCAGACCAAGAGCCCTTTCCTTGAAGGGATGAGGTCATGGAGAAGGGAAGTCATGCCTGTTGTCATGCTCCAGATCCATCACCAAGGCAGTGGCAGAAGCCAGGCTGCACCTGTGTTTCCCAAACCACTGGGACATATGGTTATTACACGTAGCAGGATGCTTTGCCCTGATAAAGTTTATCTGCTTGGCCACTTCCCATACAGTCAGATTCTTCCACATGCTTAAAGTATATGGACTTTCTCCTGTGGATCTGGGACATCTGTCCACAGTTACATCCCAGGGATTGAGAGAAAGACGAAGTATTTCATGGCTGGAGTGTGGTGAGATACATCAACCTCTACTTAATGGGGTTTTTGCTAACTTTAATAGATAATTGCATTAATATAGTGCACTTTATGTTATATCAACTAGTGTTTTCAGCTTTTATACTTTGTAGTAAGTCATTCTAATTAAGATCTTCCATCTGTTCATTTTTCTTAATAAATAACTCATCTTTTAGAAATATATCAAATTTGCCATCATTAAACTTGCGGGACAAAGTTGCAAAACCTAAATTGTTGACAAAATATAAGGCCAAGGAAGGATTTACCTTCATTTAAACCCCTTTCTAGGAAGGAGTTTAAATACACAAAGGAGTACTTTCTGCACCTCAGACTCACAGAGAGGGCTTCTTTAGCAAACTTTGTCTGAAGCACCCACTCCACCTGCCACATTCCATCAGACTACAAATTCCATCCAGCACTTTGCAGCAATGTTGGTGGGTATTTGGGGTTTGTAAAAAAAACATTCACTTCATATTTAATAAAATTACTTCAGTGTCATTTTTCCCATGTATGAGTCAGGGTGGTTACTTGAAATATCTTACAGCTGACAGAGACTTCGGTCTGGGTTTTGGACCCAGAAACCCTCTTGGGGACTACGTAGCAACTGATGCACCAGAAGATGCAACAGTTTCTTTTAAGATACGAATTTAATTAGGATTAAGTGACATGCAGCACAATGAACATTTACTTCTTGATGATCAAAAATAACACCCACACAAAAATACAGCTGTTGTTTTCAACCTTTTCCACTCAGACCTCCTTCTAAAATGTGTCCATTTGTTATAATGAAGCTCTGCATTGGCAGCTGTGTTTCTTCTGTGATTAGTTTGATCTGCTTCAAGCACCATGAGTTTGCTTTACTTTATCAGGGCCAGCCTCCATCTCTTTTAGCCTGTAATCAAGGAACCATAATGCACAATATTTGTCTGTCTCAAACTTCTGCTACCTTTCAGCTCATTACATCAGTCTTTCCAAGATGTTTCAACAGTAGGAGGGGTTGAAATCCTTATTGAAATTTGACCCTTCCTCAGTGGATTTAAGCAGAATCAAAGAGAAAGTGCCTAATCAAAACCATAATGCCTGACTGTTACCTGTGAACAAAGCCTCCAGGAAAACCTCTGCTCAGGAGGGCTGGCTGGTGCTGAGCTGCTCATTTGCTGTCCTGTCCTTGCAGACAGCTCAGCTGACACGTGGTGCCCACTCCTCTCTTGTCCCCACTGCTGAACTGGCACAGTGGTTTCCCTGCCCTCCACATCTCTAATGCTGTCTGCAGAGAGGGTTCTTAAAATCTTCTTGCATAGTTGGAGGGAGCACTTTGGGATTCAGCTTTCTGTGAGTAATGTCACAGCATTTCAACACATGAACTGACTGAGGGACCGTAAGAGTCACACAAATCTGCTTCTGAACTCCAGTGTTCCCAGCAGCAGAGCAACTGCCACTGTACCAAAACTGGCAATTTATGGATGCAAAGTGAATGTCAGACTGGATTCAAAGCCCCCTCTGAACTTCATTGCACTTGAATATCTACTTTAAAAGTTCCCATTTTTATTCTTTTCTGCAACATTAACTTTGTCTTTCAGCCCCACTGGAAATCATCTGGCCTCTCTTTGAATGAATTGATTCTGAGCACCCAATTCATTACTGCACTATAGGGAAAAATTATTACAGAAACTCTGTGCCAAGCATCCTGATAGCCAGCTGATGCAGAATTGTAAATGGTAGTGGAGCGATGATTTCTTGATATTTTTCAGATTGCATGTATTAATAAGATTATTTATTTTAATAAGTGCTGGCAGCATATGTAACCTCTTCAGAGCACAATACCAGAAATTTGTTGACAAAGTTGTACAAATCAATACATCATGTACTCCTTCTATTGTTGGTTTCTTTTTTCTGGGTTTCAGAGAGGCTTTTTATATCTGTTAGAAATATATTTATTTATGGGCATAAGAGCATTTGTAGAGGTCCAACTACTCCATTGGCCTTTCAGTACAGCAAAGCTTTAGTAAAGCAAAAGCTTTAGTAAACCATGTAAGAAAGAGGGGAGATGTGTTGTGCTTTCCTACTCATGCATCCATGCAATAATCCATGACTTAGGGATGTCCTGAGCTCATGCATGCGTTTAATCAGAACTGGTGGATTTTCACACCTTGTATAAACTGCTTTTTGCCCTTTCATAGCCTCTGCGTCCACCTGTTGGAATGATAACAGCTAATTTTGAGCTCATAACTTTGTAAATATAGTGAGACTGGGTTTTCCTTACGTGTCTTACTTTGCAACCTGTCAACACTGAATTTCATTTGCTATTTTATTACCCAATTTATCAATAATAATGGAATCACAGAATGTTACAGGTTGGACAGAACTTTAAAAATCATCTAGTCCCAACTTCCCTGCCATGAATGGGGACACCTACCACTAGACCAAGAACTTATCCAATATGGCCTGGAACACTGCCAGGGTCAGGACATCCACGACTTCCCTGGACAATCTGCTCCAGTATCTCAGCACCCTCACAGCAGAGACTGAAATTAATTGCTTCCAAATATCTAACATAAATTTCCCCACTTCCAGTTTGTACCCATTATTCCTTGTCCTATGATCAGTTCCAGATGAAGAATCCCTCTCTGACTTCCCTGGAGGGCCCCTTCAGATACTGGAAGGTTGCTATGAGGCCTCCATGCAACCTTCTCTTCTCCAGGCTGAACAACCCATTTTCAGCCTGTCTGCACAGGGAAGGTGCTCCAGTCCTCTTTGTGGCATTCCTCTGGACTTGTTCCCACAGTTCCATGTTCTTCTTATGCTGGGGACACCTGAACTCTACACAATGCTTCAGGTGAGGTCTCACAAGAGCAAAGTAGCAGGGGAGAAGCACCTCCTTCATGACCTATAGTAGCAGGAGTGAATAACCTCCTTCCAGCATGACCTGCTGGCCACACTCCTTTTGATGCAACCCAGGACACGTTTGACTTTCTGGGCTGCAAGTGCACACTGCCGGCTCATACTGAGCTTTTGTCAACCATCATTCCCCAGTCCTTCTCCACAGGGCTGCTCTCAATCACTTCTCCAGCCAGCCTGTAGGTGTGTCTGGCATTGCTTCAAAAGAAGACCTTGCACTTTACTTTGTTGAACTTCATGAGGTTTTGCATTGCCCCTGCTCTCAAGCATGTCAAGCTCCCTCTGGATCCCTTCTCTCCAGCCTGGTGACTGCACCACAACTCTCTCACTCTGAGTTTCCTCAGCAGGTCCTTATCCATCCACAGAGGCCTCCTGGCATATTTGCCTGATTTCCTCCTTGTCAGATGCATCGCTTCTGAGCTTGGAGGAGGTGATCCTTGAATATCAGTAAGCATTCTTGGGCCCATCTGCCCTCCAGGGCTCTATTCCATGGGACTCTACTGACTGGGTCCCTGAAGAGGCCAGAGCCTGCTGTCCTGAAGTCCAGGGCCCTGAGCTTATTGTGTGCCCATCACATTGCCCTGAGGATCTCAACCATCTCCACCATCTCGTGGTCACTGCAGCCAAGGCTGCCTTTGAACCCTACATTCCCCACCAGCTCCTCCCTGTTGGTGAACCTCTCCTTGTCGGCTCCTCAAACACTTCCATAAGGAAGTTGCCATTGACACATTTTTATTTTTAACCTTTTACTCCTGTCCTTTAACAATCTTTTAACCTGAAAAGAAACATTCCTCTTACAACCACTTACAGAATCTTTGGTGACAAAAATTTCACACAACTGTTTCTTATTTCACAGAATATTCTGAGTTAGAAGGGACCCACAAGGATGATCAAGTCCAGCTTTTAACTGAATGGTCTGTACAGGGATTGAACTTATTACCTTGGTGTTATTGGCACCATGCTCTGACAGCTGAGCTAATCTCAGGGTTCAACTTGTTAAAACCTCTTCAGAAATCAACACATCTTTTTACTGACTCCTTACACACTATTCTTGTAAGGAAATAAATTTTTCACTATGGAAAATTTTGAAATATGGAAAATTCTGACTCTCCCCAATTTCACTGTATTTGTCCAAGACTCTGCTAGTTTTGTTGGCATGAATCTGTGTCAGGGCATGTTTAGATCCACAGTATCCTTGGGGTGGCTGACTGCATGGGAACACCACAAGCCCTGAACATTCTGCTCTGTGTAAAGTGCAGGTGCCAGACTTTGGTGCTGAAATTAGCACCTGGGAGGAATGCCCAGGCCACCAGATCCCATAAAAGGGCAGCAAGATGCTACCCCAGATTTAAAAGCTGCTGCGACTGGTGGATCCTAGGGTGGTGACTATCTACCCCTCTCTCTCCTTTCACTTTCTTTTCTTACCACCTTCTCCTCAGAATGTATTGTAAGCCTGACAAAAAGTCCAGTCAGTGCTTTGCTAAGTACCTTATTCTGTCTGGATGCTTTAAAGTTTGCTAAGTAAAAGTTTACCAAGTGCCTTATTCTATCTGGATGTTCTAAAGTTTGCAAGGAAGAGTTGTTTGTTATTGAACCTCCAAGATTTTTATTGTTTCTTCCATGCACCACCCAGAGTAAATCAAATTACCTTCCCCTAAACCCACCCAATGGGCCAAGGCTTTACAGAATCATTTGGACAGTGCTTTCAGGCACATGGTGTGATCCTTGGAGCTGTCCTGCTCAGGATTGGAAGTAGAACTCAGTGATTCTTGTGGGTCCCTTTCATCTCAGTATATTCTGTGATTCTATGATCCCATCATTCTTGGCAGAGAAAACATCAAAGCTGCAATCCACAACAATTTGTTTCTCTTGGTCTTTTTTAAAATTTATCATCATGTTTGGAACCTTCTGTTCCCATTGTAACAAGACTGGTTTAAGAGAGATACACGGCTAGAAGAATTAGTTTAGGATTTTCAGATCTGGGTTCACTAAGAATAAAGGGAAGAATGCTATCTAGTCCTGTTTGCCTATTATTCCTGCTATAATTTTTTGTAAGACTTCTTGAACCACTCCACTTTGAGATATCTATTCTGATCCCAGAAATTTCTTTTCATCTCATCTTGCAAGGAATTTAGAAGTTTTACGCCTGTTTTTTTATGTCAGTGTGATAATACATTATACATTGTATTGGTTCCCAATTAAATATTTGAATCTTTTTGATGGCAACAGAGTAATTCCCTAGGAAGATTAATAAAAAAATATAGCAGAGCAATTGAATAGCAATAACTGCCTCAGTTTCATCAAATTCATACTTCATCCCAGAAGCGTAAGTGACTTGAGCAGGGTGACAGCTCTCCAGATTTAACTAGCTTGTAACAGTTTGAGATCTGTCTAACTGAGCGAGCCTAAAGACTATGACAGCACTGCTCATTTTTCTCAGTGAAGGTTTACATACTGGGGTCCATATTGCTTTTGAGCATCAGATTGATGTGAAAACAAAAGTCATGTGGGAGAATGATATGGGTTATTGACCGCACTGCAGGGAATATGAAGGCAGAAAGGAGAGCATTAGTGTTTACAGACAGCTGAGCTAAACAAGGATTCCAAATGCTCCCCACTAAGAAGTATTTGAGCCGTGACCACTAACTAGCAATTTTCATTTTAGACAGCATATTCTTTTTCAGTTTAACACAACTGCTATGGGCAAGACTTTTTTCTCTTTGCTTGCTTTATAAGTTGTTTAAATACCTGAAAACTGTTGAACTGGAGAAAAGCATTGAGATTTTAAAATTATCTGGTGAAAAGGTGTGTGAAACAGCTGGGTTTGAGATTGAAAAACAGAGTTTCCTCTATGTGGGATTTTTTCCTCCCACAAGAGTCCTATGACAGGTATCACTTGGTTTCTCAGTTCATTGTCAAGGTACAATACACTTGCCCAAGGGTACATGCAAGTACCAGTCTTTCACGCAGAGGTGTCAAGGACACTGGATCAAGGAGAAAGTCTGGAGCTTAGAAGCACATACTGGGAGCAGATGAGTTTACCTGCTGCATCTCCTTTTATGTTTTTTCACTGCTGTGAAGAAAAGATGTGCTGCTTTTACCTAAACTTAGAAAAGGGAGAAAGCTTGAACGCTGCACAGTGAATTTCTGGGAGGATCACAGTTCACACCAGGTGTAAACAAGAGTACTAGCACCAGAGGAACATGTTTGGAGTTGAGTTTCGCCTCCTCTCAGTTGGTTTGGAGCAATAAAACTGTATTTTTAAGAAAACATGGCACAAACCACAGGGCCTGACACAAGTAGCAAGTGGGAAGACTGGAATTCTATGAGCCTTTCAAAGCAATCTGCCGCCTCAAACACAAAGCAGAGAAAAAGGAAAGAGAGATCACACCTGCTAGAGGAAATTAGTGTGCTCTTAAACACACTGGGAAGACCATGAATTTGGCAAACATGTCCTCTTTCCCAGGACATTTCTATGATCAGTTGAAAAGTGTTCACTGGGAACCCTGTTGTCAGAGCTGGAAACCTTGGGAGGGTGCTTCTTGCTTTTTCTCGTGAGCAAGGGATCTTTTCTTTCATATTACATAGGCAGGCAATATTATGAATCACTTCAGGGAGTTCTGTTTTGATTTTCTCACAACAGCTATAAAATTTAACCTCATCTCTCCATGGGTTTTTACTGATGCCTTGTTAGTAACTTTAAACAATTGTCAGTTTATTACGGGAAATACATAAAACCAAACCAAATTCTGTCTTGGGCAGGTTTCTGTCCCTGTTTCCAGTGTGACTCAGGAAATTACCAAGGATAAGTGGAAAAACCAAAACACTCTTCACATTTATTTCAACATAATCTTTTTTAAAAATTATTTTAGTTACATTTGTCTTAATTTTGCTCTTAACTTTGATACTATTGTCTCTTGATGGAGTGATGATTTTATGCATGTGAGTTATGTCCAGGAGAACTGAATCAAATTGCTTATTTTTGACAGCTGTCTTACATGTATTAGAGGCACAGGAGTCACCTCACTGAGCTTGTTCTGGGGAGCCCCAGCTTTATTTTCTGCCTCTATTTCTCATATGGTTCATCTGAGTACCAGACCTGCAGTTTACATATTCTCTTCCAGAAGAGAATGAAGGAAGAAAAAGGGAAAATTACCTCCACATTACCAGCTGATTTGAAAAGGGTCACACACAAACATCAAAATCAAAGGTTGAACGTTTGCCACTGGACAACATCTAATCCATTATAACTAAATATGTTTTTAACTATGTATGATATAATATATATTTTAGTATTTTATATATACAACGTATTATATGGCTATTAAAATTACAACACTGGGTCTCAGGGTTGATGGCAGGAAGAAAAAAGTTTCCTAGGCTGGTGTGGTCACAAGGACAGATTTTTCTCTCAGCCTCAGAATACTGACTGGTCTGACACTCTCAGCAGATCAAGTCATATTTTAATCTTGAGATTTTCTGCAACCAGCAGCAACAAACAACACCTGCTTCCTAGGCAGAAGTTAAGCAGTGATACAAAGCCTCCTTGCCTGTAAAGAGCACAAGAGGCTTTGCTATAGGTTTTGTCCAGATAAAATGTGATCACGTGCCTTGAGACATTACTTTTGTCTTTCTTAATGTCTCTTTTTTCAGTATATAAGAACCCTGACAACAGAATATTGGCACAATAATTGCAAAAAAAACAAGAGAGTGAAAACTTATATAATGGAAAATGGTTTATGCAATAGACATCATAAAACTTGTGAAGTTTGTGGTTTGACAACGTCAGACACTTGACTCTATTTTGACCAAAGGGAGATGGGGCAATGAAACGGATGTGCATGTAAGTAAGTGTTTGGGGTTTTTTTTCTGGGGTTTCTGGGGGCACACTAACAAAAGGAGAGGAGCCAAATACCTTTAAGGGACCAAGGAATAGATCGGGTAAACCCTCCACAGGTCTGTGTTTCTACTGGCTTATGACGTATAAAGAAATAAGAAGGGATATATCCATTACTGTTCTAAG
This sequence comes from Platysteira castanea, assembly GCA_013397175.1. Lineage (NCBI taxonomy): Eukaryota > Metazoa > Chordata > Aves > Passeriformes > Platysteira > Platysteira castanea. The sequence continues at coordinate 526,778 of VYXC01002940.1, forward strand.
ATATTCCATGCTCATGACAAAGATGTTCTAGCCCAGTCTATGGACCAACTTACTGATAAAAAGGAATTAACATGTCAAATAAACCCGTTTTCCTTTGGCATCAGATTTATTGTGTTACAAAGATCAAGACCTAGTAAGTCATATCTGGGAAAATCACTCTTCTGCTGTCATCTGTTTTATGTTGATGCATTTTTGGTCTGGGAAAGTACATGAAAACCCGAATGCAATTTCAAAGAGTCCTACAGAAGTATAGATTTGTTGAGTAGACATTAGATGATATCCAAAAATAAATTTTATTACACTTTTTATTGAGCATCATATTTGTTGTTTAGCAGATTTATGAGGAAAAAGTGTTTCTACAGCTGTAGCCCTAGTAATATCTTTAATAATGGTGGGGTTTGGTTTGGTTTTTTTATGTTGGTTTGAAGGGTAGCATGTCCTTCTGACAGAAAAGTAATCAAGTATATTTATAGATATGATGATATATTTATAGATATGATGAAACAGAATACATACATAATGGACATAATGAAATAGAATACAAATATAAATATCCCCAAAGATTGAACATGATCATTTGTTTCACAGTCAATATACATGCAGGTGGTTCCTCTTACCTATCCTAACTTTATATAAAAAAAAATACGGTAGGTGAAACCTCTTTGAATTTGTGCATAATATTTTTCATAGAAAAATGCTGACATGAAGACAAGCTTTTCAGCAGGAAGGTGGAATTTCCCATTTGGAAAACATTACAGGATTATGAAACTGCCCACATACCTGATTTCATCAATCTCTGAATAAAGACTTTTAATTAAATTCAAAAGTTTTGGATTTAAAGGTGAATTTACTATTCTAAATCAGAATCAAAGTCTCTGATATCAAATTATTTGGGTGATGAATCACTTGAACATTTTGGTGAAAAGGATGGATTATCTGTTCTTGAGAAGTACTATAATCTGTATTTTCTCTCTCTTTTAGAGGAGAATAATCAATTCTTACATTGTTTGTATTTCTAGTCTGAAATTTTACAGGCTTAGGATAAAAATATGTCCTGTCCAATTTCAAGAAATGCCAACTGAGGCATTCTGAATTGCGCAGACTACCTGGCAGTTACCAGGACAATGTTCTTTCCAAGGTGTATCTTCCAGATTGTAATATGTTCAGGTTGTCCAGGCTTTATAATTATTCTGAAGGAGATTCCTTGGATATATGTGCAAACCCAAACTTCGCTGAAACCAGTGACTTTTGGAGAGGTCTTGAAACAACTTCGTAACTTCAGAGCAGTACCCTGCCTTCAAGCCTGAAGCCTAAAACAAGGGCACCTTAAAGCAATGTCCGTGGCATGGTGGTAGGGTTTGAGCACCCATGGATTAGAAGGACTGACAGGTGGTTATCAGGCTCATTGTAGTACATTTAATGAAGAGACTTCTCTGGGAGATCAGTTCATGGTATGGATTAGCTTATGAGAGAGAGCTCCTCCATAAATTCACCTCCTGATGTACAGTGCACTGCAATAATACTTCTGATATCTAACTTTTCATAATTAGACCAACATCTGAACTCTTTCACAGAAATTAGAAATGGAGCAGGTGTTGTGGTTTAACCCCAACTCAGCCCCACACAGCCGCTCACTTCACTCCACTGGGATGGGGGACCAAATCAGAGGGGTGAAAGTGAGAAAACATGTCGGTTGAGATAAAGACAGTCTAATAGGTACAGCAAAAACTTTGCACAAGCAAAGCAAAACAAAGAATTCATTCACTGGTTCCCATGGACAAGCAGGTGTTCAGCCACCTCCAGGGAAGCTTGGCTCCATCACATGTAAGGGCGCCTTGGGAAGACAAACGCTGTATCTCTGAATATCCTCTCCTTCCTTCTTCTCCCCCAGCTCTGTAGCCTGAGCATGATGCCATGTGCTGTGGGATATTCCTGCAGTCGGTTGGGGCCAGCTGCCCTGTCTGTGTGCCCTCCCAAATCCTTGTGCACCCCCAGCACTCTCACTGCTGGGTTGGGGTGAGGAGCAGAAAAGGTTTAGACTGTGCAAATGCTGCTCAGTAATAAGAAAACCATCTCTATATTATCAACCCTATTTTCAGTGCAAATCTGAAACACAGCCTCGTACTAGCTACCATGAAGAAAATTACTCCAGCCAAAGCCAGCCCAGCAGGGGAGCTCTGTGTGGTTCCAAAGTGCAAATTAGAGCGTTTGAGCTCAGAAGAAGCGGGAAGGAGGGAGCAGCCTGCAATAGGAGGGCTCTGCAGCTGTGGGACCCGAGGTGACCCCACTGAGGTGTTTCCAGGCTTGTACCTGATACAGATCTATACCTCCGCTGCTGTTCAGCTGAGCCTGAGGCATGATGATGACCTAAAGCACACGTGAAATTCAGCTCAATGAGCTGATGCTAAAACAGTATGAAATGTCGGTTCTCAGCAAGGGTAATGACAGTTCTGGGGCATAAGTCATCTGTTGGGACACAGCCAGACAGCAGCAAATTGCAGACTAATAAGAGAAAATATACATGAGATATGGTAGGTGTGATTAAGTTTCAGGGCAGATTTCTGCAAAATATGACTATAAGGATTGTAACACAGAGGAAGGGGTGGGGCAAAACCAGCATGAGCCACAAAGGAGGGTGTGACTGGCAACACTGAGGTGCATTTTCATCAGTGAGCCAGCATTCAAGGAAAGAGCCAGCTGAGGCTGTTGAGGGTGCCTTTTGGGAAGGCAAAACCACTTGGATTCCCGCAGCATAAGCTGCAATTTGAAGTGGCAGAAATACTGGCAGAGGTTATGGTTGTAAACTGAGCAACAGCAGCAGGTGGGAACACCATGAGCACAATGTTATCCACACAGTGTTTCATCTTGTGATTCGATTCTACTCACCCCCTGGGAAGCCCAACATCATCCTAATCTGCACCCATTGTTGTATAAATAAATACTTACCTGAATTACCCCTTTCTCTGTGAGGATAGGCTACTGCTGGGCCAGCAGAAGCCTCATGCCTGCTCACCTACAGGAAAGCACTTTCCCTGACCTGGCCCCATGGCCAGCAAGCTTCTCTCCTCCAGACGGGGTGCTTCACACACTTTACATTCCTGCCCCCCAAGGTACACGGCCTCTCCTCCAAGAGCCTCCCCTACATGCTGTCCCCTGTCTCTGCATCTTATGGGCAGCTGGGTAACAAGGATGGGCACCCAAGTGATCCCAGGGCCTGGGAACCCCTTTGGGGATGGAGCAGTGTGAGCTGGGGCACTGGCAGGGAAGAGGAAGGACTTCCCTTTACTCAGATCAGAAAGACCAAAACCCCTTGGGGACCGTGACAGAGGAGGGTGCCTGACTGGGGTCCCCATTCATCGCAGTGGGAACCATGGGAAGCAGCATTTTATTGGCAGTATAACCCCCCGAGGATGAGCACAGCTCCGGGTGCTGCGGCAAAGTGTCCCAGCTGGAGCTCTGTGCTTGGAGATGTCTGTGTGAGAGGCTCCTGGCGTGTCAGCCTGTGATCAGCCTCCAAGGTGAAGCCTCGACAGGCCTAGGAATAATGTTCTGCTACCGTGGAAAAAAAAAAAACTGTATCTGCTGTGGGTCTGGTGGCAGGCCCAAAGCTGGGCAGGTTTCTAGAGGCTACAGAAGCTGTCTTGGTCACACACTGAATCTTGGCACTCAGGCATAGACTCTGGAAATAAGAGTTATACTGACCCCCAAGAAAATGTTACCCTCCCAAGAAAAAGTGAAAAATAATGAGTAACTTAGACAAAGCAGCTGACAGCCATCAGCTATTTTTCAGCCTTACTGATCTGAAAACAACATTGGTGATATAGCAACATTTTTCTTGATAGGCAGAAGACAAATGCATCAGATTAATAATCAACAATCTTGTGCTTCAGAAAATAACAGACTAAAATATTTTGATTTAGGCATAATGGAAGATTTAAAAAATAATCTAAAATTGCAATATGATGCAGACAGTACTTTGATGTAGGGCTGATATTATAAGGTACCTTCAGTGTTACATAAACACCCTTTTGTAGGGGGGTAGTAGGGCTAGACTCAGTAAACTGTGCACACTAATTTCCACCTGACAATTACACATGCCAGGCATGAAATGCAGAAATACTCTGCAATGTAAATTCCATGCCAGTAGGAGATTTCACCTGAGACAATAAAAGCTGCATACGTTGATAGATGAATGTCTGGCATACTCAGCTGTAGAAATCTGATTAAGCCTATTTTTAAGAAGTATTTTCAGAATTATGCACTAGCACAATCTACAGCCACTATTTCCTGGTTATTTTTTAAGACACGAGACAGCTACACCACTTTCAAATCTGGAAATTACATATGCAGTTACAGATTAGACATATACCGGGGGAAACAGAAGGGAAGGCAAGGGAAGGCAAGGCAAGGGGCAAAAACTGTGTACCCAAATAACAGTTTAAATTGTGAAGAACTGTTTGTTTTAAATTTTTCTGACCATTTCTGTAACCTAGCTACAGAATATTTTATTTCGGCTGTGTGTTTTCTTTCTCTTTTGTAAGTGTTTATCAACATCTGTGGCCCATAAAAGGGATATCAGGACACAACCTAGCAGGAGTTTTCCAAGTAAGAGCCCTTTGAAATATGTATACAGCTTATTCTAACCAAATGACTTGCACCTTGGGGTAGCTGCTCTCGCAGTATTAGCACCCTTTTTCTATACAGGTAATGGTATAGAATATAACCAGAAGCAGGTAACAACCACTTGCTTCTGGTTTGTTTGGAACAACTTTAAATTGTCACAGGATTTTGATTCAGTGATTTAAGGATTTGAAGATTCTCTGAAAATATTAGCATGGAAAAGATTGAATTTACAAGAAGAATCACAGCACAAATAAGTGTACTTGAAATATAACCTGGAAAGAATGGAAAAAGTAAAAACATAAAGGCAAGAAAATTGTTATGTGGAGAAATAAATCCTGTATTTAATATAGAAAGCCTTTATCTGGTCTTGGCTGTTACACAGACTATTTGTCTTGGTGGTTAGATAATAAATGTGTTATATCAGCATGCTGATTAGGAACTAAATGTGACATTTTAAACTGTGGCATGTGCAAAAACAGTATACATCACTACATGTAAGGATATACACTGACCTTGTATATACACAGAAATACATTGAAAAAACCACGGACTTAAAGTAAAAGTGACTTTATTTTAAGACCCAAGCATGAAACTGCTTAAACAACTTTGACTCATAAAATGTGTGAGTCACAAATTACATTTTTTTCATACTGTGATAAGCGAATCTTAATCTGTTCAAAAAATCAATTGTTGAGTTGCTTCTACCTTTCTTTGACAGCCTACTGGGTCTTTCTATTCTGTCTTTCTATTCTGGGTATTTCTATTCTATTCTAGTGCCAGATAATTTCCTTAGTAAACACGTAACACTTTCAAAAAAATAAGTAAAGTAAGTAAATTGAGGGTCTCAATCCTAAATCATAGAAAGTTTTGCCTTTTTTGTTGTTGTTGTATTGGGCTTTCCACCGCATCCATGAAAATGAAAGACAAGTTAAATATGCTTTCTATCAAAGAAGGATCAAGAAACCAAAGAAAAAGCCAAACAGAACACAAGCAGGAAATAATAATTATTTCAATCTCTGCCCTTTCTACATGCCTAATTTTGAACTACTTCTAAGAGGAAATAGGTTTTTGAGAAAAGATTGACCTTCAAAAGGGACTGAAGTCCCTTATCTCCCAAACTGCTATTGAGCTCTTCTTCAGACTGTCATAGATCCAACAGCTCGTGTAAGACCAAATTTAATTTAAAAGGTGCAAGCTCTCCTTGTAATCTGCTTGATTTTGAAATAAGCTGAACATGTCTGTGTAAGACAAACCATATGAATGTCTAAAAAGAGAACAATTATCACAAGCCTTTCACCTGTTGTGATGACCCAGGGCAATTACTGGAAGCTCCTAAATCTAGTTATTTCTGCTCATCCACCTGCACCCCCCCTCTCTCCCCAGTGCCACATACTCCAAACATCCTCTCTCCCATGGAAGCACTGGTCCCCTTCACCTCACTCCTGCAGGAAAAACCCAGGTGTCATCACAGGCACGGAGCCTGCTCCTGTTCTCCTCTCTTGAAGAGTCCCTCTTTTCCTTCCTTGCAGAGGTGAACAAGGATACTGGATGAGCTCTGTCAGTGTGAGGCAGGAGATGAAGAAAGCATTTTTTGCTTGGTTTGGAGGAAGCTGTCAGCACTGCTTTTACCATGGAGAGGGGGTTCCCGGGCCCTCCTGCTGTGGCTGAAGCTACTCTCTTCTCATTCAAGTGGCAGAGTTTTGGGCTGTTGTGAATCATACCACCAGCTCCTGCTTATACAGCCTGCAGGATGTAAAGCTGGAAATTGCTCGGAGCTCTCAGGAAATTATCTGATAGATTTAGAGCTATAACTTTCTTTTATTCAATTATTTTCTGAGAAGTGGTTTTAAGCTCCAGCATTTGAATAGAAACTCAGCATCAGATAAGTTCTTGAACAGAATCTATAGCGACTAATAGCCCATTCTCTCTCCCAGTCAAGAGACTTTCTTCTTTAAAACCTCAGGGAAGCAATTGTTGCAGCTGAGTTCAGTGAGGTATTTGCTAATGTCTTGTCAATTAACAGTTATATTGACCAGAGAATTCAGCTGATTTCTTTGTATATTACAATCACATAAAAAAAAATAACAGAAGGTAGTTAAATGAAACATTGTTTAAAGACATCTAATATAAATGTACCGATTGAAATATATTTCAAGTATTTAAAGAACCACCAACATTTATCTCACTGACATGAAATGAGAGTTAGATAAAGAGACTTAACATTTCATTTATAACATTTTCCAATCTTTAGGATTTGAATGCTTTAGAGAAAGTATATACTGAAAATCTCTTTAAATTAAAGGTTAGATTTCTTTAAGCAGAAAATAAACAGAAAAGAGCTGATGAAGATCCATGTTTAAATCATAGTTAATACCAGTTTTAAAGCCTTCTCAATTTTTCTCTCTGTTAAAAAGTAAACCACCATGATGTATTCTTTTGTTGTCAATTTTTTTTGCAGCCAAGTGATAATTTTTCCCTTGGGATAAAATTTCGTGCAGTGCTGTGATGGCTCCTTATCCCTTTAAGACCAGGTGTCCATCCCTGTAAGGTGGCTGCTGCCTGTTTGACATTTTAGAAGGCAGCTCATGGCTGGTGCTCTGCCACAGCAGCCAGCCTGCAGTGTTCAGCACCCTGGCAACCCAGGCACACTCAGGAGGAGATGGGACAAAAAAGGCAACTCCACAGGCAAAGCAATTGTTAGTGTGCACTGAGCACACCTGTAGAAATCTGGTAATGTATCTAAATCACAAGTTTGCCTGTTCAAGCAAAATTTATATAATGGCAGATTTGAAACACAAGTAGTCTTGGTGAGGGGGCTGGTGCAGAAAGTAAGGGATCAGCAGACAGGCACATGGCTGAGAATGAGGGCACACCCGCCAGCCATAAGGCATCCCAAGTTCTTAGGCCTACCAAGAGCACTAACAGCACTTACATGATCAGCTCAGTAGAAGCTATAGGAGAAATTACCTACATTCACTGCAGAAGATGATTCCGGACAGGATTTGGGTGCTTGTATCCTCAAATCATATTTGTAAATTACTGAGGGGAAGGGAAGGCAGAGATGAGCACTTGTCACGAGCAAAGCCAATGAATGTTGAGAAGAGGGCAATGCTGCTGCAAGGCTGACCAGAGCTCAAAATTCTGGGCACATCCTGGGGACTTCCAAGGAGAATACAGCAAGTTATTACACAAGCTTTCTATTATTAACCCAAATTTCTTCTGGAGTTTTTAATGATCTCTTTTAATGACCTTATTTTTACTGTATGGCTGATCTGAATTTTTGTATATAAGGACCTGGGGTTTTTGTTTGGTTAGGTTTTTGGTCAGTAAACCTGTATGTGAAGTGGACCAAGTGGACTCAAATGAAACCAAGATCACTGTCTTTCTATTAGCAGTGGAACCAGATAAAACAGCATAGTTGGGAACTCCTGAGTAATCTGTGCCCTGACATATGTGGGGGACCCAAAAAAAGCATGGTCTCTGTGATACAAAAGCATCAGATATGACAAGATTTTTGACAGAGAATTATACCAGGAAAACCCCAGAACAAATCTTGGGTTTTATGTTAAAATATTACTTGCAAAGACTTACATTTCCCAGGAGAAGCTCATAAAAGCACAGGAGGTAAAGCGAACTAGAAGGTAGGAAGCTAAAGAAACACAGTAGGGTATTCTAAGACACCTTTTGACTTTTGAAGTCTGATTGGGGATGATAGAAAACAGAAGCCTCATGTAACTCTCTTGCTTAGCTTCTCATTTAATAAAATAAAATAAGGATGTAATAACAAAAACGTGAGACTGCAGTTGCCGGGCATGTACAGAAGCCTGGATGTCACTAGTCCCAGAATGGGAAAAGTTGGGGAGCAGTGAAACATGATTGGTTAAAACCATATAAAAACAGATCTTTGTTTTCCAGAGAGATCATTACGGACTAGTCACTTCAGCTAATATGAATGCAACACTCATTTTCCTTCTGCTAATGAATTTTGGGGATTCAACATTCCATTGAATCAGGGTCAAACTGAGGCTGCCATCAGGAGCAGTAAGTATTACAGTCCAATAGTTAAGGGCTGTTTCCACAAGTAGAGACTGTAAGGACTGAAAGGAATTAAAGTATTAATCAATTTCTGTACCTTTACAACCAGTTTGAATTCTTATAACTGAACATGTAAGGAAAAATATTCTTTCCTAACATAAATCATTTCACATACCTTCAGAGGGAGACTTGGAAAATTACAATCCTTTTTTGTTATTCCACTCAGGGTATATTTTTTCATAGTGTGTAATGCCGTTCCTGTGCATTTTCCATTTATCTAATAATATAAAAACGTACCATTTCAAGCTTGGCAAACAGATCAATGTGGATGTTACCATCATCTTGATAAACAGATATTTCTGTGAGAGTTGAAATATGGATATTTTGTCTAGCAGGAAATCTGGCATTCATCCTAGGGTGTCTTCCTTGTTTGACATACTCTGCAGCTTGTAGATCTTGGAGAGGCTGATACGATCACAGGAAGGGTTTTTTGGATGCAGCTGAGACCAAAGTTCAGCCCATTTAGGGAAGATGGTAACTCCCAACAGGTTTTCATTTCTTACTAGAAGTTAAATTAGCTCAAAAGGCTGCCAAGACATTTCCAGGTTGAATCACAGCTGCTAAGAAGACTGCCTTGAACAGAAGGGTTCATGCTTTAAACCTGTATCAATAAAAGAAATAGAAAACAGAGGAGGTGATCCAGAAAGTTACAACAATAGCTCAGTACTTGAAGCAATTGTTCAAAGGAAAAGGACAAAATACTTCTGTTGAATATTTGATTGTCTGGAGCCAGAAAATAATGAGATTAATCACAGTTTCTTTTTTTTAAAAAAAGAACATGGGGGCAAATGAAAGAAATTGCTGTAAAGTTTAATTTTCTTAAGCAACTCCAAGGGCAAACCAAATGTTTAAGAAAGCAACAATAAAAGTGTATGAACATGACATTACTATTTATGAGGGAAGAGACATTACCTTTTTCTATATTCTATAAAATCTCTCAAATTATTGTCACTTACTTATTCTAGTTACTCCAAAGTCCTCTCACCCCTCTGTCTATATCTCAAGTCTGTAAAGTTGGGACCAGAGCTGTTCCTCAAAAATCTCTGAAGAACTTGCAGAGCTGCGGACAAAGAGGACTACACCAATCTCCAAGAGCAATTTTTACAGACTCTGACAACTTGATGGTCTTTAAGGGCCTCCCACTGGTCAAACAACAGAACTACATTAGTACCCTCTTAAAGTAAAGCTCCCTTATCCTTGGATTTAGGTGTGTGAGGGCTTTAGCCACTCGTGCCAGATGAGGAGGGCTCAGATAGAACCTGTGATACCTGGGCCAGGAGGGTGTTGTGAGGAAGACCCCGAGATTGTTTGGAGGAGGGATTCTTGTGGAATTAGGTGAAATCCATCTAGAAAACCACTTTCAGTGCCCATTTAACCTCATCCTATGCTGAGTTCCCTGAGGGTGGGTTACCTGTTTGTGCTGTATGTTATTTTTCAAATGAGTCATGATTTGGTGCATAGAAAGAGAACTTTTTTTAAAAGAATCTATGAAAATTGCAGGGGAAGTGGGCTGAAATGGGCAAAAAGCCAGGGAGTACCAGACAGAATAGAAACTGAGAAGAAACTTGTCCTTGGCCTGTTCCTCAAGTTTTCCTCTCTAGGACTAGAAATGATCTCTAACTCAGCCTAGAGCTGCCAGGCACTGAGTCAGATTTGAAAATATGGTCCTACTTCACACAGACAAATAATGCCAGCTCTCTTCATCCATCTGGCAGAGTCCAAGTCTGGATCACATCACATCAGTCTGCCAGATCACCTAGACACATTTTTTTCTTTACATGCTGTTGTTATACCCCTTTGTTCTGTTTCCATTTCCATATTACTCTTCTTAACTTCATTGTCTCATGTTTCTCCTGCTCACGAGGAAGAGCTTTCCTGCAGCAGTTAGCTTGAGTGAGTATCCTTGTATCATCCTACACAGGGCAATCCATCAGTGCTCTATCCCTGCACTGTGAGGTCCAGGCATTTCCCAGCTGTCCTGCAGCTGGCCTGAACTATCTTGATGATTGTCAGTTTTCAGGCAGCATACAAATCTAACCTGCCCTTGCAAAAAATGTGACATTTCAGCCTTCTTAGAAAGTCACTGGAGCATCTTGTCTGCCTAGTATAAACATCGTGATGTTGCTGCATGTTACAGTGGAGGTAGCCAGGCCTTAGGAGTGACCCCAGAACACTCTCCTTCCTAAAGCACAGGCTGCAGAGAGTATTTTTTCCCAGGCTATGCAGAGCACTCCCTGTTAAGTGGAAAAAAAATGGCAAATTTGGTCTCAAACCTTGGCTGTCCTGGAAAGCAGGGACACAGCTCACTGAAGGAGTCTGACTGCCCTAAGGGTGGCTGCTAAAATAATCATTTAGTGGCTAAGAATTTGCCTAAGGCTTTACCCACATAGGAAGCTTATCCTACACCTCAGCCCAGGCTGTTGAGCTTTAGACGCTTGTGCCCCCTTCTCCCACTCAGCCCAGAGACAGAGCTTCCTGGCTCATCCCTTGGGTCACCTTCTTGCACACAGCATGGGTGGAGTGGGGACAGCAGAGTGCTTTCCTTGAGGAGCAGTTCCCAGAATCACTTCCCTACAGCACCAAGCTGGGGAGCAGGGGAGGGCAAACAGGCAAGCCCCGGCCACCCTGACATTGCACTTCAGGTTGCTGTTCTTGGTGGGATCTCAGCTGTCCACTGCCATCTTCTGAGTGATGTCCAGGGGCTGACAGCACTACCATGGATACAACAGCAGTGAAGCAGGTGCATCTGGCCAAAGCAATTACGTAGGATACAGCCAGCCTAGCAAAGCCACAGCCAGGAAAAAGCATAATTCGATTTCCTAGGTTCTGATAGCTCAAAATTTGCCTCTCCTGGTTAGAATACAGACACAATGCTTCTCTGCAAAGGGAAAGTCCTGGCAGCCTAGCCCTGGGGCACTCTGTCCGCTGAGCAGTTTATTCTTGGGCACCACAGGTACCAAAGAGCCAAGAGCATGAGCTGACTCTTGTCCCTCCGGGGTTCCTGAAGACTGTGATCAAAAGTAGTAATTTAGTTAAGCACCAAAGAAAACCCTGTGTTTTCTCTTTATTTCAAACCATCCTTAATTACTGTGTGAAATACACATTCCCTGTGTTCACCTCCTCCTGCAACAGACATCTAACGTGGTTCAGATCCTGGCTGTGCCTCCTGCTCTCCAGTGACCATAAGGGAAGCAAGCTTAGGGTGGGAAACTGAGATCTGCAAGTCCAAAGTGAGACTGAGGCACAGTGAGAGAAGAGATGCTCTTGGAGCTCAACACAGATGGATGAGAGACTGACAAACCTGCCTTGGTGACCGAGCCAGCTATGGGAAACAAGTTAAATACTGTAAGTCATCTGCAAATGGGATTGAAAGATACGGTAATCGCAGCAAACAAAATCAGCAGAAGAGAAGTATTCCTTTTAACAGCAGAAGAACATGTGCTGTATTTCATTAAATCACACAAATTCAAGAAAGAACCAGCTGTTTGTGGGATACTTAAGCACTGAAAACAGACTACAACTTAAAAGGACCCACCTCCCCAAGGCCAAATCTATGGTTGCACTAAACCAGGAAAACTCTAGTGCCTTCAAAAGTCCCCAATTCAACCTCAGCTTCTGTATCTCTGAGTTTGCCTCTGGTTTCCATCATGAAAGCAATTCAGGCTTATGCTATCTATAGACAACCCAGTCCCACACTATAAAGTGACTACATCTTTCAACTCATTATAGATATTAATAAAACACCCAGGGTCCTTGACATTTAATCTACTGTCATAATAATGTTGGAAATAATCAAAATGGGGAAACGCATTTCATAGTTTGGGCTCTTGACTGACTGAGGATAACATTTTATGTTGCCCTGGTGAAGGGCAGGTGAGATCATGCCTTTCGTGTTGCTAAAAAAAAAATAGTAAAGAATTCAGTGTAGAAAATAAAAAGAAGGCTCAAATTCTCCTTTCAGACCCATCACTCTTGTCTGCAGTTATCATTCTTGTTATGTGCCACTCGGGCTCATCCCTCAGTATCGCAGGGACACCGAAAGCTGAGATCGTCATGGCAGCCAGGAGTGCTCCTTGGGTGTCAGAGATGACCTTGCTCTTAGAAGTATTTTTAAATAGGAAGTAAAGGTCCTTCAAAGAAGCTCCAAAGTTTAAGAGACCCAGGATACATACATCTAGACAGAGGGCTCCCTTTCATGAGCCCCACAGCCTTGGTTCACAGCAGTCTCAGGACTTGGCAGGGGCAGCCTTCTACAAGACAGTGTGAAGCCGGGTAAGGAACATGCCATGGAAATTATACAAGTGGAAAAGTAAGAAGTTACTTAGCAAATGCCCTGGAAGTACTCCCAGCTGTCTGAGACAGCAGTGCAGCTTGTCCTGGCCACTTGCATGTTTACTACCCAAGGGAGAGAATATGTAATGGAGCAAAAAGGGGTGACACTTTCTGCAAGGGGCTTGAATTTTCATTTCTATCTCTCCAACCAAACCAAAAGGCTATTGAATGTAACAGAAAGGCTGTCAGGCTCCCTTTGAACATGAGAAAACCTCCCAGTGACATACTGACACCTCTTCGGAGCAAAACCAACCTGACCAGATTGCTGCAGCAAGGAAACCCCAGCTCACTGCCCAGGTGGGAAATGGGTCTGGGTTTTCAGGCCAGGGCCCCCTAGCCAGGCACCAGAAAGTTGATGCTGAAAGAGCCAAACTGCCTCTGGGGACACTGGGGAGCACCAGGGAAAAAGCAGCAGCCAGGAGCCTACCCCAGGGCTGGTGAGTATTGAGCCTTGCCTTCCTGTGCCTGCCTGGCTTCAGAGAGAGGGATGCAGCATCTCCTCCAGTGAACTATTTCACTGTGTGCAGAGAACACACATTTTGCTGCCATTAATCTTTCAGTCTTCTCACTGCCAGTCTAGCTTGAAGGAACTATTACACAGTCTATAAAGTTTAAAAGAATAAGAAAAGCTTAGCTACCTATTAAATAGATTGAAACAAAAACTACTCAGAGCATCTCTTCTGCAGCAGCCACACAGACTAGACACATAACAAGAGTCAGAAATGGAATCAGGGTTGCAAGAAGGAAACGAATTTGCAGGAGAAGATGCCCAAAAATACAGTTACAGTTACAGTTTTTGACAGAAAAAGAGAAAGGAAAAGGAAAAGGAAAAGGAAAAGGAAAAAGGAAAAAGGAAAAAAGAAAAAGAGAAAAAGAAAAAAGAAAAAGAAAAAGAAAAAGAAAGAAAAAGAAAAAGAAAAAGAAAAAGAAAAAGAAAAAGAAAAAGAAAAAGAAAAAGAAAAAGAAAAAGAAAAAGAAAAAGAAAAAGAAAAAGAAAAAGAAAAAGAAAAAGAAAAAGAAAAAGAAAAAAGAAAGAGAAAAAGAGAAAGGAAAAAGAAAAAGAAAAAACTTGACAAATAAGGCTGCCAGGAAAAAAGTAAAATTAAAAAAAAAAAATTTAGAGAACATCGTTTGACAGAAATGCACCCTAAAGAGCTTTGGTTCATACTAGAGTATCAGAGCAGAGGCATAAGAAACGCTGTCTTTGGATTTAAGGGGGTCAGGGTCATTCTAAGAGTTTCTGTTTCCACTGACAGCCCTGATTTTCAGTGTAAGTGCACCACCCTGCAGGAGCAACAAGAAAGGTAGAGGTTTAACAATATGAACCCCTCTCAAAGCTCTGCTCTGTGTTTGTGTGTATCCAAACCCAGAGAGAAATAAGCTCAGCTGCAGTAAGTGCTGCTCCCATCTCCACTTCCACCTATCATCATGACTTACCAGGCATAGTTAGATTAGGAAAATACATTAATAACTGGAAAGAATGCTGTCATTTCTGTCCAGAGTAGAAGTGGGAGGAGATGTAAGAAAGTTTGAGTTGTGAATGAAGCTACTCAGCAGCTATTTTGCTTTTCTGTGAAGAGGGATGTATTTAAACTTCAGATCAGGGTGAATGATGGAGAAAAGCAGCACAGGTTACTGAGCCGGGACGGGACGAGGAAAGCACAGCAGAGCCCCACTGAGAGCCGTGCGAGGAGAAGCTCAAGTGCCAGGGGAGCGCGCAGCTGGCGCGGGAGGGGCGCAGCCGCGCAATCAGGCAGCAGCGGGCGGTGGATGGGCTCGCCGCGGCACCCGCTAATTCTGCTCTTGGGCATAAATCGCTCGCTGATTTACAATCAAGTGAACGGTTCCGCTCACGGAGGAAAGCCTGGCCCCTTTGGTCAGGCGTGTGAGGCTCTGCGAGGGCGCTCGCAGGGTCCTTGTGCACAGCCGTCGGTGAGGAATAACAAGACTTGGCTCGGAGCTGCCCCTCCGCCTGCTGCTCCCTAAAATCACAGGGGCTGCCAGGGTCGCGTTATCATTTGTAGCCGCGGCTTTCAGAGAAGGGATTATGCTCCAAGAGGAGCTGCAGCGAGCCTCAAAGACCTGCATGCACTTTTGCAATGGAAGAAATCCTTAATGACCCTCTTACAAAGTAGTCAAGGGCACAAAACGTTTTAAAAAGCCAGTGGAAAGTCAACCATGTAATGATGACAGTGCCCCGAGCCCGCACTTTTTGAAATGAAAAGCTTGGTATAGCGCTGGCCAAAACTGAGCAGGACCTTAGCTGGTGTCTAGGCTACTGATCATTTAGGTCTTATTAAATCATCCAGAAGAGAGAAAATATCAAATTAGAGGTATACCAGCAATCAGAATTTCGGCCCTTTGTTTGTTTATTAACAACAAACATGAATCTTTACACTAACGTCAAATAGCATTAAGCGAATCATAAATCCTTATGAAATTTTGCACACAAAGGTGCCAGGAGAGAGAAACAACACAAGACGTGATCTGGCAAACCAAGCCTCTCACTAGACCTCTTGTAATGCAAATCTGACCGCACCTCCGGGGCACAGCGAGCAGAATACTGCTGTCACCAGCATCAGTCCCTCCCAGAGATCGCCACCAAGGAGCCGGAGCAGAGCCCGCAGCTCAGCTGATGCCACCGCGGCTGCCGGTGGTGGAAGTGCTTCTGCAGCGGCTGGCTGGATTTCTGGAGGACTGTGTTGCAGGAGTGAGAATCCAACACACTACATCATACTGAACCAGTGTTGTGAACAGCCTGTTGTTAAACAAACAAAGTGGAGAGTTTTTTGGGTTTTTTGTTTGTTTGTTGTTGTTTTAGCATTTTAAATAAAACATTTCGAAAACTTCTGGGATTTCTTCACTCCATCATTTGAACAACACTTTATTAATCTTTTTTATAGAGTCTTGATTAAGTTTGAGGACTAGGAAGTGAATTTCAATCTCTTTTTCAAAATAAAGTCCATATTGTTAGTGTGACAGCACAAACGTGGTTATGGGTGAAAATTTTGTTCAGACAGTGCAGAACAAAAGCTCATCCTATGAAGAAAAGATAATGAATCTGAGCTTGCAGTAGGACAGTTTTTGCTTCAGTTTCCCTAGTGCAGGGAATTAATGCTTATATTTAGCTCTCTCTTGTTCACTCAGAGTTGTGTTAGACAGTAGCATATGATTTGAAAACAGGAAAAGGAAAATAAATTTTTCTGCTTAAATTCAGCATCTGATTTCAATTATTTTAATAGCTTTACAGATTGAATCTCTGAAGTTCCTTTGTGCTGGATGAAAAGGTGATCCTGTGTATGATTCTTCTTTAATCAGTGCTGAAATTTGTTCTTTCTTACAATACATCTATTTTTAAAATGCGTATTTCTGCTGTGCTAAGTCTAGGATAAATTTCAAACTGTTAGTACCCATCTAGGGAGAACAGAATAACTCATTTCATAACAAACCTATTTTTGTTCCAAGTTGTGTTTGTAATGGAATAGGAAACAGTGCTTCTGTTTTCTACTGAGAGTACTTCAAGCCATCCTTCATAGTGAAGTACGGGTTTGATTCACTGCTCCTGTTTTTCCAGCTGGAGAGTCAGCCTACACTGGCTGTTAACATGAAGGTACATCTACATGGATACATGTTTTACTCAAAATCATTACTATGAAGCAGAACAAGATGATAAGCCTGTTTCTGTGTTAATTGGACTATCTCATTAAACCCACAGAGACAGAGCATTTGAAACAAAGATCACAAAAATGCCGTTTTCTCCACTGACTCGTTCCAGCCCAGATGAGCTGTTAGTGTTACTAACTGGCCGGCCTGCAATCCAGTGCAGTCCTGATAGGAGAGATGGAAAGGGCATAGCGGTGGTGCTTATGGGGAAAAAAATGCCACTCCTCACATTTCAGCTAATCTATAGCTCTACATTTCAATTATCCATTCCAGTAATAGGATGATTGCTTGCATTCAGTAATTAATGTTGTCATCTGCCAGGCAGTTTTTCTGACTTTTAGACCAATTGACAGCAGCTATAAAAGCATTATAAAATATGGCATGATTTAATAGATGCAGCTTTCATCTTCCTCAACGTTGTTCAAAATAGCTTTAGTTAAATATAATTTTCCAAATAGGGGGATGTCAAACTTTATCAGCAAGGGTCCACTACTAAAGAAGCTTTTTTTGTGAATACATAGAATTTGACATTTGTTTTTCAGTTTTGTAATAAATCAAGAGTGCTAAAAACACTTGTATTTTTCAAAGCTCAATCAGAAATAGATTTTACTGAATGATACATCTAACATAAATGAAGAATGATACATCATCATAAATGAACTTTCCAGCACTTCAGGTAAGAACTCAACAAAATAAAATCATCTATTAAATGTATATATATTTTTTTTTTTAAATAATGCATCTGACGGCATTCTGCAGATTCAGAAGATCAATAAATTTTGGGGAAATTTGTTTTTTTTTTTTTTTAAAGGGCAATATTGGCAATAAACACACAAGATCCTGTAGATCTCATTTTTGCATTTTTAAATATATTTGAGGTGTAGCAACTCTTTTGAAAATTCCTTTTTTCATGTTTTCATCTTAGATGCCTAAATTCCTTTAGCACTCAGGCTTTTAAAATCAGATTCTCACCAGAACTTCAATGACACTTCTGACTACAGCAATTTTGGAAATTAAAAATTAAACACTCTGAAGACACTTGAGATTTTTCCTGGGTGGTGCAGGGTTTTTTTGTTTGTTTGTTTTTGTGTGTGTGTGTGTGTGATTTTTGTGTATCTCTAATAACCAAAGGAAGACCTGTAAGAGAATGCCTTGAATTAGTGTAAATCATTATCCAACTATTGTCAACTTGTCTCCTGCTAATTTTTTTTCACCTGTTATTTGAATTTGAGTATGACTTTCTCTTGCTTTACCACACTTCCATAACTAACTAGTTCTACAACAGGCTACAGACTCTCTGATGACTTTTGGTTCATGACAGGGCAGTCACTTTGTAATGTGACTGCACATATCACATTGCATGATGTTAGAACTGCAGAATAGCTTTATTTCATAATCAAGAGAAGCTCCTTAAAAATATAAAGTCCAGACAATTGTTGCATTTGTAGGCATATATTTTACTAGATTAACTGAAAAACAGCACTAGCTATTGACTTCCCAAAGCTAAACACAGGCTGAGAAAACTATTTGAAGTTTAACTGCACGTATACAAGCTGGAACAACCAAAGCTGGTAACTGGCATTTGCGCAGCAAAGGCAGAGGGTAAGAGATGATCAGCTAGCTATCTCCTAGAGGAAACAATTAGAAAAATAATTTATAACCTATAAAGAGAGGTTACAAAACTGACCACCAAAACAATACCTCAGTTATAACCACCTTTTTTTCATTACTACTATAAATTTTCATTCCTAAACCAGTCTTTCAAAATTACTTGTAGTTTTACCTGGAGGAGCAGGGCTGAGAGGTCAGAGATGCAGTGGCTGCTTTGCAAGGAGTGTGTCCATGGGCCATGGGGTTTTCCCCCTGTATCAAAAGTGGTGGGTGCAGGTTCCAGCCTGGGCCCCCATGATGGCTGAGTTTCCTCTGCTGAGCACAGTCCCACATGCTGGCACGTGCCAGTGTGAGGTCTGGGAGAGGTGGGATGCTTTCTGCCATGGTGCTGGCAGTGCTGTGAAGCCGCAGCGTGGGCACGGCCCCATGACAGCCAGCACAGTGCAGACCACGGGCAGACACAGCCTTTGCTGAAAGGGAGCACAGCTGCGTTGCTGTCTGGCTGAGAGCTGAATGTGCCAGTCAGGAAAGGTCACCCTGAGACTGAGCACCGAGCACAAGCAGTTCATTGCTGACATTAACCTCCCTCTCTGTCACTTGCCCCTGTCTGACGTGGCACACAGCAGAATAAAACACCACAAGGCACAAATTCAGTGGCAGAGAGACAGAGGAAACCTAACTTCCTTGATTTTAGAAGCCTTGCTGGTAAGCAAGGTGCAAAAAGAACTCCATCACATGGTGACAGGCGTAAATGAGGGATCTCAGAGGATCTGCTCTTTTGGCCATTTCTGTTACCAGATTCCCATGGCTCATTTTTATTTGAAAGTGGATTTTCTGAGAACTGGAATAGGCCAGGCACTTTTGCAGGAACCAGATAAAACTAGGTGAATGAGCAGTGGCAGTAATGATTTTTCAGCAGTGACAAATTACTTCAAGCAGGGATAAAAGCAAGAAAATTGGAAGAAATGCTTTGACACATAGTAAGAGCATACAAATTGTAAGCATCCTTTTGGACATCTCACTGGAAAACTCTGTGTGACAGCAGGTAAAAAAAAAGGTTGGAAGAAAAACTAGTCTGCTCTCAGCCTGAGACCTGAGAGTGGCTGGAAGATTGGTAAAACGTCAAGACGAAGAGCACAGATATATTGTTTTACATGCTTAAATGTACTGGCATGGCTGTGGCTACAAGCCTGTGCCAAGCCATGGCCTTTAACAATGAACAACCATTACTCTGTAGCCTCACCCACGCACTGCGTCTCCTGGTTATTATAGTCCTTCATTTGGTTTCAGTTCACTTGTAAGAGCTCAAGATAAAAGCTCTGATCAGGTTTGAAGTCTGACTGGGTTTTACTCTGGATGAAATATCAGATGTGTTTTTCAGTATGTTTTGTAGCTACTTTTAAAAGGAATTTTTGTTTTCAGTCTACATTTGAAGGCTAAAACCTATATTTCTTTTGAATTCATGATCCTTCTGATCTGTTTGGCACCTTAAATCCTTCCAGGGAGGCTAAATACCTGCACAAAGCATGCAGGTTGGAACTACACTAGAAACAGAGCCCCACACACCACAAGTTAAGGAAAGAGTAATTCCATATGGCTGGATGGAAAGGACAGCTCGAATTAAAAAGACTAGGATGTTCCAGGTGGAAGAAAGTGACACCACAGGCTCAGGAGACACCTGGGAAAGAAACGCTTTTTTTTTTGTATTATCCTACTCTTTTCCACATATACCACATCTACTGCCTGCTTGTATTGAACCACTGCCTTTTAGCTCAGCCCTTACGAAACCTTTGAGGCAGTAAATTCAGGAAGAAGAACCAGCAACTGTTTTTCAACTCTGACTTTAATTAGGTGTCATACATATTGCTTTCTTATTCTGTGATTCTGTTCCCCAGTCATAGCAATTCACATTCAGAGGAAACATTACTGCATTCTTGTTTCCTAGTTTGGGGAGACTCTGCAAGATCAGGAACTGTTGTGAAGCCATATACCCAGAAGTTTAGGAAAGGTGAAAAGAGGCAGCTCTGGTACTGGCACTGGCACAGTTAGTGCTCATGGAAGCACCACTGAAGATGGTGACAAGTCAAGACGTCCTTCACCTCAGATCACCCATTTGGCAGGGCTTAGATAGCTTGAAGGCCCCTAAGTGGAACATCTCTTGGATGCTTCTGATCAGACCTTTCCTGTGAAGAGGAGGCTGGAAGCCTGGAGGCCCTGGGATCTTAAGCATGAGTTTCACCGTCCCCCACCAGCAGCTTCACTTCCATTTCCAAATGCAGGGATTGGGACAAACTGAGAAGGTCCAGCGATGTGCAGGGATGTGTAACTCAGGGCAGAGCACCTGGAGACCAAGCACCAGCAGAGACAGGTCCTTGGCAGAGCCCGGAGCCCATCCCCGAGCCATCACTCAAAACTGACAAGTACATGCTGAGTGGGGACATGGAGCAACCCTTACAGCTGGGACTGGAAACCAGAGAGCAGCTGCAAGGAGTGAAGGCAAATCAGGTTTTTTGCTCTGCATCCACAAGCAGTGACTTCCAGCAAAAGAAGAAAGCAGTCACATATGTGACAACAGGGGACACTGACGTGCTGGATATGTCAATGGCCTCCAGAGGCAAAGTGGAACTGGAGTGCAGAGCTGAAGGACTGACTTCTGTGTAACAGAGAAAATATGTGGGAAGTGCTTTTGATCAGAGGACAAAGCACAAAACAAGACTGCCTCGTTCAGAGGCTGGATAGGGGCTGAATAACCCGCCCTAAAGGATGAGCCAGAACTCACCTGTGATGCACCAACAGAGAATGACCATGCAGAGGATACCTGAGCAGTGAATATCCTCATGATGATAAAAAGAGATGAAAAAAATTAATTATTTAAAAGGCTCACAGCAGAGGTACTCTAGTCCCCAGAGTACCATGCACACACTGAAGCAAATACCACATGGTGAAGCAATTCCCAGCATTCGAAAAAAATTGATAAAAGCCCTCAGACACCAGACTGCACCAAGGGTGCACAAGAAGGGTTGCAAACAGGCAGTGGGGCTGACTCAGAGAAACTCCTCTACACTGACTTGGGAAACCTTCAGTCTGAAGCAAAGGGAGCACTTAGTCATCAAAAGTCAGATACAAACCAAAGGAGTGATGAACCTGTAGCCACAGGCACAGCAAAGTAGGAGGTAAAAGCTTCAGAGCTTTAGTAGGAAACCAACACCAATAAGAACTGTATGGAAACAAACCCAAAATCAGTCTGTGGCTTGTACAGCAGTCCTTCTGTTTGGATTGGAAAATTGAGCAAGAAGTCAAAGACATCTGTACTGGGGAGGAGGAACTCTCTGAGCAGCAGAGCTGACAGACCACACACCACCTGCTTCTTACCCAGGGGGAAATGGATGATTTTAAGGAAGGCAGGGAGGGACAGTAAAAAAATATGCATGTGGTATGATATTTCAAAAATCAAGCAGGCTGTAGTGATCCATGTCCACACAACTGTTAGAGGATTGATTTTTTTTTTTTTTTTTAAATTGTGAGTGCATTAAAAAGCAAACAAATCATGCCGTAATGCAGTGAGTCACACCTGCTCATCTCTAGCTGTGAGGAGGGGTGCCAAGAGTCAGGGAAGCCACATCTGTTATGCATCTCATCATCCCCTGGAGGCATAATGCTGAAGGTTTTCAGGACACTGAGTTTGCTACAGTCAGAGCTGTCTCAGGCAGCAAAAAGCTGGCCTTGAAGTCCCTACATCCATCCATCCATCCCACATCTTCATTTAAGGTACACTAATGAACACCCTCAGCAGCTTCCTCTATAGCCCAGAGCAAATCACCATGCCAGTCCTCTTCAGCCCAGCCAGCCACCAGACCATTCCAGTGTGGAGAATTCCAAGTCATTGCAAGTGCACAAGTCTTTGTGAGCCAGTGGGCAGGGCAGTTCAGAGAAGACTTCACTCGCAAACTTTCCTTACTGATTTCTGTTGTTCATCTTCCTGCATTACCAGCTCTCTATTGGCAGGGTGTCAGGGGGAAAAAATATGCTACTCACATATCCCAATTTTCTCCATCTGTTTGGTTCTTAAGAGCTTATGTGCAAGTCCGTCTGCACGTCTCCCCACCTTGCTGGGACTCTTTATGCCCATAAACCTTTTCTCTGGAACCATCTGAGCGTCCAAATTCTATCTTGACTGCCCTGCCTCTTCATGGGGCCAAATGGGATCTATTACCATTAAAAGAAAATTAAATGCAGTTTATTAAGAGATCCAGGTGTGCCTTCACCCCCAACTGGAAACTCTTATATCAATCACTTTTTGATTTATTTGAATTGACCTTCTTGGTAAAATATTAATGACAGACGTGTTTATTCTCATGCCATGATCAAACACTAAGAACACAAAAGTCAAGGCCAAGCAAAGAGAAATGCATTTCAATATTTACTTTGGAGGTGACAGAAAATTATCAGTGAAGAGTTCTCTTCCAATTATCGTTATCACTGCTATTGCAAACAGCGAATGACAACAATGTTTTCACATACTGTAAAGCCTGGGTCTAATTGGCACTCATGATCAACTCCAAACTTCTATTCCTTGTAAATGATTAGAATAAATGTGACAACAAAAAATCACTAGACCTTCACTTGGTAATGAAACTGTGAGTGATGAGCAGCCCATGCTACTGCTTGTCACACCGCCCTGAATGCTTTAGGGATGGATTAAAAATATCACTAGTTGGCAAAAAAGTGGCTTAAATTGCAGCAAGGCATTTTATAGCTCATAAATATTGGGTTCCAAATTCACTTTGAATTGGATATGAGCATTCCCACATGAGTTGCAAAGTGACTGAGAGGACACTAATAACAAAGGGAGTTGACAAGTCAGCCAAGGGAAGTGTTGGGAACTGAAGGGAACCAAGTTAGGCTCTAGGTTATGCATGGCCCCACTTCAGGATGTGGCACATGTTTTCTCTTCTTGCCAAGTGGGAAAGGGGAGGTGAAGGAAGTGTCTCTCTCACTGTCTTAATCTGCCAGGAGGTAAAGGCTGCCAGGGACTGACTCATGAGAGAGAGGAGAAGAAAAACTCCTGGCCTTAAGCTACATTTAAAAATAAAATAAGGCTAATAAAAACATTTCTGTCCAAAGTCTAAAATTATCCCATGGAATTCGAGATCTAAAAGTAAGAGCCACTTGCTGTGTAAATATATTAATTTCTGTGCAGGTGCCCCCCTGGGGGAAGGGCCCTGGAAGTTGAGGCATGGTTACACGGGGTTTCCAGGCTCCCTGATGTTATCCTGTTCCTTATTGGTTATAGGTGTTTTCCCCGCCCCGAAAACTGTGGTTGTCCCATGAATCCTGGGTCTTTGGTGGTCAGTTCCTGCCTGGCCTGGCTGCCGTGTGGCTGGTCTATGTCTCGCCTGGCTGCCATGTGGTCAGAGAAATAAAACATCCATGAATATCTACCAGAAATATTGTTCCTGATTCTTTCTATGGACAAAGCTGTCTTCAGGGAGNAATCCTGGGTCTTTGGTGGTCAGTCCGTGCCTGACCTGACTGCCATGTGGCCGGTCTGTGTCTCTCCTGGCTGCCATGCAGTCAGAGAAATAAAACATCCATGAATATCTACCAGAAATATTGTTCCTGATTCTTTCTATGGACAAAGCTGTCTTCAGGGAGGGTTGCAGGCTTACCTCACTGCTACAAATTTCTGTGGTGAAGCACGGTGAGAGCTGCTTTCCTGCAGCAGCCAGAGTTGTCAGTGTGCTGGCAAACGGAGGAACTGCTACTATGCAACATGAAATTGGAAATTACATAAAAATGAAAAATTATGGAATTATAATACTTTACCTGCAGTGATAAGATATGAAAATACGGTGAACACTCATGTGACTATAATACAGCAGCTCGTGAGAAAGCCAGCTGCAATCTGAGAAATAGTAATACATTCCTCAGGACACAATGATCTTGAAAAAAGAAACCACGAGCTGAAAGAGTCTTGGGAATTTGCAGGCTTTCTCACAGGGAAATGAAAGCCATTATCGTGAAAATATTCATGAACTTGCTGAGCTTTACATATGAGAGTCAGCCTATATTAATCTTTTCTTTAAACTTATTTAGCAGAGCAATACATTTTCAGCCAGGAGCATGTTGAACTATTCATTTTAAATACACGGTCTGATGAATTCAATCTTCCTTTTGTGAATCAGCCCTAAATGGATCCTGATTTGTCAGAGAAATTGTTGTCCTGAAGAGTAAGCAAAAAAATTTAGAACAGTTTTCCAGCTAATGTGCTATTCCCAAACCACTTGCTTCAGGAACCTCATTTTTGTGGGTTGTTACTGATTACATGCACCTGAATAGTACCAGTCCCATTCCCTGAAGGGTGACTGAAATGCATGGGGTGAGAAAGTATGGAGCAGTGAGTGCTCTTGCTCACTGAGCAGCACTGGTAGGAAAAACTCCTGCTCCTCTCAGTGGCTGGCAGAAGAAGCAGCAGCAGCCAGAGAGGCAGTTCTGGAGACAGAGGTAACAGCCAGTGCACTGCCACGCTACAGCTCCTGCAGGAGCCTTCAGTGCAGAGGGAGGGGCAGGGAGCAAAGGACAGCATCGGATGTCCCTGAAGCAGTCGGGGCAGTGTCCCACACGCTCTGCCCGGGCAGAGCAGAGGGCTGTGTGTGGGAGCTGTGCTTCCACACTGCTTTGGGGGGAAGTTTGCTAATTAATTTGAAATGGAAACATTTGATTGCGTCTTGCATAAGTAATTCCCTTACGCTCCCCCACCAGCAGTGGCAGTGGGCAGCTTTAAAGCCAAATTGTAGGCGAAACAGAAGAGTTAGCAGAGCAAACCAGTGCTTGTGGCAGACAGCAATCGTGTCCTCACCTCTTCCCAAGTACTGCTTTTTGAGCAAAGCTCTCTCTCTCTATCCCATTTCCTCAGATGGGTCTGTCTCTCTCCACAGCTGATCACTACTATCTGTGAGCAATCACAAGCTGTTTCCCCTCCATGCTCCAGACGCTCTCTGGACTGTCAGCATTTTAGTCCCAACTTCTTCAGAAACTGAATAAGAAAAACAATACCATGACCATAAACCCTTGAGTAAATCACTTGAATGTCCCAAGAATCACTTCATTTTCACAAGAAAACAATTGTCCTACTGACAACTGGAGAGCCAACTTGATGCTGAGTCCAAATTATATAAATATGACAAGTTTTGTATAATTTATATAAAGCACATGAGTTAAAGTCCCTAAACCAATTGAATGTTTGGTGTGTATTTCTATTTCATTAACAAATTAGTCTGTTGTCTAGGAGAATCAATAAGTAATTTGAGAACAGAAAGCTCATTACACTCATTAAACTTGGTGTGATTTGTGACGAGGAACAAGGCTTCCATTTATCAGAAACCAGCTGCAAGAAAGCCAGAGCACTTCAGAAAGATTAGTCAAAATGTCCCAGGCACTTAACAATGTCTTAGAGAGCGAAGAAGGAAACGTTTTTTGAGAGGCTCTCCCCTGTGTGAACCTCTAGTTAAAGAGCATGTAGCAGAGTTCCAGGTATCTAAGTGCCAAAGTTTAGCCCTGGACACACTAACTCTGAATCCAGCTGATGCTTTCTGATGTCTAAGAAACATCTGCATTTTTCACTGAACTAAGACCAGCTGTTCCACAAGCATCCACATTTGACTAGAAGCATGGATTTATGGCTTATTAACATTCATGGCTCCATAAGGATGCATCAGGATCCACATCACCTGCACAGACTGGGGCTTACTAAACCATTTGTTTTGGAAGAAGATTTTTGTAAAACTTTGAATTATTTGAACTGATTTATATATCCTTAAATACTCCTTACTCATCAGCAAGGCCAACTGTCATCTGTAAATATTATGACTATATTATTTTATTTTAATTCAGGGAAGATTTTACCTGCCTTCAGAAATATTGTGCCTCCTTCTTCTCCATTTCTTTTCTTTAGGAAAGCAATGGACACTTATTGAATAGTAACTGTTTAAATAAATTGCTTAACTCCCACAAGACCAGAACACTGCAGGACCTTGTAGCAGAGAAACAAGAGGTCATCCCTACAGGTACTTATTTTCCACTATGACTTGGTTCCAGGCCTAATGATTGATTTCCTCTGCACACATGCACAGCACTGTCTCCCTTTGCACTTCGGATAAGCCATTCCTAAGATGCAGAACTCTTCCTGTGGTTCTGTTTCCCCTCTTCTTTTCTCTGTAAGGCTTTTTCTTTTTGTAATGCATGATAAAGACAGGCTTTCTTCCTTCAGAAGTGATTAAGCTCTTCAATCACTCTCTACAGTAAAATAGGTCCTAGGGCAAAAAATTTGTTTATGTGCAATGTGTTTCCTCCTCTCTGTTTTCTCTCATCATGCAAAGTCCTAAGTGTCTCATCCTGATTAACACAGCTGTGAGCAAACTGTTGCCATCCACAGAAACTGTCTGTCCATAATCCACAGTAAGAGGACAAAAGCTGACTCAAAAAATCCTTGCAAGTTTGCTTCGCCTGTACCTCACTGCCTTCTGTATATGCCAAATATTATCGCAAGTGAGAACTGAGAGGAGAGTCAGCATCATCTGAATAATATTGCCAGCATTCATGTGTGTGCTGTAGTCTCCCCAGCAGCACTTCTCCTTCCCCCCAGGGCATCAGAGCAGAGCTGCCAGGGATTTGGGTCAGCAGGACCCTGTAGAACCCCAAAAGAGAACGAGAAGGCTGTTCTGGCTAAGGACATCTTGCATTTGAGAAATATTTTGCTGTGAGAAGTCTTCAGGATTTGTCCATCTTCACCTCTGAGGTCAATTGGGTCAACAATGGAGTTAACAAGATGAAGGGAGAACCTCGGCTCTCACCCAAAATCCACCAAAGGGGCTCATATGCACAGGAGGTTCAAGGGTTTCAAATAGTCTCACCCATCACTCTGCTGAACACGAGATTGTCTCAAGCCCTAGCAATGTCTGGGTAACAGAATGGTATTTTACCCTTAAACTTACCTCATTTGATCTATACTTCACCTTCAAATATACCATCCAAAGTTAACAGGATGAAAAGTGTGAGCTTAAAATGACAGGGAGAAAATTGCCACTGTGAGGCCAAAACACTCCTAAAACTTGTACCTTGCAACACCTGAAACATTTCTCCCTGAGACTGTTTTTCCAGTTTAGCTGGGATTTGTGAGATAGAAATCACCTGCTGTATTTCAGCAAAGATGGCGATAAAGCAACCAAAGTATTCCTGAACTGTTAAGAAACACATCGTGATTCTAAAAAGAAATATCCCTCTATGTCTTTTGGAAGACACCCCAGTGTTTCATCAGAAAAAAGCAAGTCTAAGTGCAATTATTCTTTAGCAGATAATGAGGATAATCTTCCTTGCCAGTACAAACTGAAAAGCCCAGAGCAAAGAATGAGACTGGGTGGGCTGGAGCAGTTAGAAAGGTGGCTCTTAGTGGAAGATCAAAGTCTAGGGAGTGGATCACTTCAAGATGTTTCTCCATCTCAGCAATGTCTGTTTGCAACATCGCTGCACAGTCGTGGACGTTTAGCAGTTACCACCCACAGGACGGAAGCAGCTGAACCTTTGCACAGCTTAAGAGGCAAACCCAGCACCGAGAGCAGTGCTGGATCCAGCTCTGCCCATTACATTTCACGCTTATTTTATGGTACTTTACAGAACATTCCCAAAGAGCTCTGCTTTCAATAGGAAGGATTTGTTGTAATGTCTTATCTTGCATTAGGGTGATTTTGATCGAAGAAGATCTGACTCATAATTTTACACTACAGGAATAGGTTGGAGTTTACTGGAACTGAATAATATCAATAAACAGCAACAGTCATATTAAGGCTCTGTGGTTTGGCTCATTTAGCATGCTGGCTTTACTAAATCTGGCATAGTTGACATTATGCATCGTGCAAGGGCCATTTGGTAGAATTTGTCAGGTTTTAAAGAAATTCTTTCAAAAAAAAAACAAGAAAAAGAAGACAACCATTTCCTACATAAACAGTGATGATTTTTTCACTAAGGAACCTTCTCTTCAGAACTCTGGCAAGCTGCAGAAATCAAATGCTACTTGAAGACTTACTAGGTTTAATTGTGTTTTTAACACATTCCTATTCTGACAGAAAAACTGAGTTTTCCCACTCTGAGATAAAATTATTATTTACAATTTTGACTGAAGAAATGTCAATTTTCTCCCTCTCAGTAAAAATCCCAGTTTTCAGGGGGAGATGGAGCCAAAACATCAATGGAAAGTGATGGCACAAAGCACTTCTCACATCACAGGAACACTTCAGCAGCCAAAGCAACAGGAGAAGAACTGGTCAAGGAGGGAGGGGATATTTCTGCACATTTCCACAAAATAAGCAGTTGCACTAGAGGGTGGATTCACTAGTCACAGTACAGCACTAAATTTTGATATGCCCAGGCAGACACCTGAATGCAATCAGGTTTTCAATCTACAAAGCAGTAAAACATTACTGCAGAGGTGAGGTGGGCTTCACACTAAAATGGTAACAGACCTTGGAGAACTTCCAGATGTGAATGACAAATGTAAAATGAGGTTTTACTCCAGGTTTACAAAGAGGGCATTGGGTGCCTGGATGACAGTGAAGATATGCAGAGCCGAAGCACATCCATCAGGAGTTGATTGTTTCACAGATGAACCAAAAAAGAAGACAAGAAAGCAAACACTTCCTCAGAGCCACATAAAGGCAGCCAATGTGTAGGACCCATCGCTCTTCTTTCTCTGCAAAATCCTCAGGTCAGACCTGCCAGAGTTGCTTGCCTAACCTGTAGTTATAGGTTTAAATTTGGTTTTATGCTAAATAATTCCATTATCTCATCACTTTTTTGTTTCTTTCTCAGTTGATTTGCTATTTTTTTAAAATTTCTTTCTGGAAATAGGTGAAAAATTGGACTAGGACAGTATTGGGGTTTTGTAAAACAGCTGTTCATGTGCCATGGCCCTGCCCTCATCTCCATAGTCAGGTGCAAACAACAGCAGGGTGACCTGGCCTGACTGGCCTGACCAGGAGAGCCTGGAGGCAACAGGGGACAGGGAGAACTGCAGAGTCTGAGCAGCATGTCACAGGGGAGAGACTGTCCCCACAGCAAAGGGTGGGTGGCACACAGGTTTCTGGCCAGTGTAATGGGAGTCCCAGCCCCATGGCTGTGAACACTGATGCAAAAGTAGTGGAAGGTCTGGTGAAGAAGTAAACAGAGCACTAGGAAAGGATGGTCAGCTTGCAGGCTGCACCCCCTAGAGCCTTCTGAGAGACCACTCAGATGGAGGTGCTGGTCCTCGCTCTTGTAGACAGAGCCAGAAGGACAGGTGCTGTCTGCTGAGCACCAAGAGCAGTGGAGATCTCACTTGGGTCATCTGCTCTTGCCGAGTGGCACTGCTTGGCCCAACAACTCACAAATGCGACAGGGCTTGATGCTAAGCCCAGGGTCTCTCATCTCACCCCCAGTGAGACCCACTGCTTCCTGGATTTCACTGCTCAACTGCTGTCAAACCCACAGGCACTACTTGGCACTTGTGAAATTAATTTCAAACCAGAACTGCTCCTGCCAGCAACAGTGCTGGCTCAGCCAGAAGTAGATATCATCAGCTGGGTGATGAGTGCTCATCATGTCCATCCAGTAGTACCCAAAATATAACCAATGCACACTTTTCTCATGTGTGCCTATCTGCACAATGTGAGATGAAGCTGGATCCAGCACTGGAGATAGTCCCAACTCAAGCAGGAGAGGGGACCATCCACAGAGCCCTGCCAAGCTGCCCATCTGATTTCATGAGCACGGAGCCTTTGCTGCCTCTGCGGAATAAGTGGGCTGCCATGAGAGGCCTCAGTCAGAGACAGGGTTGCTACAGACTGGGGAAGCGTCACACAGAGAGCAGGGCAGAAGCAGCATTTGCAGGGGTTACAGCCAGGGGAGAGCAGCCACAGATGGACAGACATTCCAACTGATAGGGATCTCAGGAGATCTCCACTTGTGAGGCTTCAGAAGGGATTTGTACCATGGGCAGATCAAGTGTATTGTCACAGTATCACATAAGAAGCTGAGATGGGAATAAACCAGCTGGTTAGATGTCTGTGGAGTGAGTAGCCTGGAGAAAACATTCACTCAAGGACTAGACATGCATGAACTGACCAACTCTGCTGACATCCAATCTCACAGCCTATCCACAGGGTATACTTCTATACACATAATGAAAGATCTGCTGCTGAGAAAATATGCCCATAAACTTACTTTGCTCTAAAGCTAAAGTACTTGTGAAAAATTGCTGTCTGGGGTCCCAGTGTAAGTGCTATCAGCATACTGTGAGCAAACACTGAGAAAGTTATTCTGTTGTAATCTCAGAGAAAAGAAAATACGTAAGAAATATGCTTTAGTGATATGCCTTCCAAACAAGCAGTGATATATCTCATGTAGGTTTCCTAGAATACCTGCTAAATGAGAGTCATCAAAGACTAAGGGTCCACAGAGGACTTGTTCTATTGAATGTTAATGTCCCTAAAACACCCTAAAAGCAGATAAACAACAAAAGATACATAACTTGCCACTTTCTACCCAACTGCACATTAGATATTACAGTTGCTTTGGTAAATGAAATGAGAATTTCACTAAAACAGGACTTCCTTAAGCATGTTTGTGCTCTCCATTCATTTTTAAGAGCCTCTTGAAACATCCCTCATGCCCCTGTGACAGCCCTCCATCCCCTCCAAAAAGGACTCACAGAAGCTCCTTAGAGAACCTGGGTTGAGACAGCAAGGTCAGGAAACTGAGAGCAAAAGCTTAGAGCCAATCTAAAGGGATAACTACATTATCATATCTTGCACTTGTTTCAGTGGAGCTCATCAAAGTGAGATGGAGATCCTCTGAGGAAAGGAATATGCATTGGCAGCAAGAAGAGAATTTAAAAAAAAAAAAAAGAGAGAGAGAGACATAGTAGATAGACATAGTAAGTAAAAGGAAGAAAAAAGGAAAATCAGTGTTCAGGATTAATTTTGAGTGAGGTCTTTGGTGGAGGTACAAGACCTGCTCTCCAATGTGAAGTTTTGCTTTGGAATCCACTATTGGATCTTGGACATCTTCTTTAAAAGCATGAGCCTCCAACAATCCTTTTCTGAGGTCTGTGACCATGACAGAACTGCAGTTTAAAGTATAAGATCTCTTTGCTGTGTTATTTTGGCAGAGAAATGCAAACTTTGCACATCCATGAAATTCAACTGGTGTGATAGCTTTGGGCATTTGACTGCCTTTCAGCACACAAATCCCTTTTATTCTGATACCTATGCTGAGCTGCTGTTATGCCTTTTCCCACCTTTATCTGACTGTATTTATAAATATATTTCTATATATTTACTCCTGTTTCCACAGTCATTACTTGGTTCTTTTTGCTAATATAAATCTATAAGTTTCACCCAACAAAAACATTCGAAATGTGGCTCTGGTTAGTACATATCTGTGTTCTCAAAGCAGCAAAGATCTAAAACTCTTACGTAGAACAGCTGTGTGTGTTAGATTCCTTGGTTTGGACAATGCTTTGAACACACTTAGTTTACCTTTCATTTCATAGACCTGCTCATGCCTGAAAAAGAAATAACCTGGTAAATTATTTGCAGTCGCTGCAAGTTTAAGCAATGTCTGAAATGCTTTGTTGATGAGTGGAAGTTTTGAGATTATTTTTGGTGCCATGACATAGTGCTGTACATAGCCCAGACTGGAAAATAACTGACAGCCTCTGGCATCTAGGAGATAAGCAGTATCAGCCGCCATAGGGTAGTGGGCTGTGTCTCATGAGTAAAATAGATTCTGGCAGTAGCTTTGGGAGAGAAAACCTGATTTTTTTCTAACAGTCATGTTGTTAACGCATTTTTATTTTCTTTTGATTCAGCCTTTAGATGATTATTTTCTTCTTTTTTTCCTACTGATCTTTTCCTTTGGTATGCTGGGCATCATCATCCAGTCTATTTGGAGGCATGACTGAAAACTAAGGTAACCAGGGACAAAAGGGAATTCAAATACATGAAGTAATTTTTGGGTCTAGTGTCTCTCCTCTTCCTCCATCACCTTGGCAAGAGGAGGCTGCTGAGAGAGCCCCATGGCACTGTGTCAGCCCAGGGCCACTGTGCGAGAGCTGAGCTGCCCTCAGGAGGGGAATCCCCCACCATCGATGTGTGGAGCCATTGCAGCATTTACCCTCAGCCTGCACAGCCACCAAGGGGCTGCTGCCAGGGGTCACCAGAGGGGGAAACGCAATGAACCACCCGAGACTGCCAGGGATGCTCTGTGTCCAGAGCTGCCTGTGATGCTCTGAGCTATTTACCAAGTACCTGCAAAACTTGGAGCCCATTGTCTGGCTGACAAAAACAACACATCAGATGAGATCTCTTAACATAGGAGGAAAATGAGAATGGGCATCTGCACCCTCCTAAGTTACTTTCTCATCCTATTCTCCTTTAGTACACCTGCATCTTTGCACTGTTGCTGTGTACTTGGCACGGGGAAGCCTCTGGGTACTTTAAGTCACAAAAGAATTACAGACACAGTGTACATGTGAGTCTGTCAAATGGTAAAAGCAATCACGGGCTTCCACTCGTTTCAAAGTGTTAATTTAGGGATAGAAAATCAGTTGCAATAAAACCTTTCTGGAGATGTCAGTTCTGTATGATAAACACACTCACACAAAAAGATAGATAGATAGATAGACAGATAGATAGATAGATAGATAGATAGATAGATAGATAGATAGATATCTTTGAAGGGAGACCACAGCACTATCTCATTATAAAATATATTTTTTCCAAATTTGAAACTAAAACAAGCAGGAAAGCATGGGCAGTGGATAAGTATCTATCTTTATACTACATAAATATGCAGAAGCCCTGTCAGAACAAAGTCTCATGTTGAAGCTCATTTGACAGATGTTCTTGGTCACTAATAAAGAAGTCATGCAGATGTTATTCAAAGAGTATAATAATTTGAATGTTCACTCGTAAAAGCTCTTTTTCACATATCTTTTCATGTTGTGGGCACTCTCACAGCGAGCAGTGTGGGACCTGTCTCCTGAGCATGTCCCTTTAGAAATGTTTTGAGCCCCCAAGAGGCAGCACAGCCCAACGCAGACGAACCACAGTAGCAGCTTACCAGGCAGGCAGCCACAAGGTCCCTGCACACATTTTAAAGGTGCCACGCTGCAGAGGTGTAGCCTGTGGGTACATTTCACAGGCCCTTACACATCAGGCATATCCAGCCCAGAGCTCAGTGACAACGTGGGCCCAGTCAGAGAATGAGATTTGGCACAGAGCTGGAGACACCTTCCCATGACCACGTGTCACACTCCCAAAAGGTCTGGGTATAACCAGTCCTTTATTCAGGCAAATTGAAATTTTTCCCCACTGTATCTTTTTAGCTCTCAGGGAAGACATACTTGTGTCGTTCCCTATCTTGAGCATGTTTTGTATTTTAAGCTTATTTTTAAACTCAAATGAGACTGAAAGTTGAGCATATTTACAAAGGCATCCTTGAATAACAACATCCCTGGGGAAGGCTTTTGATTTTTTGTAGGACAAGAAGCTTGTCTGTCATGGCATCCTGAAAACAACTGAGATCCCATCAGTAACAGCACAGTGAAGGGGCTGTGAAGACTGAGATGACTCTGGTTTGAACTAATATTATTACTCTGACACAGTGTAGGTAATTGTCTCGGGGGGGATGTTTTAATTAAAAAGGGAAAAATAAGTTTCTTTTCAACTGCAGCTTCCTTCTACCTCTCATCAAATAAAATGTAGATGATACAGGATAATTATTCTCATTAGTCTGAGTGGTTTGTGCTCAAAGCATTTGTGATAATATCCTGCTTTACTTTTTGTCTTTTTATTACCCATTGGATACTGTAGAATATCAGGCTGATGCTGAACTGCATCAGTGAGGGCAGCCTTGGGGGCTCGTATCTTAATATATATTTTGACATCTTATCAATCTTTAAATTTAACATACTGATTTATGTGCCAGCATTATGATGAGCTCCCTATGGTTACTGAACTGTGTGTTATTTGGGTGTACAAGGTCAGCAGCAGCTTCTGCAGATCAGTTCTCTCTGGTCTCTGCCAGAAGCTGATAGGAGGCAAATCTTTTGTGCTTCCCTGGAAAATAAGCTGCAGATTTTCTTTAGGGGGAAAAAAAGGCATTATACACAAAAGAGGAAAATAATGTGAATAGTGGAGAATGGGATAAGGAAATTAAAATGAAGGCAGAGTTGCATGGTCCTGAATCTTCAGAATAATGATATTTCATCCTCCAAGAACATTGTTCCAGATAAAAGCATGAGATGAGTGTCACCAGCTTTCCAGAATCCAGGAATTCTGGAAGGAAAATAATGAGACAGAAAATATTTTATATTTATATGAAAGCGTTCTGCCAAATGACACTGGTGATTTCTCAGCATGGCCAAGTAAAAGAAAAAGGTGATGAAGTAGGCAGTGGAGACAAGTACGTGGTTTTTTTCTGTTCTCAGTGTTTAGAGTTCCAAATCCATTTGC
Organism: Platysteira castanea; assembly: GCA_013397175.1. NCBI lineage: Eukaryota > Metazoa > Chordata > Aves > Passeriformes > Platysteira > Platysteira castanea. The sequence continues at coordinate 561,649 of VYXC01002940.1, forward strand.
CAGACTGGCAGCAGTATAGTCACTGCTTGAAAAGAAGGGTATTTTACAAAATTTTCAAATTTTCTGTAAGATTTATTTTCTAATTTTCCGTTAGATTTTTTTTTTTAAAATTTAAGAATTGTTCAGATATTCCTAACTGTTTTCAAGTCCATTTTTGTTCTACTTTTTCTGGGGTATTCTGATACTCCAGGCTTTCCTTTGAAATTGTAAAGAGGAATTACAGTAAAATCACTGAAGCATCTTGTTAATTGCTGTCTGGTGGCTGATCGGGGGTTGTGACTTGGCAACTTTTATTGGAAAGTACTCCGTCACAACCTGACAACATTAATTAATTAGTGTAAAACTCCACTGGGCATTCATTAATGCCAATATACCTCAGACATTTGACATAGCTGGTGCTACATAATTTACACAACTGGCAAGGAGCACAGTGAGACCTATGTTTATTTCCATGGAGCATTCACTTCTTAAACACACACGCCTTTTAAAAAGAGATTAACTGACTCCTTAATATTGTTAAGGTGATGTATCCCTAGTTGCTCAAACAGTCAGGTGTTTATACACCTCTCTGGTTTGCCTGCAGAAACACAGCCTAAAGATTATCATGCAGAAAGATTTTCTTTCTGGTGGTTTAAAGCTTTCAGGTGCTTTACAGACTCTCACTGTCACTGAATTGGAGCATTGGTAATTTTCCTTGCTAACCATGTGTCCCTGCTATGTAAATGTGAAAGGCTACAGATAGGCAAGCAGAGCCTGTGGCAGGAGATTTTATGATGCAGAAGAACTAAGAACATTTTCATTTCAGGAATATGGAGCTGTTGAGAGCAGTGGGGATTGTTGTAGTGATGAACTCCTCCTGGAAGTGTCTGTATGTGAACAAGAAAGTTGTGTGTGTGAAGAAATGGAAATGAAGCCATAGGAAGCAATAACTACAATTCCTTTAATACCCCTCTGGCAAAATCAGCTATGAAATCATGTGGTTTAGGAGGCAGAGTACTGAGTATAGCCCAGCTCACACTGCATGGTGTAGATGCACACGGAGGTCCTGATGCTGATTTTGCAGTAAATAAATTCTTGCTAACTTCAGTTGGCCAGCAAAACTTCTCACCCTTTTCTACAAAGAATGGATAGAGTAATTACTAACTTGCAGAAAAATCAAAGTTCTAACAAGGACTTGTGTTCCCATTTTTGTTCTCTGTCCATTTTGGTTTTAGGCATAAACAGAAATTAGCCCTCCATCACAACGTCAGCAGCAGTCACTATTATCTCCTCATTATTATGGTCCTGTATTTCAAACACCTACAAAAATATTGATTCCCTAAAAATTCCTTTTATCTTGGTATGATGCCACTAACAGCAAGAAGAATAATCTGTATCTGAAAGAAAATTGCAGTGGTTTTTTTTTTTCCCTGGTGGCCAATACATGGGTGAGTCAGAAGCAACACAAAAGGGTTGTGGGCCATAATCACCCAGGTTGTTGTTTTCCCCCTGCATTCAGCCAAGAAGAAATGTGTGGGTGGCTCTTTCCTGATCTTGCCTTTTAGTAGCCCCACTCCTGAGAGCAGCTGCTACCTGCTCACTCGCAGGGTGGCTGCACAGCCCATGACTGGGTGCAGGGGCCACTGCAGCACAGGCAGAAAGTGGTCCTGGTTTGCGGTCTTACCAGGAATTTGGGTCCTCAGAACTGAGAGGTCAAATCTTTACCTTATTCTGCTGGTGAAATTTTATATAATTTTAACCTTTTTTTACTGAGGCACCTATCTTAGAAGATGATCATTATAATGTAGCAGCACATTTCAGACAGTCATTTGCAGTGCTCTGAAAATCACTAAGTGCAAGCCTTCCTTCTGTATTCTGTTTACTTGTCGCACCCATTCTTTAATTTGTATGTGACACTCATATTTCTAATATAAAAGGTGCTGTGAGACAATGCAAGGACTTGCATCAGTTCAGCACAATGGAAACAAAACCGTGAACCCTGTTGTGATAGAGCTAAATAGTTCCAGAAAAGTACCAAAAAAGGAAAAGCAGAAACTGTCTGCATATTACATATGATTAACCCAGCAACTGCAAAACAGCTTTTGAAAGACTGGAAGGTAAGATGTCTGTGGGCAATAGCAAAACAAGAAAAAAGGAGGAGAAAATACCCTTCCTCAAAGAGCATAATGGTATGAATGGTGAATATCTGTCACAGGATTTGGAAAGCGCTGTATTGTAGTAAGAATGCACTTAAGGAAAGATATGCTCATAATTAAAGCTCAAAACATAGTCTTAACAAAGCTAGTAATAAGTTTTCAATGTTTCTAACAAATAAAAAGTCTAAGTGGAATTGAGCTCAAAACGGGGAGTTTGAGTCAAGAGGTATATAGCATATAACACAAGGCCTGGTATGTGCTGCTTCCACAACAGTGTAGAGGCAAAAAAAAGCAAGTGTAGAAGAAGCTGCAATGCTTTTTATTGCTTAACTGTTGCACTTTTGAACAGCTGATGTGCCCAGAAATCTTGTCTGGGGGCTTTCTTGTTGTTTTTTTTTGTTTGTTTGGTTGGTTGGTTTGTGTTCTGGTTGGTTGGTTGGTTAGGGGTTTTGGTTTGGGGGTTTTTTTGCAACATAAGAAATTTGAAGCTCAGTCTGGGCGAAGCACAGTTGCTGGAGTTGCGCATGGTTGTATTAATCCATTCAACAGTTTGAGAGGAAAAAAGCAGTTATTCCAGTGGAGCAGCGCTAGATGAAGGGAAAAGAAACAAGGTATAAAGTCACTGGTCTCTGTGGGACTGAGATAGATAATCAGCACCTGCAGAAAGCAGGTGGTCTCATGGTGACTGAGCTTCTTTGCTGGTAAGTTGAGTTCAGCTTGCCACTTAGTACTCTCTGAAGACCAGAAAGGAGAGGCGGTTTAGATACAAAAAGGAACAAGCTAATTGCACAAACCACAGTAATTTCTGAAGTATAAGTGCACTGAAGTAGATCTGGCATATTATAGAAACAGCTGGTAAAACACTGACTCCCAGATAGGTCACTTTTAACCATCTCTAACTGGGCATTCAAGAGTGCATTTTCTTAAGAATATTAGTACTTAAAGAGGCTGAGAATCATCCAAATGAATTTCAGAGATGTGTGGAAAGTGAACATCCACTGACACCACCTGAAGTAGGTGTGGATCTCTGAAAAGGTGGCTGGCTGCCTACATCTTTGTAGGAACTAAATAGAATTTAAAGCACTGGCTCCCTATCCAAGTCTTTAGACATCTGAAGGCTTACCAACACCTGCCTTTCCCCAGCCTAAGCCATACATTGTGCAAGAGGATGTGCTCTGCTGGATCTAAGACAGAATATCTAGAACTGCTCCTTATCCTCAGACACTTGCCAAATCTCTGCCATCTCTTCAACTCCATTTCAATGCCAACTGAAGATGTTTTATTTTTCTTTGGGATTTTTACCCATTTTAAACAGAAAGAAAAATAGGCTGAATTTAGTAGGTGTGTGCTTAGGATACTCCCTTGGTATTGGCAGTGGCTATTAGAGCTGTGTCCATCAAACATGATGTTTAAAATTCCTCCTTTACGTGTTGGAAAGATTTGATTGATTGTTTTTTCTAAATGACAGGTACCGATCCAAATCAAACTGAAGGGCTCCTCACACCCATGTGCTATTTTGATTTCACATAAGGAATGCAGCCCATTTTATCTTTTCCAGTAGGGTGACTAATGATTGTCAATAATATTGAGAGCTTTATCCAGTGCTAAAAGTAAAATCCTATATATTAAAAAAAAAAAAATTAATTCTGATTCTTCACCGAGAATGAGCAAATTACTTCCTAAATGAAATTAACTCTGATCCATCCCATCTCCTTGAAGGGGGTTTTCATTCTGGATGAAGTAGATATTGAAGCGATAATTAACTGAACAGACTACCAGAAAAATTTAAAAAAGAAAACATATTAGCACTAATGCACACAGCTTTAAACAAATGCTGTCAATAAGCAGGCACATTTAAAACACACCTGTCTTTCCATTCCACTAAGATGCATGAGCTGTTTAACATACCATGTAATTAGCAATGAAGCACAGTTGGTCCTTACTTTGCATGACTTTGCAAAGTAGCTTTTGAAAGGACAACAGAAAAACGTTTCCTATTGAAACATAACATTTCTTGCCACTTCCCCACTATCATAAGGCAGAAACATCTATCAAGATTACCTAGGCAATCAAAAATGCCAAAGCAAATTGCAAACCAAAGTACAGTAGAAAATATGAGAATTAATTTTGTAAAGTTGAGTCAACATCCAATAGATTTGTCTCACCTAGCATTAAATTAAATTCTTCACGAGAATAAACAACATACATAGGAGAGGCCGAGTTAAAAGATGAAAAAATGCTGAAGTATTATAAACTATGGCATATTATAAGCAAGAACAATCTTTCTGAACTGCTTTTGAATCCACTAAATCCTTCTTATCTCTGATTTCCAGCAAAAGAGTGCCAAGGTAGGTTGTAAATTTCTTACACAGAGAGATCATCCCAGTAATTCAATCTACATTTTAAAGGTTGCTGAAATAGCTGTCATGCTATGGCCTGTCAATCCTTTATGCACACACGTAGAACACGGACAAGAGCTGTCTTCCTTGCACTGTTATATCGCACAAAACATTGTGCATGCCCACTTTCCCCACTCTCCAGTTCCCTGCCATTCTCAGTGGAGCTCTGAGGGCAAGAGAAATAATAGAAGGAAAATGCTAAAATAATTATTTTAGTGGCTAGAGAGCAAGAAAATTTGGCTGAGATCTTTAAAACTCTGAGACTGATATTAAAGTCATAAACAGGCTTTCCACTCTGTCCTTCCATTAAAGACAGAGCAGAACCTACTTATCACCAAATTAGATCGTTGGCTTTAGAGGCTCTTTCTCAGGGATGAACTTGTCCTTAGCTACTTCCTGGGCACCTAAAGCTTCTTGCTTTCATATCAGTGAGACCAATGAAAGTTTTGTCTGGTGTTTGAACAGGGAAACAGCATTTAGACCACTTAATTCAATACAGTTGCAGATTATTGCAGCACAGCCCTAACACGATGCATTTAATTTTATTTTGGGCATGTAGATTTTTTCCCAGGTTTAAATATTTTCTTTTTTCACTTGCATTTTACATAGATAGTGAGAGATATCCTTGGATTTCACTGCACTGATTTTGGTTATGTCAGTATTCTGGCACTGAAGATGGAGCCTAAAACTGCAGCTTGACTAGAAGCCAAGAAAAGGTGGAAAGGTGTTGAAGTGACTGATTTTCAGGGCTGATGTCAGTTTCTTTTGGTGCCAATCCCCCAGCAAGCATGGGAATCAAGTCCAAAAAGTCCAAAGCATCAGTCCCTAGTGTTGCCCTCTCTCCAGGAACTGAAGAGCAGCAGTAAGGGTGGGTATCCAAGGTAAAGGACCTGACACTGAAACACTGAGGAGTGTTCCTACCCAGGAACTTGGAAAAATTGCACTTTTTGGCACTTGAAGAACTAATTTTTTTCCATTTGCCAACACAATCAGTTGGTTTTACACACAAAGTATGATTCAAAGGTGCTTCATAGGACACCAGCTGGCCAGAGCAGCTTTGCCAGCAGTGCCTGTTACCTCAAATTTTGCAGCAGCACTCAAAATTGGGTTCACTTGGCTTTTACAACAAGTGCAGGCACATCTGTCTGTGGCTCATGATCAAAGAAGGAAACAGAAAAGTAAAGAATCAGACTGAGTCCAAACTTGAAGCCAAGTTTAACAGAACTGGAATGAAGGACTCTTTCCTTTAAACATCCTGTAGATCCTTCTGTCGCATACACAAAACATTTCCTGAATTTGCAGGAGCTCCTGCAACCCTCTTCCAAAAACACATTGCCAAGTAGTCTCCATTTCCAAGTACTTCTCTCTTTCATGCCCTCCAAAGAATTAGAGAAACTCACATAATCATTTTAAAGAACAATAAATTAAGTGAAAACTGTCAACTTTACTATGTAATTGCATTGAATCCATGCAATTATGTGCAAGAATAATTTAATTCCTTCTACTGATTCATTCTGGAGTTAGAATTACATGGTATTAAGGCTAATCTTTCATACTTAGAATAATTAATTTGTCTCAGTGTATTTGTTTGGGGGATGACTTAGGCAGGAAAGCACCCCTAGGCAGTATGTGATGATAGGAAGCTTTCTACAGGATCACCACCACACAAGAAAGCAGCCCTGGAGCACCTTTAGGGTATTCCAGTGTGGTCCCCACGCTTTTTGGTCAAGGACTTTGTGTAGCTGCCAGAGGGTTGAATTATCTTTGCTTGTACCTTCACTCAGCAGAAATAGAAGAAAGAGGGGGTTGGTCCTTTTCTGGGGTGGGTCCACATTCTTCTTTCCATCAGCCCTGTGGGTACTTCCAGGATTTTTTCCTGCTCAGCTGTGGATGGATGTTCATTCCTAAGTAATAGTGCAAGGAAAACAGTGGGGAAAGGCATGGTTGCATGGTTTTCCAGCTACACACTGATCCAATCAATTGCAGTCTTAGTAGACCTGGGTGAAGCAGTTAAGCACAAAGATAGCCCTTTCCAGCTCACACAGCTTGGAAAACAAACTAGGCTAATTAAAAGAAGGGAAATAAAAATAATTTGCTATTAGCTGCTAAAAAGAATTATTTTGGAAGCAAGTGTCACGATCCGACTAAGGTGAATCGTGATAGGTTCTTTGCCCGATCTCGAGTGCAAAAAGACAACAGTGGGGATTTTCAGCAATGCACTTTATTAGGTGCTCAATAATTCAATTATGCGATAGAG
>VYXC01002940.1:568490-611756 GCA_013397175.1 Platysteira castanea
GCAACCATATTTAATTTGTGAGGTCAATCAAGTGTATGACTGAGCAATCCAGAACAACACTGGGCAGATCCCTCATACAATCCCAACAGAATGGAGGAGCAAAACAAACTTAGATAAATCAGTAGGATAGGAACAAATTATTAGTCCTACACTTTCTAAGAAAAGAAAGAGTCCATAAAGAAAAAGAAAATCCAAGCAGAAGTTAGTCTTTGCTTGCATCAGAAGTGTCATGTGTGGGAACTATTTCATATGCATCATACTGATGTATTTTTGCTTAAAGCCTAATACAGGCTACTCCTGTATGTGCAAATTTCCAGAAGTCACTCTAAAGTCTTCACATCCCCATCTATTAACCTCATTTTATTTTTCAATACAAGGTTGTTTTTTCCTCCTGATAAGGTCATTTTTTTTCACTTCCATTTTTTATTTCTCAGAAAGTTTTGTTTGAATACCCACATTTTTTCTCAAAGGAAAGGACAAAAAGCATATAGCAGTGTAGTGGCTGTTTAAAGACAGGGATGCAAGGAGGAGGACCAGGAGGTACAGGCAGAAAAGAGGCCTTGTCAGCATGCAGACAACTTTGAGATGCATTTTGAGCAAATTTCAGTGAGGAGAACCATATCATCTGTTTGTATTTGTAGGTCACAAAGGTCAGAACAACAGCAAGAAGATTTTCTTTCAAGAAAACGAAGCTCAACACATTAATCATTCGCAAGTATGGGAGTGATTAGCTAAAGAAAGTGAACACATAAGAAATTTACAAGTGGTGCATGAAACTTATTTTTCCCACATTTTATCAAATTACAGTCTTTCCAAGGCACTGTTGCTACAGGAATGACCTTTAAGGCAGTCACTTCTTTTGGAAATGATCAAATCATGTTTGACTTCTCAAAGGCCTGATTCTTTCTTCAAGTATTTGAGCTACAAAGGCTAGCAGCTTAATGTCCAAAGTGAAGCATTGTCTTTTCTGTGGGCCAGTGCATTGGAAGTGCTGCAGGGTTAGTAGGACATCAGAAGGTGAGGATTTGCTGTGTCACGTTTACAAAGCAGTAAGTCCCAGTGCAGCATTGTGGTGAGACCTGCAGAGCCAGACTCCTGGGAAAGCACCTGGGAAAGGTCCCAGATCCTGCAGGCAGAGTAGGAGCCTGCAGCTTGCAGGAGTACAGACATCTCTTTTCTCAGATCTGCTGCCAGACAGCCAGCAAGGAACAGGGGTCGTACCTTAGTAAGCCAAAGATGCATCCATTATTGATTCCACCTGCTGATTTTAATTCACAAATCACTCCCCTCTGTCCAGCCCATCAGTCCTACTCCTCTGGCCAGCCCTTCCCACCCCTGTGACCGGAGTACCTTCCCCTAGCTTGCCCACCCTGTGCAGTGAGGTTGTACCTGCTGGAAAAAGTGTCTGAACAGTGCCTTGCAGAGCAGCAGAGAAGCCAAGTGTCTGCTGAAGGCTCCTGCCTCTGCCGAGCATACAGCTTACAACATCACTGCACCTTCACCCTTATTCATCCCTCCACCCACCACTTTTGGAGTAAAATGAGTTGTCTTTGTTTCTGTTGGGAGAGCAGATGGGAGAGGGAGGTACTTCATGGTCAAGTACTTTTCTGTGTGTCTGTTCCTTTACCTCCACCTGTGCCCTCAGTCTCTTATTTTCTTCCTCCTCTCAAGAAAGGGTTGGGCACAGACAGAGTTTTAGGGCCGTTATTGCCTTAAAGCCTGACATAATTAAAATCTCTTTCATTACCATCACTGATCTGAGAGTACGATTACAATGAACAGGATGGATACCCTTAGCCTCTACAGTAACAATAAAAGATAACTGCCTATGACCATGTGTGTCAAATAATATTAACAGAATGTACATTTCAGTAATGAGAGTTAATTCAGTTTTTAATGGCACTGATGTACTGGTATAATTTAACATTCAGATATTGGACAGTATTCTCTAAACCACCATTGCTTGGTCCAATCCTCCCTGCACATGAAGCACCCACCTTCTCCAGTGGCAGGGCTCAGGTGCCAGTGATGGGAGCAGGTTCCCATAGACAACAGCTGGTGATGGCCTCACTGTACTTCTACATTTAAGACTATTAAGCCGTCTAAAGCCTTCTTGGGAAGTCAGTTAGTTCCCAGAAGCTGTGGTAATGGCCCAAAAAGTACTGAGACAATTTTGTGCTTCTAAACCTGTCTCATCTTGGCAGGGACAGAAAGGAACCCACTGTGCCTGTGCTTTGGCTCCTACATGCAGTGGGGAGCTGGCAAGCCCTGCCCCAAAGCTGTCCACCCTTGGATGACACTGTGCAAGCAGTTCTGCCCTGGCTGATGCCATCTGACACTCTGCACCTCTGGGTGCTGCTCAGCCCTTGCTGGCACGTGCAGGACTGAATCCTCCACAACAGCTCGGATGCCACTGGACACTGCTCCCATCATTCCCATGGCAGTCATCCCCATAATTCACATCTATCCACCTTCTGACCTCTCTGGTCAGCCTTCCAAAAAGGATGTGCCAAGTTAGCTCTGGCAAAAGGGTATCTCTTGTGGGAGTCAGTGAAAACAGGAGGAGCTGCTTTCCCACTGGAGTTGCTTTCTGTCCCACTCAGAGCACATTCAGGAGCTGCTGATGGACTGGAGCATCATCTGGGCTGTCGAGCGTGGTGATGGTCGGACCTCCTCCTGGGGACACTGCTCAGTACCACAGGAGCAGGGGCCCTCAGCAAGGAGCTCAGTAGCCAACTCTTGGTCTTTTGTTTGCCTTCAAGAAAGAATTAATATTCAGCCAGGAAATCAAATTGTCATCAGTTTTTCTGCTGTAAATCCCATGGCCTCCACTAAAGACTATGTGCATGCACTGTTTCAGAAATAGTTTCATGGCTTTTGCCATCTGGAGACAGCATGGGTTTTAAGGAGTAATAAGGTAAGGAACAGAAACAGATACAAAATAAGTGACATGGGAATGCTTCTGACAAAACTTTACTGACAGATATGACCATTGTTTCAGCTGGTGCCATGAAGTCTTTGTCCTCTGCTCTCTGTCACATTTCAGAGCCAAACAGTTCCCTGTGCTCAGTGGCTGTGTAGATTTTCTGAAGAGCCACATCATGTCACATAGCTGGCATCATGTTTTTCCTTATCATTGCTCATGAAGGCCAGAACATCTCAAAAAGGCCATTGAAGAACTAGGAAAGATGCAGAGAAGAGCAGGAAGGTTGATCATTGCTCTGGAAAGAAAACAGGACCATGTGGAAAGAGGTCAATATCCTTCAAGTAGGTAAATATACAGCAGAGGGAACTTTTAAAAGGAATGGGAGAAATGAGTGATAAAGGAATAATTGAGACCTGAGAGCCCTCCAATGAAAGCATTGCATAGCAGACAGATTTGAAACTGTCACAAGGTCAAATTATGCACTATAATTAAATTAGTGAGCTCATTCCTGCATAAAAGTAAGGAAACAACACATAAAAACAACTAGACAAATTTATAGAAGAAAGAGGCTTCGTAATAAAAACCCACACCTTCTGACTGAAGAAGCCCCTGACAGCAGGCTGTGGATAAGAGATCCTACCAGGGCAGCATGAATGCAAATTTACTTTATGCACCCAGTTGCTGCCTGAGCGCTTTTTGTTTTGCCAGATGGTGGCTGCGGGGAGGCACTGAGGATTCTGGGCCACATGGGACCCATAAAACCATTGATACCTGTCATCAGTACAGCTCTAGTCTGGCCAAAGACAGCTGGAGTAGAGTGACTGCCATGGGTCTGAGCTGAGGGAGGATGCAAATGACAAGGGCACCCAATCTAGAGTGCCACCCAACACAGTGGGCAAGGTGATGGTGACACTTCAGCAAGTGACACCTCCACACTCCTCAGAGCTGGGGGAAGATTTTCTCTACCTCTGACCCAGGACTGAGCACTGACAACACAACTGAACCCTGTATAACTAACGAATACAGTTTATGTGATGTCACATACAATGCAGTGACATCCCTTTATCACTTTCAGTGTTTCAATCCAGTCCGCTCTGGTATAGTTCAAAACCAAAAGCAGCAAAATGTTCAGTGTAAGGGAGACACGAGATTGAGATGTATGGAGTAGAAACACATCCTTCTTGCCACATTGCAGGAGGTAAGAAAAATTCAACCTCTTTCATTAGGCAGCAATTAAAATGTAGTTTATAGAGCAGGAAAACAGCATATTATTGAACAACTGTAAGGCAGGTGAGCTAATCATTAACTGATTCTATTATGTTGCCTTCTTCCCAAATTAAAGTGACTTCCCTATATAATTTAGAATGAATGATACATGTATTTCCTGACTACACCTTTCCTAATGATGCAGGGGATGGTGTTTCTGTTCACTTTTTGTCTTATAGTGAAACATGCCGGATAAGAAAGTTAGCTAGTTGTTCCCATTAGCCATTTTAAATAGTGTATCCCACCCTCACAACAGGCAACTGGCAGGTGGGCTGTGACATGTAATCAGCTTTGAGCCCATTATGAACAGGTTTGATGAATTGTTACTCCACAAATTATGTCTGCCTGACAAAGTACCTGGCATGAGTGTCTGTGCATTCCTGTCAAGAGGCTGTTCTTCTGGGTAAGGAATTTAGGGCTGGTTTCAGAAGGTACTCTGCTGCCAACATTTTCTTTTGGCACTCCTGGGAATTATCCCAGTTTGGAGTGTTTTACAAAGCTAAGAACCCCCTAAATGCTCATTTCTGGAACAGCGCTGCAGCTTTCTGGGGAAGGCAGGCTCTGAAAAGCAAGAAAAACGCACATCTACCCTTGCACAGCCCTTCCCTTCCCACGCTGTACTGTGCAGTGCTGGCTTGTGGATGCCCTTTGTGCCTCTCCAGGGCACACAGGGCAACGCTGCCATTCATCTCGTGGCTGCAGCGTGCTGTGACCCAAACTGCAGCTCCCACACCCCAGAAACAGCATCCTGCCTCTGGGAGAGATCAGCCACAGTTGACTGCTTCATGTCAGCTATATCTGCCGTGGAGGTTTCCAAAACATGCCCTGCCTGATTGCTTATTGCCTTTCTCCTCTTCAGGAATTATCTCTCAAGAGGCTCTTTTTTACCTCCCCACATTGCTGCCCCAGGGCAGGAGATAACAACCACACAGAGCTGTCACCCTGCACACTTCTAACCCTGGGGAATCCTGTATGTGGGTGAAGTTTCCACAAATCACCCATGGGGAAGTTCTTAGACATCCTCTGCTCCAGATTTATGGCTCAAGGGAGTTGCAAACTTGGGATTTGAGATACATCACTGTGCTACAGGCAACTTCTAAGACGGCTCTTAAGAATGTAAACATATCCAGACTCAGAGCAAGTCTAACAGCAGCTTTCTGAAAGATTCTTAAGAATAGAGCTTAAAAAACAGTCCTCTGCCATTACAATTCCTCCCAGCCTCTAAAAACCAACACTTTATGGAGTTCTTGAGGTTACATACTCATCAGTGTATGTGATTGCTCTTTTCTTCATGAGCTTACCCAAGTCCCTTCAAATTCATTTTTCTTTTTGGATAAATACATTAATCTTTTGACCTGGAGGTTTGGGGTTTGTTTTCCTTTTTTTCCCCTCCTCAATTTGCTTTTGTTTTGGCGTGTGTAACATGCCATAACAGCCAAGACATGGGGGTGGCGGGTTGTACCAGGGGGCTGGAGCTCAGCTGACAACTCCCAGGACCATTTCCACTCAGACATGTCCTCCCTCCCTGGATCCTGAGCTCACCTCATGATCAAACACAGTGCTCTCCTGTGGTAGCCAACCACTCCTGATCCCCCTTTTCCCAGCTCTCTGGGGGATAGCAGCAAGGGCAGCAGATGGGGGCATGGAGTGGGCCCTGTGTGGGGGCAGTGGGTAGTGCTTTCAGTAATCCCTGAGACTGCTGTTTATGTGGTCCATCTGGTCTGAGACAGAAATATAAATGCTTGAGGAGATCAAGCATGTGGATCATTCACCAGAAAGTGAGAGCAGAGGTTGAATGTCCCATATTCTCCCCAAGACCTCCTCTCCAGAGTTCCCCTCCTTCACCTTCCCCAAGCCATGCCTGTCCTGCCCTGCTGCTGACCTAGCCCTGGTGTCCCTCTTTTCCCCAGGAGCTCTGTGGCCCTCCCAAACAGGCTGGGTTGGCCCTGGGGCGTGGCAGGGCTGAAAGTGCAGGCAAGGACAGTTCTGTGACACTGTGAACTCTGCAGGAGTTCAGACAATTCCCTCCCGGTCCTGATTTTGCTGCTGACATCGTAGTCAGCTGGTCTGACTGTGACTGGTGCTGTGTGCTTTCCTCTCATTTCTCCTGCTACATGTGCAGTGTCCAGGCTGTTCATCTACCAGCTCTGGAAGCTCTTTCTGTTTGGTGGGTAACTCGTTTTCCAGAAATGTCATGCCAGCAATGTCCATGCGCCTAAATGTCACTTTATTTTTTTTTTAAATTACAGATGGGCATAGTTAACATGATTTACCAAGACATATATATTAAATATAACAAATTCTTCCCTTGCTGAAGACTGCACTTCTATTTAACGTTTTATGTGGAACCTAAGGTTATGGTACAGAAGCTCTTTCGTGTGAGAGGATCTTTTGTTAGTTGATTTACTTACAAAAAAATGTCAAGAAAATCCCAGTCTCCACAAGCATTACACAGTAGTTCCTACATGTGTGTGCTTTTAGAAAAGAAAAGTCTACTCTCTATTATCTGGACCACAACTTTGGCATTGTGTTTAGCTGGAGTAGTAGCAACCACCTCTAAAGCACCTCAGATCCACAAGCTACACAGACGGTGGAAATAGACACAGCAATTCCATTAAAAATAATAATAGTCAATGTGTGGAGGTTACAGGTGAAAATAACTTACTGGACCTGTAAGGAAAGGAAAAGACAAGACATGAATAAGAGTGTTCTGGGAGGACATTTAGACAATCATAGGAAAAAATATAGCTTGATGAAGAAAGCCTTCTAAAAAATGGAGCTGGCAAAAGAAAGACATATTTTGAAACAGCAACAAAAGAGTGAATTACGCCTGTGAGCTGAGAAGCTGAATGACAGTGCCAAGGTCAATGGGATGGTAGACAATAGCAAGAGAAAAAGTTAAGAGTTTTGTAATTTGCTAACTTGGCTATGAAAAGGGAAAAAAGGAAAGAGAGAAAGAAAGAGAGAAAGAGAGAAAGAGAAAAAGAGAGAGTAAGAAAGACAGAGAGAGAAAGAAAGAGAGAAAAAGAAAGAAAGAAAGAAAGAAAGAAAGAAAGAAAGAAAGAAAGAAAGAGAGAGAGAGAGAGAAAGAGAGAAAAAGAAAGAAAGGAAGAAAGAAAGAAAGAGAAAGAAATAGAAAGAAAAGCCTGAGAACAATAGAGAAAATAGATTTTTTTTTAAAAAGCTAGAGTTTTGTCCCTGAACACCAAGGAAGCCAAAGAAAGATTAGAAAGGAATGGGAAATGGGAATAAACTGCACGATAGACATCAAGAAACAGCAAGTTCTGCAAAACTAGAAGTACAGTAATAGAAAATCAGAGTGTCTTTTTCTTTTCTCTGAGGCACAAGAACAATTTGATTATATGAAGGATTTGAGAAACATATGAAAAGAGATTTTGCAGGATATAAAATGTTTCATTTACAGCTTGAGAAAAATACATGTTTCAGAAAAAATATGGAAGAAAATATCATTGCTGGTGAGACAAATGGGAGTGAAAAGAGGAAGAGATCTGTATTTGTGATAACTATACATTTTAGAAACTAACATTTATACTTCAGGACATTTGGGAAAATCAGTGAGAAATAGTATAGATATTTTATCAAAGACAAATTAATTATTTGAGTTTTCCATTAGAAAAACTGATGTTTGATTGTGAACCATATTTCTGAGGGCTATGCAGCATACAGAGATAATAAAAATATTTGCTCTGAAATGCAAAAATGTCTTTAAAAACAGGTTCTAGAGAATTAAGGAAGACAGATATATAGATGCACTTGCCTTGAAAATTAGAAATTCCCCAACTCCTCCATTACTTTAAACCAGTATTTTTAATCTCTAAAGCAGGCTGTAAGTTTTTACTTTCCTCTGATGTGAATTAATAAATTGTTCAGTTCACCTTTCACAAGGATTCCCAAGGCAGAACCCACAGGAAGGGCATGCAGACACCTCTGGAAGCAGAAAATTATTGAGCAGCTCATTGTGTGCCCATGGTTTCTGCTTCACTAAAAGCTACAGCCTGTGTTTCAGGGTGATGGTATCCCTCTGAATTCCTGGGGAATTTGGAACGCAAGCCTCTCCCCAAAGCAAGGCACTGCCAGCTGGCTGGTGGCCACACCTGTAGCTCTGCCAGGGCAGGGGCCCTTAGTCTGAAGATCCTCCTGTGCTTTGGCCCAGGCCAGCTCTCCAGACCCTGCCACCCAGAGAGGAGAGAGCTCCTTTCCTACCAAAGCATGTGATACACAGTGAGAAAGACACAAATGATGGTTTTGAACATCTTTTGTTCTGAAACAGTCGTTTTTATTTAATTGGAAATATGGATCTTCAGTGACAGCAGCCGTGTTGCACAAAGAGAAACGGACTGCAAGATGACATCAAAGCTTAAAACCTTGTCCTTACCACAAGGAAGAAAAGATCTCACATCTTCCAGAGGGAGGATCTGCTGTTTTCCATGGGATGTGCCCAGGTGAGAGAATATGGTTCCCAGCATCTATCTCCTACAGCCTTCTCTGATCAAGAGAAAAAGGGTGACCCCTGTGTCCTTGTACCCACAAGAAACAGCATCCAAGCCTCCCAGAGCCTGTGGCCCCAGGGCTTCCTACTGGGCCCCTGTGGCAAGCATGAGAGAAAACCTCCAGTGATGCCCAACTCTGTTTGTATAAATGGATTAAGATAGGGCTGCACAGGGTAGCTGAATCCCTCCAGGAGCACTGGTGTTTGTTCAAGAGCAGTTTTTTCTTTCCTTAGAGAGTCATGGACCACCTGTGGGTGTCTGAGCCAGCCTTACCTTCTAAATTTGTAGGAGCTCCTGGCTGTAGCCAGTGAATTTTAATTGCTGAAGTACCAGCAAGCCTCAGTGTGCAGATTCCCAATGCATGCTGTGATTATCTTGTTGCAAAGCTGAATGAATCATTGCAATAATCCCATGTACTAAGGAAAGGAATTCGGAACCTCTGTTCAAGCCCTATTGTGCTGTATACCTCT
The DNA here is from genome assembly GCA_013397175.1 of Platysteira castanea. NCBI lineage: Eukaryota > Metazoa > Chordata > Aves > Passeriformes > Platysteira > Platysteira castanea. Next base: position 577,664 of record VYXC01002940.1, read on the forward strand.
GACTGCTTGGATTTAAAGCCTCTTTTCTGATCAAAAACAAATTCACATATGTCCAGACTCTCCATTTTCCACTAAGCAGAACAACCATGACTCATTAAATCCATTGTCTGCACTAATGAGGTGAGTGCTCATGAAGTTTCTGATCACACTCCAAAAAATACTCTGAATGCAAGCATTTAGAAACTTCACTTATCTGAACAGCTTTCATCCTGTTTGTCAGATCTTTTACCTGATCATTACAATTCCAGGGGATTAAGCTATAAACCTGGTGGAGGCTGCGTGTGAGGGAGCAGTGTGCCACTGCCTTTGCAAATCAGGATCTGAGTCCTGAGAGGGCATCTCTGTTATCTGTGGTACCAGCAGCCTGTCAGAAGCGCTGTAGGGATCTGAGAACACTGTCAGTGACATGTTGAGTACCCAAATTTATCTTTGTTTTATGCTGCTTAAGATAAAAACCTTGGCCATCTTTTCAACAGACTGCTGTCAATTAATTTGCTGCTGAGGCTATCTAAACTTTCAAACAGTGCTGACATTTTCATTATTTGGCAAACTTGCCCTTCATTATCCACTTTGCCTCTCATCCAGGCTCCATAAGGCCTGAGATTTACCCTAAGTAACAGCTAATTGAATACATTTCTCAGTGAGAGAAGTCTTTTAATCTGCAGAGATCAAATAACAGAATACTTGCACAGCAACAATTCAACTAAAGATTGGATTGCCACATGCTTGCACCATCCTAATGGGCAACAGCAGATCAACAGGAGGGAAATACTATTTCCCAGCTCTCTTTCTTTAATCTTTCTTTAATCAACAAGGGGTGGAGCCACAAAAAAGGAACCACAGCTCAATAATCAGGGAGGGAGGCTCCCTTTTAACACTTTTTCCAGGCTCACGTTTTTACAGATGCATGAAAAAGACATTTGCCTGCCTTTATGTTTGCAGATATAAGGATTGAAACATAATAATTGTCATCAACACTTGCAAATGGAGTGAGGACTCTTATTTTGATCTTTGGAGAGCAACAATAAAGAAACTTGCTGACAATTTTCCCCTTATTCTTACATAAAGCTATACTCCCTTTCTGTTTTCAGTTTTCTCCTATGAAATAGTCACTAAGACCCAAATTCCAGGCACTTTAAAATGTATGTGAGCAGCAGAGGGAAGGAAAACACAGTCATATAATTCATGTGATGTGAACATAAAACCTTGTCAGAATTCTTTAGCAATACTAAGCTAGAGGAAAGGCAGGAAAATTTGAATTCACATGACTTAAGGAATGCAGTTCAACATTCTGCTGCGTTTGCCATGAATGAGGTTGTTGGTATTTTTCTCACAGAACGATTTTTCATGAAGAAGATCTGAAGGGGCAGAAGATATCCAGTGGAAACACATTAACTTGAAAGCAAATTTGTTCTGCCCTTTTCTGTTTTATTTTCTCATAATACACATAACTTTTATTATACAAAGGTTAAAAGCTTCAGTGAAATGCTATAGATTATTTTTCTTCAAAAGGAAAATCCACAATTTCAGCTTTTAACTAGACAAGAAAGAGCATGGTGCAAATTCCCAGCATTTCTCTTAAGACAGATTTTACAGGCTCTCTCTGGACTGGCAGTAATCTGTGTGAACAACTTGCAAGATGTGCAGTGACTGGCAAGAGAAAACAGCACTGGGCAGGTCTCAAGCCCGGGCACAAGCTCGGATGCAGACCCCTTCCATCATCCTGCTGCTGTCTGCAGGCCAGGCGAGGATTTCACCCAGTGCCCTGCCTCCCACAGCTGGAGGTGGCAGCATCCTTCCTATTGGAATATCACCCTGCTCCTGGCTCTATGCTGATAAGATTTTGAACAGCTCTTTATAGAAGCTCTTTCATGTGTTTTCTTCCAGTTGGTGTCTTCCATATCCTCTGAACAGACAGAGTAGGAATTGCCCAATATGCCTAAGATTTATGATCTAGTCCCCTTTGGATTAAATTTCTTTGCTTTTCTTTGCAGAAGTCTCTATATATGACTGAAAGTTTGCAAAGCTCAAATGCTTTTCTTTTTTTTCCCTCTTTCGTTTACAGGGGACTGTATGGCCTTCAAACAAAATGCAGAAGGGCATTTTTCATACTGGTTTTCTATTGATTGATAACAAGTATGGGGAAGCAGAAAAAATACAACACTGTGATAAAAATAATTCACCCCAACAGATTCAAATCATCAGGACACATATTTTCATTTTCAACATGAACTAGGCTGCAGGAGGTAAGGGAGCAGTGACATGTTCTCTCTCCCAAGAGGAAAAGGCAACCCTTCTCCCACAGCACCACAAGTGATGTGTTAACATGAAATCTGAGACATGACAGAAAATTTCTGCTAGCTAGAAACTACTGTGAAGGAGTTGTTGAATACTGATGTGCACCAGATGCTAATGCAAATCCTAAACAAGCAGGGAGTGACCAATTTCAGACATCAAATACTGGCTGTGGCACACAGAAGGTACGGATAGAGTGAATCCAAATTGAAACGAAGCCTCAAGACAAAATACACCACACAACTTCAGTGGGCTAAAGCAAGCTACCTCATATGCAAAGCCATATTCATTGAAGTTGCAAAAATCTAATCAAAGAGTCATTACTAGTCCAGTTCCAATTATACTTATTGTCCAAATTATGTAATTATTACAGGAAAATCAGGAACAGACTTTTCAGGAGGGTCCAGCAGGACTGATGAGGTGAAGCAATATGACCATACTTAAGATAAAGGTTTTGCTTTCGATCACTTCAAGGATTCCTTTACGGATGTTGTATTTTAGAGGCTATGGGTTAAATTAGATAGAGGCAAAAGAAAGAAAATATTATTGTTGGTGTTCTCCATCAATCACTCAGCCAGGATGGTAGCACTGATGAGTTAGTTAATCCACAGGCCTTTAGGAAAAATCTCTTGATTCATAACCCTAATCCTTCTGGGACATTTCAATGTCCCACACCTCAGCTGGACACACCCCTATTGTCACTGTGTGGACAAGTGAGCTGGGAATTCCTAAAGTTGTTTATATAATTTCTTTTCACAATTAATCAGCAAGCCAGCGAGGAAAGGCGCCCTCCTGTGTGTCCGTGGGGCACAATAATGAGGCTTTTACACTTGCCAGGTTTAGCAGAAAGAAGAAGAATGCTTCGTCTTTATTGACACTACATATTTTTATACACATTTCAATACTTAAGTAAACATTGGCTCTATTTACATAACTCTGTGTGAGAAAATTTTTGACTCCAAGGTTAAAACCAGAAGGCTTATAGAAAAACAGACTTTAGCAAATGCCCAAGGCAACACTCCTGGACTTGGCTTTGGTGAATGCAGAAGGGCTCCTGGGAGATGCCACACGTGAGCATGCACCCTGATGAACAGAGCAACCATGCTTCCACCGCTCATCCAGCCAACATGACTACCTTTTGGAATACAGTTTGAAGTCTGTAGAACTATGTCTTGCTGGTCTTACAGACAAGGGTATTTAGCCTTTGAATAACGACAGCTTTTTTTGTGGCTGCATGAAAAGTTTCAGTTCACCAGCTGCAGAGGATTTCAGTTTGTCAGCTTGTGTGCCACCCAGCACAGTACAAAGAGAGAAGTGACATTATCTTCCTTTCATCTCCTGCCCAGTCTTGATAGTCACTCCTGGGATTCCTCATGCTGCTCTGTGGCTTTCCTCCCCTGGGAATACAAGTGTAGAAGAGACAAGTGATGCTATTGTATGCTAGAGATAACTCTGGTCTGCAGGACCTCTTCATTGAGATGTCACATGGCAAAGCAGAAGCAAACCCTGATAATGTTGTTGTCTTTCTACTGCAGCCATCTCAATTTAGCTGAAGGTATGTGCTCATCTGTTCACATGAAGGAAAAGTCAAATAAAGAGGAATTTATTGCATTGCAAAGGCTGGAGGAGGGAAGAACTGTGTTTCCAAAAAGCGTCTTCTTTCATCTGCTGGATTCCTTTCAAGTATTTGTAATATTAGAATGGCCAGGACAATTTGGACTGATCCTCTGCTCTTTAATCTCTGCTGAAAATGTGTGCATTGAAATTTTTTCTCTTTCTCACATTTATGAGAAAAGGTGTAAGTGCAGAATGTAATTTTTTTCTATTAGATGTAAATGATTAAATAGGTATTTCTTGAAAATTCAACTTGATGCCTGTTACGTCAGGTAAGAGATCAAAGCACAGATACATTTAAATGACAAAGAACAATTTAATCCAATATCTGAGAAATAAAATTAAGCACAAATTATGTAGAAAATAACTTTTTTAATCTAGCAGTAGCAGCATTTGAGAAAAACAGAATTTATTATTATATCTTTTACAAGTTTCTGTCTGGATGTTCTCCCTATTTAAACCATGATGTTATCAGAATGTTTCACTGGGATCTTCTAGAAATGTTAGTTTCTTGCTTGTTTCTCCAAACTTGTTTCTCTTGAACCAAGAACATATTCCCCAGTCTCAACTCTTTTTTTTAAAGTAGGTTGGGGTTTGAAAGTCATCCCCCAGAAACAGTGCCAGTGCTCTGGAAGAAGTAGTTTCTGGAGAGAAACAAAAAGCTTCAATTACAGTAGCTGAGATTTTTTTTTTTAAACAGTCAAAATCCAAAGCTCTTGACATAAGATTGGGACCAAGAGATTAGTGTGTCCCATTAACTTCAGGTACTTCATGGAGGTGACCAAGTTAGGATCCCCACCATGGGCAGTGCCACCTTACCTTGGACAATGGGAACTGTCCACCTGAGAGATCTGCCAGTCTCATGTACCCCCCAGGAGCGGAGGGCAGCTGCTACACACACAGGGCACCAGGAGGGCCTCTGGGCAGCCCAGGCTTTCTGAGGATGCTGACTCTGCTGGTTTCACCTGGAGCGGAGTTAATTTTGCTTCACAGTGGCTGATATGGGGCTGCATTTTGGATTTGGGCTGAACACAGGGTTGATAATACAGAGATGTTTTTGTTATTGCTGGACAGGGCCTACACAGAGCCAAGGCCTTTTCTGCTCTTTGTGCTGCCACGCTGGCGAGGAAGTTGGGGGTGCGCGGGAGGCTGGGGGGAGACACAGCCAGGACAGGTGACCCCAACTGACCAGAGGGATATTCCAGACCATCTGACAGCACGCTCAGTGCATAAAATGGGGGGAAGAAGGATGAAAAGGGGGACATTTGGAGTGATGGAGTTCGTCTTCCCAAGTCACTGTTATACATTGCGAGGCCCTGTCCTCCTGGAGATGGCTGAACACCTGCCTGCCCATGGGAAGCAGTGAACTAATTCCTGGTTTTGCTTTGCTTGTGTGCATGGCTTTTGCTCTCCCTATTAAACTCTCTTTATTTCAGTGCATGCCTTTTCCAGTTCTTACCCTTCCATTCTCTCCCTGATCCCGCTGGTGAGGCCATGAGTGAGCAGCTGCATGGGGTTTGGCTGAGGGCTGACCAAGCTGAGATGACACAGAGAGGGCAAGGACACTTCCAGTGGAAGTGGCCAACCCAGACAGTGATTTTCAGAAGCACAGGATGCTCTCCACGGCTTGCAGCATGGAGCGACTAAGCTGGCATCACACTCAGAGTAGTCAGAGCTCTGTAATCATGCTGCAATGCCGCTTCCTCTGAGAAGATGCAGTTCTAGCATCAAGCCAAAGCTACAGTGTCCAAGAAGATTAGGAGTAGTGTTTTGCATATTTTTTCTCATGATAGAATAACAAAATAAATATATTTAGAAAAGACATAGTCAATAACCAAAAGGTGAGGACAGAATATATAGTTTTGGTGAAAATAGTAGTTACTACCTTATTTGTTACAGAACACCCCAGTCCTTCAGTATTTATGACATATGTCAGTCAAGATTCACTAATAAACCTTTACGTTTCATAAATTTTGAACAGTATTTTCACTGACCACAATATTACACAGGCATAATTTTCACAAATAATATAATCATTTCATTCTTCAAATTCCTCTTGTTTTTCTTTTCTTTAAGAAGCATGTGTCTTCACTTTTCTGCTTTAATTATTATTCAGAAGACTTTTTTTTCTGGACAGTGCAAAGGATTCATGTAGTCTGAACAAACAATGCCAGTGAAGTTACCAGAAAGTACTCTCCTCACCACAATAGGAATGGCTTCTGGTGCATTCATCTCACATTCCATTACATCTCCTTCATTTACAGTATGGTGATGGAGAAAGGGAATTAATTTCATATCACTTCATGCCTTCTCTGTCACTAAGCAATTGGTAATGTTTGATTCCCTTGTCCTTGGGTGGTTAAGTTTTACTGGCAGTAGGAAAATGTTATTATCTTCATTCTGCTGTAGTTCTAGGCTATACTTGGTCTCCCAAACATACCAAGACCATAAAAACTACTTACGAAAGAAATTTCAAACATGTATATACATTAAAATTATTTATTAGATTCAGCAATTCCTTTTCCCCTACAGCAAAAAATCTGGCCTTTAGAACTAGTATTGTATGAAGAATAAGCTGTCAATTCAAATACAAAGAATTCCTTTGCCCAATTGTATTTTTTTCCCATTTGAAATCCATTTTCAGGCTTTATTATCTAATAAATACCAGGTCCCAATTTATGCTCAGGCAGAATATTATATTAGCATTCATGGAACTCTGTCTCACTATTGAACCCTGCTTATATAAGATGAGCATTTTTCTTTAGACGCAGATGTCAACCTAAATTGATGAGATTCTCCCACTCCTAATAAGTGGTACAAAATTTTTGAACAGTCCCTGCACAGAAATTCATAGCCCATGCTGTAATGAGCCATTTGGCTTCACCTGAAAAACTAGCAAGAAAACCACCTTCTCCAAAAGCTAAAATGACATATTAACACTTGCAAAACGTGGTATTGCATCAAAGAGAATGAGAGCGTTCTCTGAGGCATTGAGCACAGCAGCACATGCAAAACCCCGTGTGTGCAGTCCCTTGCCTCTCCTCTGGGGTGATATGAGGGACAACATTTAAAATTGCTTATTAAACATTTTAACAGAAGAACAAGTCAAAACTTTTCAAGATTGCACAGGATCTTTATACGGCCCAGGAGGTAAGAGCTTGTTCATTTTTTCCTCAGAGCACCATTGTCTTCAATTTGTTTTTCCTATTTTGCTTTGCTATTATAATGGATTGGACTGCTCTTTTGGGAAACTGCTTGTGAATACTGCTGTGATCAATTGAGGAGGAAATCACCTGCAAAAAGATAAATAAAGAGGCTATTTGGTTCCTGCCCCACACTGATAGAGAGACAACACTGTCAGATCCATGTTCAGTCACTTCTTAAAATTTTCTGATGAGGGGTATGCCAAAGTCTCCCACATCTCTGTCACTATATACCTACAGAGTTGATTTTTTCCCCCCAGAATCAGACTTACATCTTCTTTTCTGTAATTAAATCGAATTCTTCTTGCCATCTGTGGAAAACAACTGGACATGGAAAGCAATTAATGGTTGTGCCTTTTTTATGTTACCTTTAGAAATGTGTATTAGAAATCTGTTTTGATCTCCACCACATTTATCCTCTCTGCCTAAGACTAAACAAAGGCAGTACTTTCAACATGTCCCTCAGCAGTGACATCTTTAAGTCATCCTTCTTATTAATGCTACCTTTCAGTTTTTGGCATTTTCTGGCTCATCCACACCTTTCAAAGGGATTGAAAGGTCCAGATCGGAAAACACGAGAGTGAAACAGAAACTTACTCTCTGGTTGCTAATTTTTTTTCAGAAAGGATCCCCTTCAAGGCAGGGGACACCGTTCATTCAAGCAGCACAGAGGCATCTACTGTCATTTGAACCGTCCTACAGATCTCCCCAGCTGACAGATGCTGCTCCACGGGACACAGGTCTCCCGTGGCTGTATATTCCCTAGTCCCACAGAGATGTCTCAGGCATCAAAAGCAGCAGAAGTGACACCATGTTCAGGTAACTCAATATCTCTGTTTGCTTACAGAGCAGGACAAAAAATAATCTTCCAAGATACAAGTCAGCATCAATTTACTTCATTCATTTTAGAAATCCTTGTGCCTTTGTGGGCCAGAGATTTCTACTGCCTCATGTAATGCAGGTTTATGCTCCCTGAGGATCTGCTGGTGCAAGTATGATTTCCTGCTCTTATCCAGTAATAAACTTCTCTTTTAACTTAATCTATATATTCACATATGCCTAAGTACCTTTCTGTTGTATGATTTATTCTATAAGCTCTAAATATTGTTAATTATATCAAAGACTGGTATCCAACCCCAAAACAGACTTTCATGAAAGTTTGACTGGTGGAACTGGGTGTAAAACTGAGACTTTGCTCTTCATATGACTGAGCCTCTGTTCTCCCAATTATGCTTCTAGCCATCTTCTTTGCCCTCTACATAACTGCTGTGGTACATGTGGCTGTGGCCACTGCGCCTACACCCACAAACTCCTGGTGGATGACCACCCAGGGCTCTGGAGTCTAACATCGTGGTCACTGCGATTTGCTGTGCTTCTCCGCGAGCTGCTTCTTGCATGTTGTTCTGGTATAGGTTCAACCTTCGCCCACCCAGTTTTATGTATACCCTCATGTTTATGCATATCCCTTATGGAATATGTTTGTTATCTGGAAAGTTCTGTTATACTCGGTATTCGATTTGTTCATTCAAATGGAACCCTCCCTGAGTTTGTCCCATTGGATGCTCTCCCCTGTCACTTCACAATTTCCACTGGTTGAAATCCCTTATCCCGCCTCTTTTGGCTCCCAGACAAAAAGGGGCTACATCCGCCCGATCCCATCTTTGTCTGCCTGGTTACATTAAAGTTCTGAGGTTGTAGAAGGATCCCTCTCTTTCCCTTGCCTTTATCGACGCTGTTTCACACCGGTTTGCAGCCTGCCCCTGGCAGGGGAGCTGGCATCGGCGGCTGCACTGTAGGCGACCTGTGCCTGCCGACCTGCAGCCAGGTCCCATCTCCAGGGACACCTCCGGCAGTGAGACGCTGTGCAGACTCCGGCAAACTGCAACCAGCATCACATCACTATGTAAGGATGTATATATGGTGTTCCTGACCTCCTTTTGCAGTTAACAAAAAAAGACAGACTCTCCAGACTCTAGGATCGTCATTGCAGAAATATGCAAAGGGCCTGGAAGGAAGTTTACACACGAAATCTTTGAGCATCTATTATTTTTTTTTATCCCTTGATACGGTTTTGATGGCTTCAACTAACTCACTCTAATGTTTCACCCATGCCCAGTCCAGATGACAGCAGAATTTCTCTCTTAAACGGGTGTTCCACTTCAGGCCACGGATCTTTCATCTCGCTCTATAAAACACGACTTGGGTGGTCTAAAACACAGCCCTCCAGATGTCTTAGGCACAGAAACTGAAATAACACACAAAAGAGTAAACCCCGCTTTGGGGCAGAGGAGCATCCATGTGGGTCCAGCAGAAACCCAGGGCCAAGTGCTGTGCAGCTTAGACAGCACCAACCTGCACTAACAGTGGGAAAAATACTGGTATCAGCCAGTGAAATCCTTTATCTGGCCTCATAATTGAAAAGTTACCATCTTCCCTGATAGAGACAGCTTAGGACAACCAAGCCTTTATTTTAGGAGTCATTGTGTACCCAAAAAAGCCAGTTGGAAGCCATAGGTTGCTGGGTGATAGTGGCTGTAGCACAGATTTGTGGATCCCGTCCAAAGAGGTTAAAGGGAAGTTACTGACCACATGGATTTTTTCTTTTCTTTTCTACTTTTATTCTCATTAAACAGTCACAGGGAATTTCTGCAGGTAGGTCAAGGGTGAGGACTGACTAAGCATTTGAGAAATTTCAGTGTAAATTTTAAGGGGAACAGGGAGGAGATCCAGCTTTCTGACCATCTTCATGATCTCCTCTGGAGGGTCATGTTCTTCTTTTGGGAGCTCTGGAACTGAATTTATTAACATGAAGAAATTGCAGTGTATAAAATTAGTTTTAATTGAAAACTGGCACTGATACAAATATGTTGCTGAGAAGGGAAATATGGATTTAGATACTGGCAGTGCTGAACTCCACAGTGGGCTGTTATTTGCTAATGTTTTTATACATACAAAGCATACACCCATTAGCAAGCCACTTCACTAAATAAGTAGGGTACAAATGTAGTTAACAATTATTGCAGCTGAGTGAGTACAAGCTCTTCTCATCTGCACTTAGGCATACAGAGAGCTTATGCTTACGTGTGAAAAAATGAGCTCTCTTTCTTTATATGATTTGCCTTTCTCCATTATCAGTAGAATACAAAAATAGCAGCAGGGACAAAACCCTCCAGCGTGACTCAGAGAGCTAAGAAAAGCCACAGGCCCCCTGCTAATGCGATGTGAATTCGCATGCAGAACTGCTCACTGCTTTGTGCAAAAAGCCTGATGCATCTCTGCTCACTGCCTTCAGCAGATACAGACATGCACACAATGGGGGAGCATGGCACAAAAAGAGCCCCCTCACTGAACTCACTTGTAGTGCTCCTGATGAGTTAAACAAGGAGCAGAGTTGGCCTCAGGTCTTGAAGTCAGTGTGTCTGTGTAAAATTACATCTTAGCTGCAGGTCTGTGCATAGCATGGGACGTTTGCATTTTGGTTTACCCTGAAGGAAACCTCAGGCAATTCAGACTGTGAAAAGGTTGACGTTTTGAAACATCACAAGTCCGTGGCTGAGGAATGAAGATCATGCCCCCACCACGCCGCTGTGATCCATGAACAGCCCATCTTTCCCTGCTGCAGCCCAGCCTTTGACCAGATTTGTTGTTCTGGCAGGCACAGGGTCCCCCACTGTCAGGTCACCTTGTAACCCCATTTAGTGCTAGACCCATCTTAAGGGAAAAGCAAAACCATATTTATTGTCACAGAAGACAGGAGTAATGTACTTTATTTATGGAATTGGGAACAAAGTTACAAAGTAAAAAAAAAAGAAGAACTAATTATTAAAGCCACTTAAAGTATTTCTCTGTCCTTGTCTGCTCTGTCAGGATTTGTTGGCAGATATTGCTGCTATTGATAAATTCTCACAAGCAAATACCCATCAGTGTGTTATTTTGGAGATCCTGCCTCTTCCTCTGTTCACAGTCCCCTGTTTCTATGCTTTCTTAAAAGGAAAAACTTCTAAATATTTATGAACCTTCAAAATCTGTTCCATCTCTCCAGTATTCCCTTTTTCAGCTATTATTGTGACAGTTTGCATCACGTTTCTGTTTCATTTCTTTTTTACCCTCCTGCCAGTCAGTGCAGACAGGTCCCTCAAGGCTGGTTTTTGTGTCACTAGTGCTGTACCTGCTGTCCAGAGCAGCTGGCTGGGTCCCAGCTGATGCTTAACCACTGAGGTAAATGCAGCAAAGTAGATAATTTTACTGAACTTTCCTATTTCTGCTATGTGTTTCTAGCACCAGTTCAGTCAGAGCTGAGATTTACCACAAAATTTCAAACATTATATCTTTACTGTTCCTTCAAATCTAGTAGCACTTCTCTAACACCTGGTTCAGCAGATTTCCTTCCCACTCAGATAATAGCACCCAAAACACTGTGTAACAGAGACAGAAAGTAGATTGGAGCCTGTCGCCTTGGGCTGGGTGCAATCTGCCCTAGGCAAGCCCTGGACTCGGGATGAGGCTGAAGAGGCTCACAGCAGTGAAAAGAAGCCTGGAAAAAAAGACCAGGGTTCAGCCGTGTTCATTCACATTCCCTGCCAGGGATGTCTGAGCCCTGTAGACCCCCACCTGCCTGCTGCAAAATCCAGACCTGAAAATGGGGAGAGGTTAGTCTCCACTTCCTAGTGTCCTGTGTGAAGTCTTGGCCGTGAGCACGCAGTGGGACAGTGGGAGGTCAAGTTGCCCCTCCATTCCCAAGGAAGAGGCACTCTCATTCTGATTCAGCAGCTGTCCAGAGATGCTCGTGCAGCCCAGCCATGCGGCAGTTCTGGATGTCCTTCCCTCCGCACCAGCTCATTGTATGAAAACAAAACCTGTCACTGACCAGCAAAACAAAGCACCTAAAAGCCAACCCTTTCTGCAGGGAGTATGTTTCTCCAATTAGGGCACCTTCCCAGTATCTCTGTTTTTAAGAGCTATGGCAACAGGCAGGATGAACATTAACAAACCGAATGGAATAGGAGGACAGGCTCTCAAACAAAAAGAAAGTCTACGTTACAGGAGTGGACTGTGCAAAATGACACAAAAGCCAGAAAGTCTAGAATAGATTTAAAACATGGTATGGAACAGGTTCAAATTTTTGGAGCTAGTAAATAGGGTAGGAGGAGTAAAGACTTGTCAGATGAGCCCTGGTAAGTTGTTTCCCACCTAATTATCTTGGCATATGGAATTGCAGATGTGTTGGTTGAAGTAACCAGCATTATCAGATAATAAACTAAAACAGTATGCTTAAGGCAAGATGTGATTTCTGTTCTTCTTGCTTCTTCTCATTTCTAGATGGGAACTCAGTTTACTTTTATTCCTCTTTACAGGCAGGCCCCTATTTTTGCACTGTGTTGGGACTACCAAAAAATACATGAAAAATAGATTTTGTGAGGGCACAAATTCAGTAGTTTCTTCCCTCATCCATTGACTGCAGAGCCATTTTTCTGACTTGCTTATATATGTACATTAAATTCACATACATACAGAGTGTGATGCAACCAAATCAAGAAAAGGCGAAGTCACCACGAAAATAAACACAGAGTAAATAAATACTACTGAGAATTCCGTAATGCTGGAGTGCTGCTGTCTGTAGTTACATAAATATAGCTAACTAGTTGCACTAGTTACTAGGGAGCCATAAAAACAGGCACCCTGTGAACTGATATCAAACCCTATCACACTGCCTGTCCATCAAGAAATCTTCTAGGAAAACCTTGGGCGTCAAACCACATTTATTTTTCAATTGGTGATGTTTCTGCCTTTTGAACCCCAAAAAGAAAATACGAACTATCCAGGTCTCTGGCACAGGTCTGTGCGCTCCTGAGGGTGCACAGCATCTACCACAGCTGAGCTCAGTCCCGATGGAGGTTGCAGACACTAATAAACAGTCAGTTAAAAGCTCCTGCAACCTTAATTTAAGGAATTCCAAAAAGAAAGAGGAAGAAAAAAACATTAGTTTTGCAGCTGAACTGAGTCTGCACATCTGCCCAGCAGTGTCAGAGGCTGCCAGGATGCCCCAGCTGCTCATCTGCTCTGCAGAGTCACAGGACTGATTAGAAACAAGGTGCCTTCTCCATGGCAGCACAGCCATCCCAAGCGTGTCCGCCAGCACTGCTGCCCGTGTCCTCTCTCTGCTGACCAGAGCTCCGTGAACTCCTCGTGAGCTGCCAACGCAGAACCCTAGTATCAGGAAATTAGTTGGTTCTTCAAGCAACTTATTATCATTTTGTCTTGAGCTGGAAATAAGGACTGAGCTGCATTTTTGCTAGCAATGTTTTCTGCCCAATACAGCAACACAGTAAGAGTATAAATGTTCACAAAATGAAGTTCTCCATGGTCTGCTTCATTGGTTTCAACAATGAAACTGGGTCTCCCCTGGAAGTCATGCTAAGTCCTCACAATGCTGAATGAACTAGTATTTAGTGTAGAGTTCAGAAAAGGAGTTTTGCTCTTTACAGGTTTAAATTCATGCAGCATGTCTAAGAAAGAAAAGGATTGAATGCTTATGGATTCAAACATGCTCAGTTTTCCAAGTATATGGGTCCTATGCTCAAGGAGTTTGCTAGATATAAAGTTTTCTAAACCCCTTTTAACAGATATAAATAACCTGATTTTTAGTTCACAGTGTTCCAAGTTTTATCAGCAGAATACTATGTCTCATGTACTTTTCAAAGTCCAAACACAAATATATGCTGAAAATAAACTCTGCTACTTTGCTATCTCTGCTTACTGGGACATCCTTGCCTGCTTGTTAAACTCAAGTTATTGCTGCATATTTATGGATTTGAATACAAACAGCATGAAAAGGAAGGCAAGGGAGTTTTCTAGAGTGCCTTCTGTAAAGACACTGCTAAACAAAACTTTGGGAAAGGCTGGCCTTCTTGCAGGTTTGCCTGTTCATCTATCACAGTTGCACAGTGAAAATATTTTTTCAGGGTGGAAAAGAGATACTGGACAAAGGAAATTTGCTCTTGAGGAGTTTTCTTTCCTTCTGGGTGAAGTTATCCAACTGCTCTGCTATGTTTCATCTTACTTCCTCTCCAAGTCTCAGGACTGCTTGCAGAGAAGATGTTGCACGGAGTGGTGACAAACAAAGCAGTACATAACCAGTAAGAAAATATGTAGAGTCATTCCCATATTAACTTTCAAATCTGAAGATGGTCTTAATATAAAATGGTTGGACTTCTTTCAAAACTGGAACAGGCTGCCCAGGGAAGTGGCTGAGTCACCATCCCTGGAGGGATTTAAAAGATGTGTGGATGTGGTGCCTAGGGACATGGTTTAGTGGTGGACTTGGCAGTGCTGGGTTAACAGTTAGACAAAATGATCTCAGAGGTCTTTTCCAGCCAAGGAGTTTATGATTCTATGTGCTGTGCGGGACTGCAAAAGTGAGTAATCCCAAGGAAGGCTGCTGTGGGCCCCCAGGCACTTTGAGCAGAACTGCTGTGAAATGGGACCAGCCTCTGAGATCACAACACACTGAGCAGTGATGTTACCAGCCCAGCTGAGCCCTTGCCTCCTCAGCAGTACAGGTCATCCCAGTGCTATTTCCCCTCTGAACCAGAAGGGTTTTCCTTGCAACTACCACTAGTAGCCTGGACCACGGGCACAACATGTACTGGGGCTGCTTCCCTGCCAAGACTAGTCTGGAGGGACTAAGGCATTATCCCAAATAAGTTCAGTGTGAGAAGTAACAGTGCCTTCATCAAGCTGTAGCTGTTCCCATAGCTCTCCCCACCAAACCAGCATAACCCTGTGCTGGTGTTTCTTGACCTGCTCCCCTGAACCCCACAGTCACAGATCCTCCATCAGAGGGGCAAGGGGAAGTTGCCCTTCTTGCAGCTTTGAGCTAAAGACAGGTTTCCAGGTTTTCTCCTCCATGCCTTTCACTTCAGGCTAAATTTCCCGTTTATCACTCCTCAGTCTCTGTTCCCCTGAAACAACCCATTTTCCCAGGCAGTGGCTGGTTGAGCTGGCAAAGACAACCCTGTGCTTGCTCTCATGCTGAGGTCCACAGGCAATCAATCACTGGAGTGTCTGCTTGTTGCTGGCAGATGGATAAGTGCCTCCTCTTTTCTGTCTTCAAGTTATTTCAAGCAACAAAAACAGATACCCAAAACCAATCTCTGAATGCTACTTGAGAAGCAGAGCCAGGGCCTCCAGACAGTGGAGGAGCAGCTCCTGAGCTGGCGATATGGGGGAGATGGGCTTGGGGCAACTGCACTGAAATGTGGTGCTGCATCAGCATGGATGACCAGGAATCCCCATGAGAGGAATCTGGGTCAGAAAAATCACTTAGCTGGTTTATAAAGACTTGACTCTCTTGAAAGAGAGTATTGCTTTCTACATGACAGACCTGTGGGGAGAAAGAGGAGCAGCCTGTGGGAAAGGACTGCCCACAGCTCTAGGGTGTGGAGGGAGCACTAGCACAGTGCTGTGCCCCTGGGGAG
This sequence comes from Platysteira castanea, assembly GCA_013397175.1. Lineage (NCBI taxonomy): Eukaryota > Metazoa > Chordata > Aves > Passeriformes > Platysteira > Platysteira castanea. The sequence goes on from VYXC01002940.1 coordinate 593,253, forward strand.
AGGAGAAGTGCAGCAACAAGAACATCTGAGACCCAGTGGGTTTGCTAACATACCTTCCAGATATGAAAAATCACAGTGATAACAGGTATCATCTTGATAAAATAGCCGTGATCTGGAAAAATCTGAAGGCCTTTCACTGGAAGGAAGCTAAAAGGGGCCTAGGGAAGGTGTACTTTATTAAATTCTGTATGTTTTGTACTTTATTAAATTCTGTATGCTTTATCCTAGTTTTTGTTGAGTTTATGTTGCCTGTAGTTTTAAAACATAACCCCCAGAATTCTATAGTTACAGTTTTTCTTTCTTCTAAAGAAAAAAAAATTGGTTCAAAAATTCTTTTCAAATATTCTAATTTTCTATGAAGATTATTGAGCGACACCATGGAAAGTTAACATGGACAGAAATGGCGATTACATAAACACCAGATATGGATATTTTATAGGTGTGAATTCAAGTGTAATAATTCTTATTATGCAGGCTTCCCAAGTCAAACAGTCCACTGGAGGGAGTGTAGAAGTTATTTTCTCTACCAAATGCTTTTTTGTTCATTTCTTTTGACAAACAAAAAGTAAGCATATTAATAAACATTTTTTTTTCTAAATAAATGTAGAAATCTACTAATTTTTAATGTCTTCAAAATATGATTCATTAGTGTCAGCTCCTGCCACCTCATCCTAATTAATTTATTCATTTTTAAGCAACCAAAGGGAATGGATTTACATAATACCTTGATATATAATTGATGAGCTCTGTATTGCAGATGCTTTTGAGTCAAATAACTGGACCAACCTGACTGAAGTGTTTTTTAGTGAAATGTCACAAAAGCATTTTCTGAGCTATTGCCTATCCACACTGGCTCTGAGACAGCAGGACAGGGCAAGGATACTCAGAGTTGCCAGCATGCTTGGCTTCACATGAAAATAGAACTTCAGAGGCTTGTCTGGGGATGGTTGCAGTCAAAAATTCTCCATCCTTTGTACCTCTGAGAGTAGGAAGAGAGAATTAAGTGACCTGAGACATTTCCAGTGCCACTGGCCAAAACCATAAAGGAAAGTATTTTTCAACTGGCAAATCCTGTCTGGATTTGGTTTTATGAAGCATGGCACAGAAGGATGGCCTAGAAGGAAAAATAAAGTGAAATTTCACAGAATCACAGAATATTCTGAGTTAGAAGGGATCCACAAGGATCATCAAGTCCAAATCTGAAGTGAATGGCCCATGCAGGGATCAAACCCATGACCCAGCTGGCATTATTAGCACCACGCTCTGACCGACTGTACTGTAAAATATCTTCTGTGGAAATCAAGGCCATGACTGTGGATTCAAATTTCACTGAAAAGACCTTTAGATAGTACATTAGAAATATTTTTCTAACATCAGCAGCCCCCTTTTCAATTCCTCTGACAGTTCCTCTCCTAAGGAGACTGAAATTTAGCTACTACAGGGCAACACAGAAATTCTCCCTCACAAATCAGGGTTTGTATTTGTTTATACTTTGGCACTATTATCAGTAGTCATACAGGGAAAAAGACACATTTTCTTTTCTATGCATAGGGTGCACTGCTGGGTGTGACACAGGCCAGGTGCAGTCCTTTCATAGAGAAACAGAATAAAGTTGAATCAAATGGGGTGAGGCAAGGTCATGTAAGACACTCCACACCACTTAAGAGTTGGTCACTTTTCTTGGGTCAGGCAAAGAGGACATCAAGGGGATGAAAAAGCTGTACCTTACCCCTCTTGGCTCAGCTTGGCCTGCCCAGTGTAGTTTAAAGCAATGGCTCTGTATTAGCCAAGGGAAAATCCATTAGGGTCACAGGGAACTGATGATTTCAGTGTCACGGATCAGATCCATGTTCATTAAGCTTCAGTGGTCTCCACTTACTCGATCTTTTCAAGCAGTGTTTGCTCTCACCCTGGCCCCAAACAGACAAAGTTGGTAGAAAACCTCCTGCCATTACCCATCTTTAGGTGATGTTACATTTTTCTCATTCTCACTGGCAGAATAAAACATCTGGGAGTTGTTTGCACTAATAGCAGTGTGAAAAACGTGAATACATTTTTTTCAAAAGCAAAGGAACAAACTCCAGCAATGACTTGGCTTTGATTCAGTGGAGAGGGTTGCTGATGATTGCATCAATGAGAGCAGATGTTTTCATTTTCGTCTGCAGTGAGATTGATTCTGAGTAGTTAAAATATATTAGAATTATAGAAAAAAGAAGTAGGAAGGAAGGAAGGATCAGGTTGGTCTAGTAGAACCAGCCATTCCTAAAGCCATGCTGGCTCAGCTTGATGCCCTGACTGCCATGTGATGACACTCAAGGTGATCTGCTCCATGACCTTCCCTGGCACGGAGGTCAGGCTGACAGACCTCTCATTCCCTGGATCCTCCTTCTGGCCCTTCTTGTAGATGGGTGTCACATCCGCCAATCCCCAGCCAACTGGCACCTCCCGAGTTAGCCAGGACTGCTGATACCTGACTGAAAGTAGCTTGGTGAACTCTTCCAGCACAGGGAACTGTGCTGGCATTACACAAGAACAGGCACTGATAATGTAAACAGCAGAGCAAGAAATTCAGTCCGCTTGTAGGAGCAGACAGGGATGTGATTTTTCTTTCTGTGTGGTATCTGCCTCATTTTAGGATCCTATACTTTCATTTCACTGGGAGCTATTTTATTTCCACAGTGGTTGTCACACAACTTGCCACACAGCTGTTGTCAATTAATAACAACGGGATATTATAGTAAAATGAACAGCCTGTTAGTTCACATCCTGGTTTATTTTCAGGCCTCGCTCTTGAGAAAACCAACAGGCAGCTGCACTGTGACTTTGAACTGGTCCCTATTCATTTCCTGCTGGGGTGTGCTTGGACACCAAAGTGTATTATGCATGCACACCAGCTCAAAGGAGCCTCGTTCTTGCTTCAAGCCTGTGGAAATAATACATTGGATCTGATGGTTATACAAATAGGAGTAATTATGCAGAAATCAGCCCATGTTCCCTTGGTAATGGCACCTCATTAATTTTGCTGAAACCTCCCTAAATTATAGCAATGAATTCTGCTGTCAGGTTTGGGTTTGGGGGTTTTTGTTTGTTTGTTTTTCCCTTTCATAAGCAAATTGTGCCATAGAAAAGTAAGAAGGGGACATTTCTGCTGGGTTGCAATGGATAAATTTCCCATCAGATAAAACGGTGGTGAGAGTAAGAGCTGTGATATCTAGAACACACTAAAATTGTGCTTGCTAACAGCTATAGAGGAAGTATTACTTTGACCAAAAAATTCCAAGATTTAGTTCCAGAAGTGGCAGAGCTCAGTTTCCAATGGATTTCTGTCTTGTAGGCTGTTGAATTGCATGGAAGTTACAGCATGAACTCACCATGTCAGCAAACATGACAGAACACTCCAGGGAGAAAGAAATATTAATTTTGAGAAAAACTGCTATAAGCTAGTGGGGAGTTTTTTACTAGTAGTAGTAAATGCCAGATAATCTCCTTAGGAGACAAACTTTGATGGAGGAGAGGGCTCTTTCCTTGAGCCTGTGCATTGCGCAGCTGAAAGTCAGCCATGAAACACAACTCACCAGAGGCCTCGAAGACAGAAATAGCATCCCTTGGCTCTTCACACGGATCCTCTGGCAAATGGTACAATCTGAGCTCAAGCTGGAGTAAGAAAATGAGTGGAAATGCAATGTCTTTGAGGCCTTCAGGAGTCTGGAAAATCTGTTTAAAACTAAACAGCAAGTTTGAAAATTATTGAGAAGGGAGCTGATGGCTGACATATCTCTGCAGCAAAAGAGATTGAGGTTAGTTTCTTCAGGAACCAGGCTAATAAAGAGATACACTTTAATTATTGTCACCTTTCACGTCAAGTTTTCTTCACATTTTGTCACCCTGTCCTGTTGATGGAAGGGGTTGGTGGGCACCTGGCAGCCAGCCAAAGTAAGTCCAACACAATCACTTTTATGTTTACTCTTTTTCAAAAGTCCTTCTCTGACTATTTACCCTGATAGTCTCCATATCTGATACCCACTATTTCCTCTCTCTTCTGCTGAGGTGTTTCTTACGTAAATATATGATCACCTGTGTTTTTATTAAACTTTAGTTACTTATTTGTTTCCTTTTAATTCACCAGTTGTGCTACTTAATAATTTTATTTTGCTTTGCCTTTCAAAGTCCATATTCAGTCTTTAGTTGCTAGTGAAACACATTATTCATTTAATTCTTGAGGCTCACAGTACTTCCAACAAATGCAACAATACTCTTTCCTCTAACAAGCTTACAGCTCAAATGATAGATGATAGAAGAAGCCTGAGCTGGGGGCAATCACAGAATGATAAGACTTTCACAGTATACACTTGAGAATGAATTGACCACAGGGTATATATAGATCATCACATCCTTGATGGCATGTAACCGTGTAATCAGTATCTGATAATGGCTTCAAGACATCAAAGCAATGAGGTTTTAAAACAACCTTCTTGTTAGAGTTATGGGAACAACAAAATAAGTCATCCTTAAGCTGGAGCCTGGTGTGTTTCTGAAAAGGACTGTGAGATGCTGTTGCTTGCAGCAGTGGGGGAGTGGATTTTTTAAAATCTTACCATTTTTTCCACGGTATTTTTTGTATTTTCTTGTTGTGAACAGGAGGGAAAGGGGCTTTTTACAGTGTAAGTTTACAGAAAGTGAATGTCAAAGCTGCATGCATAAGGGACAGCAGTCAAGGCACAGCCCCTTGGGAATGGATGACAAAGTGCCAGCACAAGATCCAGCAAGAAAGCAGGGTCATTAAATGCCTTTCCACTACCTTGCCCACCTGCACCTGTGGTAGCTCCTGTCCATGCCTAGGAGGTGAAAGTATTTGGTTTATTGCACAAGAGATGGACATTGTGCTTTAGACTGATCCCAGCAGATCACAGACTAACCCAGTGACAGCTGTCAAGCCACCTTCAGAGCGGACAGCACCTGGCACTGCTAAACTTGCCAAACCACATGAAAATAAACCATGAACTGTTTTCCAAATGAGCAGTTGTTCTAGCTTTTAGAGAGCAAATAAAGGCAGCGAGGAGAAGGAAGGTGGTCTGCGGGTCAGAAAGAGAAGCAGGGACACATGGCCAGAAAATGATCTCACAATTGACTGCGATCTGCTTATGAAGAATAGTTTCTACTCTATCTGCACCAGTATATTTGATGATAAATGGCACTGCTGGTGGAGTGGCTAGACATCTTAAGAAAAAATTAAAGGGTTTATTTGATTATATGGGGATAAAGCATTTGTGCAGGCAAAACATAATTAAATACCACACTCTCTACAGCCCTCAGAATGTTACTGCAAGGTTAAGGTATTGTCTTTTTCCCTTGTGCACTGATTGCATTTTGCCTCCACACACGTACACACACACAGAGTCTGTCAACTTGCTGGATTTGCCACTTTTCTCCTGATTTGAAATAGTCTTTTCTTACTGGAAAAAATACTTTTGTACCACAGCTTTTGTGCCAACAGCTTCCCAAATACTGGTAGTATTCAGGGCGCAATGACAGGGAATGGTTTATTCATCCTGTGTGTTTCTGTTGCTGATCATACCTAGAGACTGAATCCTGTTTGAAATACAGATGTATTTCCTGACTGACTGTTTGCCTAGAAAAACATATCTGAATAAGAAAGACTGAAAAGGAACCTGTGGTATAACTGTAGTCTTTAAATTTTTTATTGGATTTTAAGGAGAAAGAATTTTTCTACGGTGTTACATGCCAGGGAAGTCCAGCAGTTTCTGCCCACCACCTGCTTGATGGCCTCAGAGCCCCAGATCCCAGGAGCCAGGCTGTACGGAGTCTGCTTTCTCCCTGTTTTCTGCCATGCCTGAGCTAGCACCACTGAATGTTTCACTGTCTGTCACTCCGCAGCAGCCAGGCAACACTGTTTTGTTGGAGTTTTTAAAGCACCTGTAAGTGCTTTGGCACATAATTATTTCTACAAAAACTCTCTTCAGCTTCTCCATTCTATGCCTACTTCACTCTCCTCTTCAAGTCACCTTTTTCTGTGTGGCTGCTGAAAATTTGACATGGAAAAGGGCACCTGCTGTTTCTGCAGTCGCTGTCTACCACCCCGTCCGTGCCTACCCAGGGAAGCTTGTCAGCCTATTATATTGTCCAGTGGGGGCAAGGATGGCCTTTGGTCAGCACCCAGCATGCAGGGATCTTTCTCTGTGCAAGCACTTCTCAGCACAACAGCAACACAAACATATTGACAAAACAGTACTTGAAGCAGAAACAGGATTCTGCCACAAACACTCTCAAGAGCTCCTTTCCCCTCTCTGTTGTTGTGAGGAGTTTGATCTCTCTCTGTGCACTGCCTTCACCAAAGGTCTTTCACAGCACACTCAGGGGGTTCTGGGTATTTTCAAGAGTTTCAAGTGCATTCCTCCTATGTTTTGAATGCAGATATAATAGTAACATCTCCTCCTTGATTTTCTTGAAGAGTTTTGTTAATGCATTTCATAGTGAATTGATTTGCTGTTTCTTATTTTTAGGTGTCTTTCTGGCAATAAAGATGTATTTTCCCTCATGAGAGAGTAGAGAGTGTTTACTCCTCAGCTCTTTAGATCTGCTTCACCTTACTCCATCTCTTTCAGGATAAGCCATTGACATCAGGGTTGGGGAAACATAGTACATTAAACTTTCTGAAATAAGGTAGCAGCGAAAAAATCGGAGGTGTGATGGTTCAAGCATGGAGTGACACAACATTTGTGCCATGTGTTGGTGATGGAGAGAAGGATTCAGCAGGTGTCACTGCTGAGGCCCTCTGAGACACTTCTCATCAAATCTGGAGTTGGTATCCACAAACTGTTTCCCAGAAAACCACTGGTGGTTACACACATGGGAAACTGTAGCATATGGCTCTTAATTCTTGAGAAAAGTACTCAAAATCCCTTATGTAGGGATATAACAATCCAAACTCCCTGAAGGGAAGGAGAAATGGGGTAAAATGCAGCATGGATGATGAAGCAAGAGGACCAGATGGGACAGCCACCCTGCCAGCAAGAAGTGTGATCAATGAAAGGGTCTCCAGAACACGTGGTACACCATCACCCTGAGCATCAAACATCACCTTACCATCGACCAGATGGAAGTCAGTTCTGTGGGGAGGCTTTGTCCTGAAAATTGCTAACTCATTGCTCCACGTCTGGAGTAAAAGCAGAGAGCCCGAGGGAAGTTTCATCCTCACAGGTTCGAAGGCCTTCACATAAAACATGACTGGAGGTGCCATCAAACAAAGTTCTTCTTGTCCAGCCTTTGTCTGGTGATCCAGCTTTCCTCTTGCCACTCCTGACTCCAGTTCATTTCAGTCACCTAGAATAGGTAATGCATTATTCCTTCATGTTCATATACAGATAATGGCCCAGAAGGCGCAGTCATTATAATAGCTTAGATTTGGTTCCAGCTGAGCTGTTTAAAAAATAATCATGGTTTCAGATTAAGCCAAGCTTAGCTTTTGTCCTGAGTATGAACTTCAGACCAACCCAAGTTACATGCAAGCTCTTTGTAAGGCTGGTTTTGAACTTTCCAATGAGAAAAAAGCCTGTTTGGATACAGATCCGTGTCACTGCATCTCCCTTGATATGAACTGAAAAAATAATTAATCTCTTGAATCTAAAACATGTTTTTTGCTTCTTGAACTTAAAAACGATGGAAAAAAGAGTCTATTGATAGCTGCTGTTAGGCAAGAAGAGATCAAAATATGCTAAAACACAGTTTCTTTAGCAGTCTGCCAGAGCCTTCAAATTTTTTTCACCTAGTAAAAATTTGGGATATTAGCAAGGACTGATTCACAGTGTTACTCTAGGCAATCAAGAAATTTTTATAATGTTTTGCCACTTTTTGAAGTATCTTAAGCCATACGCAATTCACTGTAGTTCTAACATCTGTCATTTCCCTGGGAATACTTCACTTGTCAGAAATTAAAATGCATTACTACTAATGAGATACTCTGATTTCAGATTGTCATTTCCAATTCTAAATATAAAAGTAATTACCGGCACATATGAGTCCCCCACAACTGAACAATTTTATCATCATTCCCAGAAGAAACATCAGTACTTTTGTTGTTTCTTGTAAAAGAAAAGCCTTTATCATAATGACACCCTGATAGTCAAGTGGAAGACCTACATAGATACAAAGGAATGAAATAATTGCCTCTGTGGTTTAGCTATATTTTCTACATAAAAGAGTAAGAAATAAATACAAAAAGACAGTTATTTAAGTTCTCATGTATGGTCATATAAGGCAGCTTCTGGTTTTGTTTCCAAATGCATGGAAAAAATTACCTAAAGCAGAGTCTCTGAAAACTGAGTTTCTCCTTAATCTCTGAAAACTGCAGCAAAAACAAGCAATGAAGTTTGTGCTACTTGCAAATCTCAATAAATTAAATGTCCTTTCTTTTCATCGCACCACTATCTCACTTTGCAAACTATACAGCTATTCATGAGGGACCTTTTAAAATACAAGTAGCAGATTCATAAACAAGCTGGGTTTCAGGGATAATTTTGCCAAACGCAAACCTCATATCTCTCTCCTGCAGCACTTTTTCTTTTTCAGCAGACCCCTTTCATTAGGCAAAATTTTCTGCTGGCATCATCATCCATTTTACTACTTGGACCTCTCAACTTGTACGCTCTGTATTGGATATCCTGTATTTGATATAGAATATAGGATGTCTCAGAAGGGAGTCAACAAGTAAGCAGACATTTATAGACTCTCCCTTTATCTGGCACTTGTAGTCGGAATTATCTAAATAATTGCTGTGTTTATACAATCTGTTCCTGTTCTGTAATTTAATTCCTCTGCACATGTCTATACATTATAACACACCTCTGTGTAGCCCCTTCAATGTTTTACAAGTTCTATTTTTAGATGAGTATTATATTTAGATGAGTAAATGTGTTGATAATGGTGATTAAACAAGTAAAAAGATCTCTTCAGTACTTACTACTCGATACCAAGAAACTGTATTTTGAACATTTTGAACATTTTGAATGTTCTGGTTCATTCCAGTAGGAAAGTATTTCAGAATAAAGCACTCTACTGGATATCTGAATAGATCAATATTCAGACAGACACTAACTATGTCCCCTTTTCCCATTTCATGCACATTTGAAAGACAAGAGAATTTGGTGGTTTTTTGCCCAAATTTTTCTCCTTTTCCTGAGGATAAGACCATGTGAGGAGTTTCATTAAGAGAGAAAGGATTTTCTTGGATCACCAGATCTAGTTTTCTGTTATCTCTATTAGCCATGTCACACACATTTTTCCATAAAAAGACCAGTATCTAAGTTTATTTTTTATTCGTATCAGTGATCATCTACTGGTTAGGAACATTGGGCTCATTTTCACTTGGAAATTATTCTTGTCCTTGTTTATTTCCAGTTGTTTTTGTATCAGCATTTAGGTCAGTTAATTGCAGTGAAATCCTTTGGTTAGCTGCCAGGAAATGTGTTTTCCTTTCTTCTGATTCTCCTCTCCTTCTTACCCTTGTTCTTACTCCTCTTCAGAAAGGACAGATCATCACAACCATGTGCTGCATTTTGGGTGGGACCTTACCAGTGGTTCACAGAGGGTAAATAAGACTTTTCCAGTGTCTGCTGAAAGTACTCTGCCTGATCCAGCCACAGGCCCCTTGCTGGCCTGGCCTTCCCACAGTTGCATCTCAAACTGCTTGCCCTGCAGCTGCTTAGAATAAAAAATTTTTGTTCCTTTTTCCTTTGTTTCCAGCTGATGAACTCCAGCTTACAGCAGGAATTTTAGCTACTCAGTGACCTTGTAATTTTGACTTCTATAATGTCATTATTTCTTTCTTATGTCAAGATTTAGGGTCATCCTTTTGTTCCTGTACCGTTCCTACCTCCCAGCTGTTACCACCAAGAACTCATCAGCATGTTTCGACTTTTTCTGCCAAACTCTAAGGTCCCATATTCAGTACCCAAGAAGTTCAGTTCTTGTTTTTTCTACTACTGATTAGTTCCCCTCACCCCTTGCAATCTGCTTATCAGACATTTCCTCATTTATCCTATACAAATTAACACACAAAACTCCAGCCCTATTAATAATTTCCAGTGAGGAAATGTTTAACCTAAGTTCAGGCAGATTGGAGCTATTTCACTCCCCTTTTATCAAAAATTAATTGAATCATGAGAGATACACATTAGGTTAGACTGACATAATCTACTGTCAGGAGATGGCAAATCTATGTTGTGCTTTATACTACATTCCCCACCTAATTCCTTGCCTTTAATTATTCTTTTAGAATTATGGGATGAATATTGCCTAAGTTTCAAGTTTGGCTGCATTCAGTATTTTGAATTCAAATTTGTTTATGGGAATTAGCATGTTTTATTATCAATTTAAGAATTACTGGATTCAGTTGGAAACATAATAATGTTTAATTATTTGTAAGGCTTTCTGTGATGTAGTATGTTTATTTGGGCACCTATTCTGCTGAATAAACTTCTTATTTGCTTTAAAGTACCTTACAAAGTCTAAATGAGTGCCATTTTTCTGTAGTCATAATCTTAATTTTCACATTGTCTTTTTTTGTTGTTGATCTGCTCTTTCATTTTTATCTAAATCAATCTAAAGAATGCCTGTTTCTCTATACAGAGCAATATACAGAGAAATCCGGGAAAATCGTGCCTTGCTTTTTTTTCTATGGTTCTTCATTCTACATATGAGAAGGGAGTTTCCTCATTCATATTGCAATTCTTAAAATGTTTTTAATTTGGAAAAGTACTCAAATATTAATCTACTTAAATGCATTCACACAAGCAAGCACAGATATAAACACTAGGGATAAAAAAAAGCCAAAGATGCGTGTGAATTAATTGTGAATCACACAACACAATAGTACATTTGTTTTGTTAATACTAGCAAAAAAGCCTGTCTCATTGCCATTCTTACAAGTGTCTCTATAGTCACCTGAAGCGTTTAGTTCCACACGTCAGAGAACTAGAGGATTTGACCTAGTTGCTAGATTTAAGAAAAGCAAGACATACAAAGGAGGAAGCTGGAGATTTTCAAGACAAGATGTTGCCAGGGTTACAGGAATTTGCTCATGCAATCCTCTCCACCACACTTGAACTATTCCAGAACCGTTTCATGCGCCTGCACACTGAAATAAGCCCATACACCAAGGTCTTGAGAATGTCATTTATAGACGAGCAGAAATACAAGATGCTGTGTTCAGTGCTGTTTTCAGCTCATTTTGTTCCTTATTCCTTATCAAACCAAATATTCTATGTAAAAAAAAGAAAAGAAATAAAAGAATGAGGTGACCTTGGTTTGAGGAAGCTAATTGGGTGGTCAAGATGTTTTGGTACCAGTTCCAGAATGACATGATTTGAGCAGAGTCTTAATATTTCATACTGGACTTCCTGGTAATACTGAAGAGTTTCAGGAAAGTAAACCTACTTTTTAAGTGTGTATGGATTCATATTTCACCTTATCAGCATCCAATCAAAATAAAATATTTGTTACAAAACAGTTCACTGTAAAACTCCTTTGGAGAAAGACAAATGTTAAGACTTGAACCATGTGAACCAGGAGCTTCCCTGCCCCTCCCTGGCTAACACCACGGGTCCCTTGTGGAGGTGCCCCCCGGGCGATGGGCCATGGAAGCTGAAGCGTGGTTACACGGGGTTTCCAGGCTCCCTGATGTTATCCTGTTCCTTATTGGTTATAGGTGTTTTCCCCGCCCTGAAAACTGTGGTTGTCCCATGAATCCTGGGTCTTTGGTGGCCAGTCTGGCTGCCATGTGGTTGGTCTGTGTCTCGCCTGGATGCCGTGCAGTCAGAGAAATAAAACATCCATGAATATCTACCAAAAATATTGCTCCTGATTCTTTCTACGGGTCAAAGCTGCCTTCAGAGAAGGTTGCAGGCTTACCTCACTGCGACAGTCCCTGTCCCATGTAGTATCCCTTGCCGGTCAGCATCCTGGTCATTGTCACATCCCAGTCCTTCCTGGCCCTGCATCTTGTGTGAACCTCAAACTCACATTGCAGCAGTGTCTCTGCTGCTGCCAGATGGATTCTGGACCTGACTCACTACCTTGCTTCCTCTGGAACTGTTGGATTCTGCCACTGTCACCAACCCACCCCTGCTCAGACCCTGTGGGACAGTGACCATTGCAGGAGGCAAACTAAATCTGAGCTCCAAAGGCGCCAAGAGCTGACAACTCTGTGCAAAGAAAGCTCAAGTCCTGTGGGAGCTGTGATGAGAATAAGTCTTCCTCTCTCTTTGGATCTTCTCAACAGCTTCGATTTTCCAGGTTGGGGATCAGTCCAACTGGGCACAGCCTGTCTGAAGCCTGCCTGGTACAGCTCTTCTGTTGGACTGTCCTTTGAGCAAGAAGAATTATGGTAGCATATGCAGTGGTCAGCCTTGCAAGCCAGTGGAGAGGTTTATTCTGCCTGGAAAGGTGCTTCTCTTGCCATTCAACCACCACACCATAGCAGCTACCAATCACGCCTCCAAGCTTCCCTGGGCATCTTACAGGGACCAGGAGAAGCCAGCAGTATGTGAAGCTTGATTTCATCTCAGAAATATCCAAGTAGTTTCTGGATGTTGATTGCTACAGATTCTTAGCACACCACAGGGTATAAGAAACTAACCTCAGTTTCCATGGGTGCCCCATAAAGCATCCCTTTCCTCAGACTGTGCTTCCAGTTCTAGTCTTTGCTTATTTTTCATGGCCAGTCACTAATTTACCATTGATTGATGCAGGATGGTGTGAGGACAGGTTGCTTTTGGCATCCAGCAACTTTCTTTAAAAATCTTCATTAAGGGAAGCTGGAGATGTGGTTTGTCTGAGACCCATATGGACAGAACCAAAAGACCTGTCAGACCCATTAGTAAAGTTGAAACCAGGATGATTTCATGTGCTCTATTTTCATTAAGGAAATGCACCTCTGAAAAGGGTTAACAGTACTTGCGTATGTCTTACCTGGGTTTTTGTGAGAACACTTAGTGCACCACCCAGCACACCTTAAACTTTGAAGGACTCACACAGAAAAGGAACAGAAACGGGTTCAGCCTGCACCCTGCCTTTGTGACTGAATTGTGGTGTTACACAAATGTAATCCCAACAATCCCAGTACTGTTCAGGCATGCACATCCAAATGAAATGCAGTGTTCAGAACAGAGGCATTACGCCTTGCCTTGCATCACGGCACACAGCCCAGCCCAGATGCCTCTTGCAGAACCTGGCCCCAGAGCCTCTGAATTCCTGACTCCACTACAACTCCTAGTGCTCAGCAGCAGAGCAGAAGGGTAGAACTCGAGCTGTGCAGTCAACACCTGCCCCTAAAGGCAGCTCTCCTGGTTCCCAGCCCTGCCTTATTACAGAGCAGGGCTCCTGTAGGGCATAGAGGAGGCTTTCTGAATCCCTGGAGGAAGAGGAGATGAGGTCAAAGATTGTGCTGGAGTGAAGAGCTGGGGCAGGAGAACTTACTGTATGGCCTTGAATTGCAGTGTTCACTGTGAAGACACATCACAGGCTCGTCACCTCTCCTTTGTTCCTGTTCCAGCTGAGCACTCAATGTTCCAATTCTCTCCTAATCAGCATCACTCTTTGTGAGCAACACAGAAAGTTTCCCATTTTCTAGATACATCAAAATAATGCCTTGATTGAATCTCCTCCCTGTAGAGAAGCAGAGGGAGAAAGACTTTCTTCCCTCTCTGCCCCTATACTAAGAGCCCTTTAGTGCGGCCTTATAAAAAATACTCAGAAAAATTCTAGCTCACTGCCTTCAGAACTGAAAAACAGGACAATCAGGAATAGCATAAAATCTATGCTGCCACTGCTTTAAAATGCCCTTTAAGGGATAGCTCTTAAACCAAGCATTAGAACAGGGCATGTCCAGGCAGAGAATGACTTAAGATACAGTGTGACAAGGCTACAAAACCTAAGCCCCTTCATCTCATTTGTTCTGCAGTTTATGGCGATAGTCTTGGACTCATTAAGTAACTGCAAACACTCACTGAAGACAGATTGTCTTCTTAAAGTGAGGGTTTAGTACTGTGTGACACTTAGCACAAGTAGAACCATGGCTAAAATACCCTACTTGGATAGAGACAATACATGGCTGCTAGACAATAAATATATTTTTGCAAGCAGTTCCTATTGGAAGTCTTGAAAATCATGCAATATGGTTACTTAAATGCTTGGCTTAGCTACTGCAAAGAGACAACTTCAGATATAAAAAGACAGTATCAGTTTGCAGGAACTTTATTCCATGGTCTGATGGTCTTTGGGGCAGCATAAGAGAACCTGTGCAAGAAAGAAGAAAACAGGCAAGTAAGCAGCGAGCCTGACAAATGGCATGCCCATTTATTCTGATTAACTAAATTTAATTACTGGAGTCAGACAAACTCTCTTTCTACAACCAGCCAACAAAATCAATACCAAGGATTAGTCATAGCAAATTTAGTCATGCTGCCTGTTAGGAAAGTGGCTGGACATTTCATATTAGAAGACCTGGTTTTGAGCTAATTATTCCATGCACAACTTGATCTGTCTGAACTGAAATTGTCCATATGTGATATCTAATTTTGACTAATTTTTCCAGAAAATTTTAGCAAGAAGAGTATAACCATTTCCAAGAATCAAAGCAGTGAACAGGATACTGCTTAGCCACGTAATTTTCCAGGGCCTTTATTTCCACCTTCTTACCCTTTGCTTCAAAGGAGGGACTTGAAATGCAATAGAAAGTGGAAGCTAGCATCAGAAACTGGAACTGTGCTTCCCATAGTGTCTAGATAAATTCAGCTACAGCTTCACAGCCCTCAGACACTCCACAGGTGCTCTGGAGAGTTTGGCAGCTGAAATGCCCAGAGGTGCAGCCCTCCCTGAGGACAGTGCGCCTATTTCCCTCACTGACACAATCCAGAAAACCTCTTAACATGCAGGAGCACTGGGAAACTCCCCTGAACAGCTGCTGTGAGTCATTTGGGACGTACCTGGGATAAACAAAGAATTTGTACTTAATTGTACCTTCAGTGGCACTCAAGCAACCCGAGGAAGGGACCAGCTCTTTATGAATAAGGATGCAAATCAAAACAATGAGAAATAAAAAGATTGGCCAGGTACAGCAGAGTCAGACCTAGGCCTGGGACAGGAAGAAGAGGAGGCTGGGGCAGAGGAGGCAAAGGACCAAAAGCTCAAGAACTGGGGCCATGGGAACCTCATGAGGTTCAACAGGGCCAAGTGCAAGGTGCTGCACCTGGGTCAGGGCAATCACCAGTACCCAAAGAAAAGCTGGACATGAGCTGGCAAAGTGCACTTGCAGCCCAGAAAGCCACCTATATCCCAGGCTGCATCAACCACTGTGCGACCAGCAGGGCAAGGGAGGGGCTTCTGGCCCTCTACTCTGCTCTCATGAGACCCTACATGGAACTCCATCTAGCTCTGGGGTCCCTGACACAGGAACAACAGCAGCTTGCCAGAGTGAGTCCAGAAGAGGCCATGAAAATGATCAGAGGGTTGGAGCACCTCTCCCATGAAGACAGGCTGAGAAAGCTGGGATTGTTCAGCCTTGAGAAAAGGTTCTGGGGTGACATTATAGCATCTTCTTAAAGGGGAAGGTACCTAGAGGGGGCTACAAGAGAACTGGGGAGGAACTTTTTACAAGGACATGTAGTGATAGGACACAGCATAACGGCTTACACTGAATGAGAGTAGGTTTTGAATAGATATTAGGAAGAAATTCTTGACGGTGAAGGTGGTGAGGCACTGGAACAGGTTGCCCAGAGAGACAGTGGATACCCCATCCCTGGAAACATTCAAGGTCAGGCTGAAAAGACTCTGAGAAACCTGATTTAGTTGAAGATGTCCCTGCTCACTGCAGAGGGGTTTGGTCCAGATGACCTTTAAAGGTCCCTCTCAACTCAAACCATTCTATGATTTCACGTTGAGACAAGCACCCAAGTGGTGGCTTAAGTCCATATTCTGTGGAGGCTCTCACATATACCAGTGTCCTCTCCAAGGTGGTTTCCATGTGGATAAAGTTCCCTGGGTACAAGCCAGACAGAAATTTCAATGCAGTCCAAGAGGTTCCTTAGGGCAATGAGGAACGCCAGGACAAGGGGAAGAATGGGGACTGAAAGGAAGCAGAGGATATGGCACGTCACTAGGCAGGAGAAAATATTGCTGTGAGTGACAGAAAAAAGATTAATATTTCTTATAAAAGCAGAATTCCAATCAATACATATTAAAATGTCAGTAAGGCAAAATAAACACATTAATTGTTATTAATCCTCTTCTCTTCTAGCATATGTGCTGACTATTCCTGGCCCACAACAGAAGAGGTAACCAATCTTTATCCAATCAGGCAAAGAAGCCATCAATAACTCTGTCGCCACAATGCCTAAGGGAATTCTCTCCTAACCCATTTAAGTCCCAGTGAGCTTAGGAGTAGCTGTCAGAGCAGACCTTGATGCTCTTTCTAATAATCTTTTCAGGCCACTGGGGAAGAAATAAAACTGAACATTTTATTACCTGGCTTTCTGTGGGTTTGGGCTTGTTTTTTTTTTCATTTCTTACTTGAGAAATCCAGCCTTTCAAGGACTGTCTTCAAAATGTTTCTACATTTCCTTGGGTGGGGCCTTCAAAGGGAAATACAACCCTGGTCATACATGCTCTACAGAAATGACTGTTGAACCATTTTTTATCATTTCCCTGCTGGAGAGGAACACTTCTCCATCCAAATGAGGAGAACTGATTGGAGTTCTTCTTAATCAGTCCTGTACCAGCTGCTATGTTGATTGAATATTCACTTGAAGACAATTTAACCTGCTCTGGCTTACTTTACTCTGAGGTGGACAAAAAGACCTCATATTTGCGCCACCTGGGGGAACAATCCCCTCTGAAATCATCACAGGTATTCCAGCAGGAGTGATCTGTCTCCAGCCTCAACTTACATTGTGCAAATGTTTAGCACAAGTTTATGTCCCAGAGCATCTGTTTGCTGCCAAAATTTAGTCCAAAGTTTAGTAATACCAAAAAAAAAAAAAAAGGAAAACACAGGTACTGCTGTGTTTCAGTAGGTGTCAGACATTTGGGCTGGAGATGTTGGGTGGCATACAAACACCAAGAGATAAACAAAGTAATCTCTGGTCTTTCTTTTACAGGGTTCCCTGTAATATCTGTCTGTTATGGGAGAAGGCCAGCTTATTCCCTGTGTCTCCTCTCCTGTGAATCTGAATTCTGAAAATGCATGAAAAAGAACCAGCAAAAGAAATTCAAACATGAATTAAATCATGCTTTGTAAAAAAAGTGGCATAAATCTTCATGGACAAAACAGGCCAGACACAGGGAAAGCATTAGAATGAAGCACACGGACAGGCAACTCTCTTAGTTTCATCTCAAAATAATTTAGCTTAAGCGTTCTTAAAAAGCAGGTGTGGTCGTACAATACTGAATCAGACATGCAGAGCTGTGACTGATGAGGAGCTCAGCCAGCAGTCCAACCTGGCATTCCTGCTATTTTGCTTCATCAGACAGAGCCCCTGATGTGTCTGCTACTTGTCTGTAGCAGTCATGAAGACCAGCAGTGTAAGTACTACACCATCTCCCTTCAGCTTCCCTATCTGCACTGGTGGGAAAGGAGCTGTGAAACAACTGGAAACACACTTAATTCTTGGAATCTCAATTCATTCTTCACAAAATACGTTGAAAACCTGAAATCTTGTTTCAATCTATGCTAGCTATCAGATAACCTGATTTTTTCAGGGCAGTTCTTTAGCTGACTCACATCTTGGGGAAAAGCCATGGTGCAAGGACTGTTCCACAGCCATGTTTAGAAAACTATTGCTGTGGTTTCAGACACAGAAAAGGACTAATCCCATTTCAGGCAAGTATAAGGAGGAGGAGGGGAGAACAGAAATCCACTCTCCTCTCTTCATCTTAAATTGCAGCATTTAATGGTGTCAGTAGTGCAGTGGTCAAGTCCGGCTGAGAGCCCCTCGGGTAAATTGTTCCATGGCAAAGAAGGAAATTCAGGAGATAAAAGCCCAAGCAGGAATCACACCTGTGATTCTCTTCCCTTGGCAGGCACATCTGGCTTTAGAGAGTGTAGGGGTCTCCTTAAGGAAACTACAGCAAGCAGTGTTAATAAATTTTTTCCCCGCACTAGTTCATTTTAGATTTTCTGCCAATTTTTTTATTTGAAGCATTGCTAAAACGCTTTGACACAAGAAAATAATCACTGATGGGAGCTAGTAATTATCTATTGCAGAGATCACAAGGAGAAAAGAAAGAAATGATAAAACATGGGCTGTGTCATAGCCCATTACCTTGATGCCTTCAAATTCTCCTCAGCTTTCATCTCTTTTTTTTTTTTCTTACTGCAGCTCATCTCTGTGTGGCCTCCTATGATTCCTCATCCCTTCCATCCAAAAGGCATATATTAAACCTCAGAACTGTGTCGGGCTTTTTCCCAATGAATAATTGTCAAAAAAAAAAAAA
>VYXC01002940.1:615715-650731 GCA_013397175.1 Platysteira castanea
TGATGGCAATGAGAATGCTTAAACAGGGCATTTAACGTGCTCCGAAACACATATCTTCCACAGCTGTCTAGACCACTGGGGACAAATAAAAATAACACTGCAGCTGCAGAATCGCCATTGGCAGCATGGGAAAGACACTCAGGATAGACACTGTGTGTAATGAAGATTACGCTAGAAGTAGACCAAGGCAACTGTGGGGTAAGTTTAGCCAGTATTTGAATTCAATAAGGCTAGGATTTTACATCTAGGGAATGCCTTTTCACAGTTTCCATGGCATTTTTATTTCAATTAAGCCAGAATGAGATTCTGGTCTCCTTGGCTGTGGGAAGTAAGCCAAAGCCAAAATATATTGCTTAGAGGCAGTAACTGAAATCAAATGGAAATTCAGAAGAATGTGTCATTATATTGCCCATTTCTAGATGACTACAGAAAACAGAATATAAAAGAGCAGAATCATATATTTTACTTCCAGATTGGATTCTCCTACAAATAAAGAGCTAAAACCCCTGTTGGTAGTAAGGACAACCAGACTGTGTGAAAGCAAAAATGTTCCAGCTTCTGCCCAATAAGAAATTTCTCTACAAAGAATATGACCGACACACATCATTTTTTAAAAAGCTCACTTGCAATAAGATTTTTTTACTTAGTAGAAGAAATTAAAACTAGGAAGAAAATAGTGGTATTTCATCTCACAAGGGGAGGGGAAAATCTGGGTTATGTTCTGGAATTCTATTCTTAATAAACAAATGTATTATTAAATAATTATAAATTCAGGCAACTAAAATGATTATCCTGTGGTAGCACCTCAGTCCTGTATTACAGATTCACCGTAATATACAAATCTTTAATTGTCAGTTGGCAGTAGAAAGTCCTTCGTGGTAATTTAGCTTTAAAGCAATTAAGTTCTTAATGCCACTGTAGCATATATTTTCCCTACCATTTTCAGCTTAGCTGAAAGGAGAAGGCCAAATGTTGCTTTTGGGCACCTGAAGTTGGAATTAAGGAACGGGGTTAACAAAACCTCTGCCTTGGACTTCCGGAGGGTGGACTTTGGCCTGTTCAGGACACTGGTTCAGAGAGTCTCTTGGGAAATAGCCCTTAGGGGTCCATGGAGGCTGGACATCCTTTAAATAAGGAAATCTTAAAGGCACAGGAGCAGCTCATCCCTATGTGCTGAAAAATAAGCCCATGGGGAAGACCAGTCTGGCTAAACAGGAAGCTTTCCCTTGAACCCCCGGGGGAAGAGAGAGTTCCTGGTATTTGGACGAAGGGGCAAGCAATTCAGGAAGAGTACAAGGATGTCATTAGGTCATGTAGAGAGAAAATTAGAAAGGCAAAAGCTCAGGTAGAACTCAATCTGGCCAGTGCTATGAGAGAGAATAAAAAGTGGTTTCATAAATACATTAACAACAAAAGGAGGGCTAAGGAAAATCTGCATCTTTTGTTGGATGTGGAGGCGAACATTGTAACCAAGGGCAAGAAAAAGGCTGAGATGGAAAGGCTGGAAAATGCCTTCTTTGCCTCAGTCTTCAACAGAAAGACTGGTTTAGCCCCAGGGCAACTGGCCCTGTGAGCTGGTGGACAAGGATGGGGAGCAGAATAGACCCCCTGCAATCCAGAGGAAGCAGTTAGTGACCCACTGTGCTCACAGGTCTATGGGGACAGATGGGATCCAAGGAACTACAGGCCTGTCAGCCTGCCCAGTGCTGGGAAAGGTCATGGAACAGCTCATCTTGAGTGCCATCATGTGGCACATACAGCTCAACCAGGGGATCAGGCCCAGTCAGCACAGATTTAGGAAAGGCAGGTCCTGCTTGACCAACCTGACCTCCTTTTATGACAAGGTGACCTGCCTGGCGGGTGAGGGAAAGGCTGTAGGTGTGTCTACCTGGACATCAGTAAAGCCTTTATATGTCTCCCACAGGATTTTTCTGGAGAAGCTGGCAGCCCATGGTTTGGACAGGTGGACTCCTTGCTGGGTTAAGAACTGGCTGATGGCTGGGCCCAGGGAGTGGTGGTGCATGGAGAAACATCCAGCTGGTGGCCAGTCACCAGTGGGGTCCCTCCAGGCCCATTATTGGGGCCAGTCCTATTTAACACCCTTATCAGTGCTCTAGACAAGGAAATCAAGTGCACCCTCAGTCAGTTTGTAATGATACCAAGTTGTGCAGGAGGGAGTGTTTATCTGCTGGAGTGTAGCAAGGCTCTGCAGAGGGATCTGGATTTTGGGGGTGAAGTAGTGTTTTTATTAGATCAAGAGGTATTGCTGGGAAAAACAAACTAAATTTCAAGTACACAAGCTCTCCTTCAGATGACCCAAAAGCTTGTCAAAACGCTTCTAAATAAATATTTCCATTTCATGAAGACAGTTATATCTGCCATCAAGTTTGCTTCTCCTCTAACTTCACAGTCAAAGTGCTAACCCATGTGCAAAGAGTCAGCAAAGCAGAGGGTATTAGTTCCAACAGCAGCAGACACTCATTCTTTTATCAGGTTCATGTTCCTGAACACTACAGCAAATATTACCAGAATTTTTTAAGCCTGTACAGTAGGAACAAAAATGATATAAATTAGCAGCCTTGTAAATTAAGGCTCCTTACTGTTAAAGAACAAAACAAGCAGACTGGGTAACAGTCTTTTATCTTTTTCACGCTCACATATTCTTCTCACACAGACCAACAGATGTTGAACAAATCATCTTGGAAAAAGCAGCTTCAGAGGATGCCACTGGCATGTTTTATTTTGTACCTAGATTTTTACTCTGCAGTCATATTTTAAGCTATGATCTTGGTTGAAATTTTACATTTGCAGCACTGCAACATGAAATATAAAAAGCACATAAGCATGAACTTTGTGTGAGTCCTCTGACCCACCCTAGTAAGCTTTCTGTCAAAAGTCTCAGATAAAATAATCTGAGTTTTATCTGAGTTTAACAAACAGGAGTTGTTCTACACACTTCTCAAATTAACAAGCAATCATGTCTTTGTTCCCCAGAGAACTCAGAGCTGCATTACCCTGAGTAAAGAGCAGATCATTACATGTATAATCTCATCCCTAATTCACTTAGTTATGCGAGTAGCAAATCTCCTAGTTCATGCCCCTCAGGAGGCCTGATTCTCTCCTGCTCACAGTATTACACTGCTATCTAACATCATGTAGTTAGAGGAGAGCTCTGTATCTTCAGTGAGTTAGAGAGAAATCTTTGTTGGTCAAAACCTTTCTTAAAGCTTGTGTAAAACTGAGGAGATACTCTCAAGAGTGATATCCCTCTAAGTTAGTAAACAAAAGTGCGGCAGTAACATAGCATCCACAGAAAAATCTTTCAATTGTGAACCTGCTTTATACTCAACTATACACCAGCACTGACCAAACTTTGTAAAAGATGGCACGTTATGCTCCCAAGACTAAACACAGGAAAAGTACATTAGCCAGCCACAAGCCTTAGAAGTCAATGTTTTGACTGTTCAAAATTTTGGATGCCTTTTCAATTTCTCAAACCTAGAGACTCAACCAAGGCATATTATTAGGCAGGTATGTCAAGAAGAGTTCAAGCTCTTCCAGGCATTGGAACTGCGCTGAGAACAGTTTTCTTTCATGTGTACAAGCTTCCTTCTATCCCTTTTTTGGAATAAACTAAATTAAATCCTGGGTAGGACAGATGATGAGTAGCATATCCAGCAGAGGAAAAGATAATAAGCTAGTGCCTGAGGCTGGCACTAGCAGAAGCACAGGCTGGCACAGGCTCTTACAAGCCAGCAGGGACAATGACTGGATGGACAAAGCAATGATGCAGCAACTTCCATCCACAGGAGAGAAAAAAGAGGTGAGGTGGTTTCACTCCTTCCTGTTCAGTCTGTGCCATCCCAGAGAACAGGGTTCAAGACTTACTTGCCCAAAACCAGAAAGCCCCTTTGTTATGGCACTGGTTTAACAAATGGGTGTCCTGTGCTCTGGCTCCTTTTCCAATGACAGTTTCTGTCTTTTGTTCAGTATCTACTTAAAATTTATACAGTCTAAAGACATGGGCTCAGGTGTTCTCCCTCCCTCCCAAGGAACCTCTTGTTGCCTCAGAATCATATCCTGTTTCTCCAACACAGGACCAGTGATAATTTTGGCAGATGGTCCTGATATTATGAGAGCCATGAATGTTGGTACTGAGAACTGGCTTTAACCTTGTGGAGTGGGAAGTCCCCAGAAGAGAGGGGGCCTGGCTGCTTCTGAAACTCAGGAGGAAACTGGTCATGTCTTGTACATCCTGGGGGAGTGCTCTGGGAAATGGACTATTATTTGTCAAGGGAGGGAGGCACTACACAATAACTCATGACAACAGATTCTATTGCTGCTGTGTCTTGTGTGGAGCTGGTCCCAGCAAGGGCAGTCAGAGACATTTACCGAAGCATCTACACTGAGGACACACAGGGACAGGCCCCTGGCTGGGCTTCAGCAAGAAAGGGTTGCTAAATTAAAGGCTTTGACTAACACAAAAATGGGTTTGAAGCCCAAGAGAAGAAGGAATTTTGTATTCTGGGGAAGTTCAGGCTGTCCAGGAGTGAGACTGTTCGACTGAGCTCCCAAAACCAAGGAACTCAGATACATCTAGCTCATTAGTAACAATGAGCTCATGGTAGTGACTAATTCTCAGTTCAGCACCTACACCTATCAGGACCTGTTAGGAATACAATCATCTGACCAAACATATGTGTCTGAGCCTTTTGGGCTAGGGTCTTTTTTAAGGTTCATGCCAAGAGAAAACCAATACTCACAGGTGATTCATCTGATCTGCTAAGAATGACTGAGAAGTTCCTGATTTGTCTGCCGAGTACAAAAGGAGCCTGTGGTGAGTAGCTCACACATAGGCATCAATATTTAGCCGTGCAGGTGCTTATGTAAGCATGGCCCACAAGGCCCACAAGGACTATCTGTGGTGGTGCATTTTGCAGTGTCCCATCACTCAAGCAGGACACTTACCAAGCTCAGAGGACCCAGGTCAGGTGACTCCAGCACTGTGCTTCCTGGTCTTACATGAGAACACATCACCAGCAACTCAGAGCATGGTGCCTGTGTGGAAGCTTGAGGAAGCTTTCAACAGTTAAAAAAAAAACACTCCAAAAAAAAAGGCTGACAGGAAGGTGAACACAACACCCATAGAGGGTAGGAAACATTTTTGGCTATCACAAGAACATGCCCTGGTTTGAAAGCTTTCTATTGGCACACACTCACTGGATGCACATCGGGGGCATCTGATGCAGTGTTCTTCCCTTGGGTGGGTTCATTCAGGTTTTGGAACGAATCTTCGAATTTTATCTCCTCTGAAAGGATCTGAGGTCTGATGCACAACAGTTGCTGTGGGAACCAGTCACATGTAGTAAGAAGGTTTGCTCCAAAACTGCACTATTTCTCCAAATTGCAAATCTATATTTAGATAGTGAGGAGCATGTTCCAAAGGTAGAAAAACTGACAAAAAGACACCTGAAGTCATATTTTTATTGCTCAGATTGACTCTGTGAAATAGAGGTTTATTGAAGGTGCTATTGGGTGAGAATATGTTATGCAGAAGCTCAGAGCAGACTGTCCTAACTATTCCTTTAAATACACAGAGTCTTAGATTATCCTTTAATCCAAGCCTTGGGTCAGTCCTTAGGTTATCCAAACTATGCTATTGTTAACTTCTCTAGCATCTTCCAACTGTTACCTTTCTTAAATTATTGACTTAAGGTCCATAGAAGTAGAAAAGATAGCCTTACCTTTCCAGGAGCACTCCGGAAACACAGAATGTTGTCCATGCTTCAGGAAAAGCTGGTTTTCTAGGCTCTGATCCAAATTTGTGAGAGCATGTTACCAGGAGTCCAGTAAGGCAACCAATTTCTCAAAATGAATTAGGATGTTACAAGCAGAGAAAATATTCCATATACAAACAAATCATCAAAGCGTAGAGATTAAAGTACACAATTTTTACAAGATGAAAGACATTTTAATAGACTTTATTCTAGCAGTAGGTCAGCTATGTCACAGCAGGACGTCAAATCCTTGCAATCCAGGTAGTATTTTAAAGAGCAAGAAACCAGACAGTACTGAAGATGACTTACTTTTATACGAATAAGGAACAATGGAACTGGTCCACTTCTGTGTTCCATGAAAAGCTAACTCACACTAACAAAAGAAAAAAAAGGTTAAAAAAAAGTTTACAGATAAAATCAAGACAATCAACCAGAGACTGGAATATCAGCATTTCTGGAATTGCTATTCAGAGGGAATTTCCAACTGAGGCAACACAGACATTTTCTTTGGACTTCTTATAGATGCTGATATAAAGATTCTGAGTCATCTTAGGGGAATTATACAAATATGAGCCTGTTACATAGTAGAACACATGTAGACTCTTTTAATATAAGTATTTTAGATGAGTTCTTAATTCTTTTCACCATGTTAGCACATGGTAGATACCAATTCAGACACAACTGAATACCTGAAAAATCTAGACAGTACCCAATAAAGAGAGAAATATCTGAGATACTAAGTTCATTGTCATAGAAAACACAAAGGCTGCTACCTGGGAAACTGTGAGAAATCCTTGAACAAAGTACCAACCATGTCAACAGTGGGGATAGGGTGAAGTGGTAAGAGGAAGAGTTTGTCTGGAAGTTAACACAGAGCTGACAGCTACCAATTCACTATGCTAGCAGAGAAAAACAAAGCACTACATGGGGTAAGATGCCGAGGCGCAGAAATACAACTCCCATGCAGATGTCCCAGGGAAGAAGCCTACTTCTCCTTATGTGCAAGGATGAGGTGTTACTCAGTCCTAGGTACAGAAACCATTGTATCATTTGTTTACTTCCCCATCATGTTGGGACGCTGGAAGAGGCCACATGTTCTCCCAAGGGCAATGTTATTCTGATTGCCCCATGCTCCACCTCGCTCCCTTTCTCAGCAAATTTTGGTCACCTCACGTATGCAAACAGCAAAGTTGTGGGAAATGAGCTTCAGCCAGTCCCACACAGGTTTGCACAGCTCCTGTTCACTTCTGTATCACACTGTATCACACTCCCTACTGTCACTGACACACACAGAGTTTGGGGAGAACTTCATTTGCATCACCATGGCAGCTGTAACACGGCTCTCATGAGGAGGTTAGCTCAGGTTAGTAAGTCATTTGTTGCTGTTACACTTGACTCTCCCTTACCTCCTCCACATCCTTTTGGGCAGCAAGCCTCTGACCTCGTGATTGTTGACAATCTGCCTTTTCTTTCCCAAAAACTTCCTTTAGCTTGGGGCTGCAATTCCTGCTTACGCAGGTTCTTGCAAAGAACTCAACCTCTACTTTTAAAGTATTACTAAAAACCTCCAGTGTCTTCCTGGCAAGCCAGGGCTCTAGAGGATTTCAGGAGAAGTATGCCAGAGTCCCATGAATCTCGGGTCACAGTAAGCCTTCTTTGGTACTACTCTGAATCAACAGTCACACTGATATTAATATGGTTTCAGAAGAACAGCCACCTAATGCAGCACCTGGCCCACCCTCCCACAAGAACTCCCTGATGAGGAATAGTCTGTTAGGTCAAGCAAATCCTCCTCATTAGATCCAACCTCTGCAGGTATTACACACTAGCACATGAAGGTTATCTCTCCGAGCAGTTAAATAAGGGAAAGAGGAGTGGACCCATACAAAGGATCTGAGGTCTGGTGCACAACAGCTGCTGCGGGAAATCGATCCCATGTAGTAAGAGGGGTTGCTCCAAAACTGCACTATTTCTCCAAATTGCAAATCTATATTTAGATAGTGAGGAGCATGTTCCAAAGGTAGCAAAAGCGATATTCAAACAAAAAGAAACCTCAGCTTCAGGGTAGGACACGTTAAGTATGTTAGACAGGTGCCAAAGGACCCCACCTGTAAAGCTGACAGAGAAACAGGAACCCATGCTGCCGAGATGCAATACTTGACTGGAGATACTCAGTTTCTCACAGACAATAAAACTGGGATGAATTCTCTCCTTAACACCCCAGTTTACAATTGGCATCATGATTGTTTGGTAGGTACCCAAACACTTTCAAATAACACCATTTATTGAAAATGTTTTGAAAATACATTTGCACATTACAGACAATCTTAGGAAATTCTTCACTTTTCAAAGCAGCGGCCAGTGTCTTTCACTGGGGAAGACACACAGTGACACCAGTTCTGCTGCCAGTATTTCTAAGGCACGTATTCACAAACTACTTTAGGAAAGGTGCTGCCATAAAAATGCATTTTATGTTTCATTACCATTAAAGCTTCTTTTAGTGAAGAGACAAATTTGCTGTGTAACCTGAGATTTTCGAGAGCAATGCACAGCCCTCCAACTTGTTTTCAAAGATGTAATAAGGAACATAGTGCTTTTTATTTTTGTGCAGATACTGATTTTTGATGAATTAAAGAAGCCACTTTGCCCAAAACCAAAATGAAACACAACACTCAAAATTCAGAATTTTTCTTTATAGGAAAGTGTGTTCCAAGCATCTGGAGCCCATCAGTTACATAGCCCAGGTTCAGCTTCTGTGACAGGTTTGATGATGTCCCACTGCTAATGGGATCCAGCCTTACACCCAGAACAGCACCTCTCACCTTCCTCTTCTGTCCCAGTGGTTCCGGCTCCAGCCCTGGCTTTGCAGGACTGCCTGCAGTTGTGATGCAGTGGAATAACCTGTGATTTCTAAATTAAAATACATCATTCCAATCTATAGGGGAATAAATGCCAAGACAATGGAGTGGTCACAGGATGCAGGAAAACAAGGGCGAACCTTACTTAATTTGCTTCATACTTATTTACTGCAATTAACTGCACAGCTGGAGCCCAGATAACACCCCAGGTTTATGATTGGTTTTTCTACAACTTTCACACAAGTGTTCAAACTAGAGTTTAATACATGAACGTATTTACTTTCTCTCTTATAAAACACAAATACAAAACCCCCTTCTAATATCACTTCTGTAATTTTGTAGAATTATGTTCAATATTATAAGACTTCCAGGAGAAATAGAGCAAATGAATTTATGTGAAATCAGATTGCTTATCAAAACAAATTGAAAAAATTTGTATCCAACATTAATTATTATAATCACAAAGAGCTGAAATACAGCAACCATTTTTCATTTGTGTATATTGAACAGCAAAAAAAGTAAAAAAAAAAATATACAAGCTTAATAGGGAAAAAAAACCTGAAACAGTTTTCTACTGCTCAAGAGTAAGACAATTTTCCCTTCAGTGTTTTAGTGCATTCCCCCTCATTCCCAAGAACTAATGCATTTTGTCTTTCTAAGGCAAACTGAAACCAGTCAAACCTTCCTTCAAATCAAGAACAGCTGTGAACCAGTGAATTGATACATATTCACCTGAGATCACTGAAATATAGGACAAGATGAATAATGATTAACAGCTAAGGTGCCCAACCGTTCGGGAACTTTTGAAGAGAAACAGCATTTACACAGAACAGTTTTTGCTACAGAACAGTAAAACTGTCATCTGTAATGAGAATTATTGAAAACAGTAGACGAAGAAACAGCATGAGAACTGCAAACAGCTTACTCTTCTACTTTCTTCTATTCAACACTGTCCTGTTCCCAAGTTTCTGTAACATAAAAAGAGGGAGAGGAAGGAAGAATAAATGTAAAAAAAATAATTATTAAAAATACTTCATTTGTAACTCAGTTTATTTCATGCTTATGTAATTTTCACTCAAATTTGTTGACTGATTTCAAAGTAGTCCTACATAAATAGTACAAGTAGAGGCATTTCATCTGGATCAAACAGCATAAAGCAAAACCATGAAGCTAAATATAGTCTAGATGTGTATCTAGCTCTGATTAATGGGTAGAATTAATCACGAGATAAAAATAAATGAGACAATGCTTCTATCATTTTTTAAAATCTAGATTTAGTTATTTAATCCTTTCTAGAGTAATTTTGTTGAATACAGTTGGTATCCACTAGTGACATGTTCCAGCAAAATCAGCTTGGCTACTGATAACCACTTACAAGCATCACAGCATTACATTCATCCAAGCACTGAACAGGTCACGCTGCAACAGCAGACAGAGAACTACCATTCATAAATTCCACTGAGGAAAGCAAGGGCTTTTCCAGAGGGACCGTCCTCTACCTTGTGTTGGTCTCAAGAAACAGAACCATTGTGATGTTTGGACGTGGGAAGGATACAGGCAAGAGTGAAAAGGAACATTTTGTCTACTTATTTTTTGGTTATTTTAGGACAAGCATCAGTACTGTATGTACATGTACCAGGTCATTAAACCATTTAACATTCTGTTCTTCACTCTCGTGGTTTGGGGATAGATAATTATCTTTAACATGTGGTACATGAGAGTGAAAAGGAATTCAACTGAAAATCACAGAAGAAACCCATGCTGCATCTAAGGACTGAACTCCAATTTCTAGTATCTCATGCCACTACTTTGATCAGGAGACCATCAGGCAGAAATGCATCATTCATATGTAGCCTTAATTGTCTGGTTGGCACAGCTGCTTAGTGTCTACACCACGTGAGACATAATCAGAAGGGAAAGCTATGCCCTCCTTACAAAAGTGCTCAGAAATACTGAGAAGCTGAATCAGTGTCATACCAGTCCCAGCCCTGATGAATCTGCATAGGAAAAATAAAGTAAGACTAAGTTTCAAGTCCAGATCCTGCAGAGATCAGGTGTCTCACAGGAAATACAACCTCCAAACTGAAAAGAAATCTATTACTACCATGCTTACAGGTGAATAAACAATCAATCAAACATCAGTCTGGCAAAGCCTATGGCAAACAAAGCTACAATTTTATAAAACTTGTTTGTATCTCTATCACTGCAGATTAAATCCAAGTATTTATGTTGGGATGTCTTTGTGGTTTCAGTGCATCAGATGCAATTACAGGTGAATATTAATGCAAAATTAAAAGTCATCTCTATATAGCGTGTTGCCTTGGAATTCTGTAAGCCTTCTGTTTTAACCTTGGAGTCAGATTTTTTTCACACAGTTTTATGTAAATAGTAGCCGATGTTTACTTAACGGTATTTTCTGTTTTTCATTCCTTTTGTGATATGACCACTTTGATGAGCACCTTTCTTCTCCAGTGAGATGGAGAAGGAAGTGACATGCTCCCCAATCCCTTGTGGAGTTGGGATGCGTATAAGAATAAGATAATGTCAATAAATCGATGTCATATCCTCCTTTCTGCTGAACCTGGCAGGTGTAAGAGCCTCTTTATTGTGTCTCCACGGACATAACAGCGTACTTGAAGTAATTCCAATTTGTAAACTGACGACATGAAACCCCCGCCCCATTATTTAAAAATGTATTTTTAATTTATCTTCAAACTCTATCACAACTTGGTTTTGTACAGCATCCTACATATAAGATGTACCCAAAATACTTAGCAGATTTTAACATCCCAGTTGCAGAGTTAAGCAGCAGAAGGGAAAACAAATGCTACAGACAAGAAAGAAGACATAAGCTCTCAGATGGGACTTGAAACAAAATTAAGAGAATTAAGTCTTTATCTCCTGTTTTAAGTCTAGAATAAATCAGTGTCATAAAGCAGTATCAAAACATTTCAGTTTACCTCAATAGCATCATCCATTTCTGTGCTCTCATACAATCATTTCAGCTTGTGTCAGAATAAGGAAACTCTTTTTCTGGAGAGCTGTCATCGCTTAGGTCACTGTAGCTGTCACTGTTGGAATCAATAAGAATTCAGAAAGATCTAAACCAAATATTTTATTCCAAGCCCTCCAACCCATGATGCATATGATCAACACTTTCCTCAAATGCAACCCATTTCCAGAAAACTTCTTTTAGCTCATGCTTAAAATATGGTATTTTAGAACACCTTCCTCTAAAGGAATGGGCTGAAGTTTGGAGTTCAAGACCTGATGTGAAAGAATGTTCTACCTGATAAACAGTATGTTCAATTTCTTTTTGCCTGACTCCTGTACATTCATTCTACACTTTGCTGGTGCTGTGTGTCTATGATCATGGTTAACAACGTAGAGAATAACAGGTATTCAGAGCTAAAATAAAAGGAATTTCTCCCTTATGGTAAAGAAAATAATTTTTTTAACAAAAACAAACTTAAGACAATTTTGTTAGCTCAGAATTCTTAAATTTACACTTAAATTACAATTCTTGCTCTTCTAGTCAGAACACAAATAATTTTCATTGCACCAAGCAATATCCTAACAGTTTTTCTAGCGGTTTTATCCCTTTTTGCTGTGTCCTGAGAGAAGCAGACTGGTTTTCACAGATCAAACTGCCATGCAAGTGATTGTTTTGTAAGTGGCAAGAACAAGGAAACAGTGAAGAACACGAATCACCAAAGTGACTGAGAGAACGAAGTGTCCACAAACCACATTTTCAGTCAGTATGATGTCTGTTGGATCTCCAAGTTTATCTTAAATGTAAGTGCACTTCAGAGGTGCCTCCAGCCTCAACCCCTCCCTACCATACTTCACTTCTACAGTCTGTTTTCCAGATACTTGAATTTCCCCAGATGAGAAGCCAGCAAAAGGAGCCCAAGGAACTGACAAGTACATTTGAGCAGTAGTAATTCTGGTCAGCCCTGTGACCCTTCAGGGCACATGGTTAGCACAGTACAGGCGGGGATCTCAGACCTCATTTGTGTGGGAACATCGTGACAGCCTTGGGTACCAACTCTATGCCAGCCACTGCACAGCTGTCTTGTCATATCTCCCTTTCAGCACACACCCCTTCATCCTCCAGACAACAGGAGCCCACTCATGTCGTGTTCCCCATCTCTGGGCATGATCTCCTACTGAGACATCAAGCACATGACCCACCCAGACAGAGCCTTATCAGGAGATCCCAGTGACTGCCTGCTGGGTAATGCTTCAAGGGAGCCATGCAGCCCCACAGCTGGAGATCTCTGATCGAGACTGCACTGTGGAACAGTGAACAAACTGCACTCAGCTACTCTGGTGCTTGTTACTGAGCACTGCTTTGTAGCCTGAATTTCATCCCCTCTTTGTGAGAAAAGGAAAACCAAAGAACAAATAGGTAAAAATCCAGACACTTAAACAGAGTGAGACAGGAGGAATGGCACCAACAGTCACCTCGTTTAATTTCTACCTCTGTTAGGAAAGTCTCCCACAGTTACAGCAAGTCACTGTACCAAATTTAAGTAGATATTCTGGCTGTCCTAACATTAAGACTTTGTCTACAGCATTCTGCCCTTTCTTTCTGTGACACACACACTGCTGATGTTGTTCTTATAAAGAGTGTGTCATATCAGGCTAGTGTGAAATGCTCAGTTTCATCATTTCACCAGCTGATGATCAGTTACACAGTTCAAGTGAGGAAAGTGTTGTTAACAGCACGATCAAGCATGCCAGATGCACACAGACAAACACAACATCACCAGTGTTGTACTTACTTTTTTCTGAAAGTACCCATGGAAACATGGAACAAAAATTTAGTATTATTAAAACAGTTTTGCATTTTCACATCAAAGCAAAATAGCAAATACTGTCCACAGAACAGAGAGTAAAACTGATTGTAGAGAACTGCATAATCTTATGACAGCCCTGATTTAAGCCCGAAGTCTTCAGAGAAGTTCTATTTTTTAATTAGCTCTGCTGCCCAGTGGCAACCATAGCCCAAAAACATGCCAGAGCTCTGTATACAACACAGCACGGGAGTCAGATGTTCAAGTAAAAGTGCTCACAGACCAATGAGGCGAATGGAGAACTGCCCAGCTTCCTCTCTTGGAGGCAGTCAGGTGCTGATCCCCACCCAGCATTCTCATCACAAGTCCCCCCCATACAATGACACAGGTTTTAAAGGCATTTGCCCACAGAAGCAGTCAGACAGCCTGGATGCTTCTGTGATTTCACTGACTTATCACCCCAACTTCCTAAGCCTGTTTGCAGTTTGCCAAAGCTGAGGCTCACTTGGCCACTAGCGCAGAGGCTAAAACACTTACTCAGCTGATGATAATTTTGCTCCTGTTCCCACACTGCCCAATTTCAGTACAAGATTTGACACCAACATCCCAGAGAAGGGCTGTCATCATCACATTCTTGACTTCTGCACTAGCACCTCACAGTCTCCCCTACTTTAGGGCTGCTCTATGGGGTGTAAGTCAGTTTTATGTCTCACAAGGAGGCCAAAGGGCAAGAAACACAGGGGAAATACCCAGGTAAGGACCAGCCCTTGGGCTTCAGACTAGGTAGCTGTTAGTATCTCAGTTTCAGCTGCTTGAATGGTATCTCTAAGCGCACCCAGAACCTGTGGCATCATCTTACCTAGAACAACTCAGACCCCAAGGAAATCAGAACTTCAGGAGTTAAGCTGCCAGCAGACTTGAAAGCAAAGAGGGACTTGTGAAACTTGGCAAATCTACATCTGTGTGTTACAGCTTCAAACCAGCACTGCTGTCAAGTTTTTAAGATTTACTCTGATGTCAAACATATTAAACTCATGTAATCTGAAGGAAAACTGCAGGTGGCATTAACCATAAACAAGCCATCTTTTCTCTTTGGAATAAATGTGTACTTTGTTCCACATAACAATGAGTGGTACACAGATACTAAACACAAAACCCAAACGGATGCTTCGTGCTCACAGCTGGTAATACTAAGTAATCTTACTTAAATCTGTTGGCTGTGAAAGTGGTAGCGGTGAGAAACCAAATAAACCCAGCTTTCCTTTATGAAATTCTTTTTCACACTGAGCCAACCACTGAAAAAATATGCTTACATTTGCTTCAGCAAGTTTTCTCTCAGTTTGTGTTCAAACTAAATAGTAATTACCTTGGGCAGGAGCCTGACACCCACTTCATCTTATTTGTAACAATTCTTACAACAGTGGACTCCAACAAAGAGAAGCTACTGAGCAGATCTGAGGCCACCAGTACTAAAACCTAACACTAACAGGTTTTTGGTTTGTTTTTTTTTTTTTTTTGGTGGGATCTGGAGTATCAAGAAGTGGCCAAGGATAAAAAAACATAATAAAACTCTATGCAGTGTCACTGCATCTAGTCAGTCACTTTAGTTTTTAAGATGAAGAATTTTGGTCACTTTGCTTCTGTAAAATGGTTACTCTTTGAACATTCTGTTTTTCACTTGGAAAATCCAGATCAATACTCTTTAGAAACAAAGTATTTGGCAGTTTCAGGGGAGCTTTTCTTTCATTCATTTTTAATGTACAATTGACAAATAACTCCTTTTCCAGAAACAGAAGGAATTTAAACAATTATTACAGAAATGGTATGCCCTGCAAGGAGCCAAGCTAAGTGTATTTCTTGCTCAGTGCAAATTAAAAATACATGAAGTACAGATAAATTCATTACAGGCTGCAGTTGTTTAAGTTCTTTAGCTTTTGAGGACTCAGCAAAAGGAAATCTGTAAATTACTATCATTTATTTCTCCCCCAAAAGCTGAATTATTAAGCCATTAAAACATTATTTTGAATAAATGCATATTTGATTGTGCAATTGTTATAACTGCAGTCACCCATATCCTCAGTATATATTTTTACGATCATTATATGGTCATAAAAATTATATGTATCATTTATTATGATGGTCATCATGATACAATCCTATGCTTCCATAAAACATAATTTCATTTGGGAATCCCTCAGCACACACCCAAGACTCCCCAGTTCTGACCTGCCAGCCACCTGCAGTCAGGTAACTGGATCTAGGATAACATCTTCATCTGGGATAGGCACCAGCAGCTCCCTACAATCACTGGAGAGAAACAGGCACTTGCAGCATGTAATGCATAACTTTCCTCCACAGCTGATCTGGGAGACAGCTGGACCTTGCTAACGCAGTAAGCACCATATGGGCAAATTTTCTGAGTTTTTTGGCGTTTTATTTAATGCACCATTCCTTCTGTCCTCTGGCCACTTTTGTTCCTTGTCTCCGAAAACAGCTTGTATGTCATCTTTCATTAACAACCCGCCCAGACCTCAAAAGAGTCCTCTGTGACTAGATGGCATTGGATTGGTGCCTCACATTAGCATATTCACTAATGCTTTGCAGAAGTTTTTTCTGGCAGTAGTCAGAGTTACCCACACTTACTCACTTAGGAACACCTCTCACTTCCTGCATTTCCTCTGATGTACTAGACATTTGTGTTTAAATTATTTATCTTTCGCTTATCCTCTTCATCCAAAGATGTCATTATATTCAGCAGAGGTGATTAAATTCCCTACATATTTTTTTGTTACTTCTTTGTTCTGAATAGCGCTTTCAGCTCTTATTCAAATGACATTATTTGCAAATATAATTAATGCACTCTGACTTACTCTTGCAGGCCATTAATAAAGGTGCTGGTTGTAGACAAAGAAGAAATAAAGCCGGCTGATGCTAAACTGGATAAGGAAAAAAATACAAACCAAAACAAAACAAGCAACATGGCTTATTGTACAACAGTGGTTTTGCAACCCATATTATACTGTTCCCAAAGATAAGTCAGTTTTTATTGATTTTTTCAAATGAAACTACGTAAGTCTCAGTAAAAGCCAACAAAATGACATGTGAAGTTCCCCTCTTCATCCACCAGTTTCCTATTAAAACCTTTTGTTTTCTCTTATAAAGCAGTGTATTTGTGGGTATTGTACACTTTGAGTCTCATGTGGTTTTGGTTTTCTCTGTGCTTGAAAATGAAAATGTAAACTGGCAGCCTCCCACCACCTTCCTCACTTCTATATGAAATGGTGACTTCAGTATTTCCATGGAAAGGTTTGGAAAAGATCATGAGCTAAAACCATTCACAAGGAAATGAAGTGCACAGCATTGTTTGACGGTTGGGCACTCGTGCCATGAAGCACAAGAGGCTGAAACCACAAAGGCAACTTGGGTGCCCAACTACCAATTCAGGTAAATAAGTAACAATTAATCACCGAGTTACTCTGATTCTTTGGTCAGTTCTTGACTGTCTCTGTATACACCAAAGTTTCTGGGAACTAAATTTACCCCGGGGGTTGCACTTCAGTCTCAAACTAGGTATTCTCATGCCTATATGAGCCTATGTCTGTACCAGACTAGGCCTCACAAAAATTTAAGAGAAGGTTTATTCACTTTCATTTATTTAGGACACTCTCCTAGAAGTTGTAATGCATCTTTAAATTTATTATTGGCTTTTCTTACAAGCTAGGGCTTCTGTCCAGGTGTCAAATATTCTAAAATTGCACCCTAATTATGCAGCTGTTAAATGTTCTGAAGTAATAGTTTCCTGTTAAGACTCTCATGCTGAAATACACATTTCCTTTTGTCTCAGGACTTCAACATTCACTCTCTTTTTAGTGTTCATGGTAACCTTGCATAGGTAATCTGCTCATCTTGCTGGTCTCCACAAATTCTCTTGCTGCTTCCTTTGCTGTAGTCAACAGCACAACTACAACTCATGTGGGTGGTGCTGGATGAGGTGTGCAGAAAATCCTCCTCTCAGATTTCTTTCAGCCTTGTTATGACATTCCTTAGCTTTAAAACTGAATGAAATCACCAGCATTCCAGGGTTTAAGGGTTTACACTGGCAATCTTTCCACTCAGCAGGTGGGTATGTTAATATGACTGCGTGTGCTGTAATTAGCACTGCGATTCCCTCCTGAACATTCTTCTCTACAAAATGTTCCTCTTTTAGCCTCAAAATGCTTTCCTATTCCAGTGCTCTTTCTCAAGCCACAGGGGTTTTGCTTGATTGCTGTGTAACTAGGTAAATAGCAAAATCTGTAATTTTATATATTAAGTTTTGGGGTGTGGATTTTTGTCTTTGCTAAATGTTTTAAGATTTGGTAGGAGTTTATTCTATGAATACGAAGAAAAAGAATTGAGTATACATTTTGAATGGTTAATTCAAGTAAATTTAAGTGGGGCACGTTCAGTAATGGCTGAAACTTTAGGTCAAGGTTAGATAGCATAGTTGCTATAACGCTAAGGGATATAAATTAGCAGGACACATGCAGACCACCCATTAAAAAAAGAGTAATTTTTCTTTATCTCAGAGAAATAAATAGGTTTACTTATGGGACAAAGCAGTGTAAGAAAGATACTGGGAGCTGTGAAGCAAGATGAAGTGTGAGCCAGAATGCCCACCAAGAGGGTAAGACTGAAGATCACTGTGATGAAAGACTCCGCCTTGCCAAGCACCACAAAAATTTAATCTGTGTATTGCACCAGCAAAGATTTTAAAAGGCAGCTAACGTTCTGATCACTACTAACAATGGCAGGCTAAGGTAATAGGAGTGTTTCAATCAAGCTGTAATTGGCAGATCTGAAATTCGTTCTCTTTGTATGTACATCATTCCACAACTGGGCAGAGTGAATAAAACCTGATACCCACAAAGGAGTAGGGAACCAAAACAGACTGGTCTGGTCTGGCCTGGCTACTTTCCCATTACTACTCAAAGAATAAAGTTTCTGTTTCTCTCTTAACAAATGGACTTCATTTTAATAGAACACAAGACTCAGGCAAAAAACAAAAAAAAAGTCCAACCCACAGAATCAATAAGTTTGGTGTCTTGTGTAGAGGAAAAGCCAACATGCCAAAGTTTGATCTGTTCAATGTTATTATTCAGTCATTTTATGATTTTTTTTCATTTTTTGTTTTTGTGCCCAAGGCTTCTGTCTGACTTAATACTGCTATTATAATGAAATTGTAACTGTTATTAATATCATTGAAATAAACAAGAATTAGTTAACCCTGGCTAAAAAAACATTGCTACATTCAATAAACCAAAGCCTCTGTGTCCAAGAGACCGAGGACAGAGTTTTGGCTGAACCACCCAGTTCTGACTTAGATCCGCACCCTGCAGGTCTAAAGGTATTCCAACTGTTTTATTTCAGGCCTGTCTCTGAAAGATAGTATTTATTATTTAGCTACTGCAAAATAAACCAGTGTTTTCTCTGTTGTTGCTATCATCATTCATGTACAACTAGATCAGAATTTCACTTCATTGCTTGATCCTCTAGCAAATCTCTCTCCCTACAAAACCATGGAAGTTAACACAGGAGGCTATTATCTTCATTTGAATTTACTAAAGTTGTTTTACTTTTTTTCTGATTGTAATGTGGGGTTCTGGCTTTAGCCCTATTAGCCTCTGGAAAGGAAGAAGTGAGGAACTGTGCTTCCTGCTTACAGATTCTTTTACACCTGGGTTTATGACAGGCACACACAGCAGCAAGTAAATCAATACATCTAAATGGAAGGATGGGATAGTCCCTCCAAAAATGTGACCCTCAAACTGCAGGCAAGCAACAAAGAAAGATTACCTTGGAGACAATTTACATCCACGCTGCAGGTATGCATTCAGTGTCCCAGTTGCTGCTAGCAACAGTCCAAGGTATGGAGGTGAAGGTTTCATAGGTCTTGAGGAAAATTCTGGGTGGAACTGAACTCCCACAAAATATGGGTGATCTACAAGACAGATATCAAAGAAAATTGCACAATGTAGGAAGAAGATAGAAAAACTTTTAGGAAAAAACGTTTTTGAAGATTTCAGGCAGGTGTCCAGAAGCCAGAGCAGTATATGTGAATTAAGGGTGAGGCAGCAGAAAACTTCTTTCCACAAAAAGCAACTGACAACAGAGGCAGAAGGTTAGTAGGGCAAACTAAGGAAAAATCATCCTACAATTCATAAAAACTGAATAATAAACCTGTACCAACATGTAAGGGCAGGGGTAGGGGAGCACAAGTGGAAAAGTCACGAAGTTTACATTTATTATGTTATTTTCATAGGATTTTGGTTTCTAGTATCTATTTATGCATGTCTATCCAGAACAATATGCTGCTTCATCCTCTCTTAAATCTTCACCTCTCTGTTTCTCATGCAAAGCACCTTTTTACTACTGCTTCTGCTTCCCTTCTGTTTTCTTCAAAAGAATAGAGAAGGAAGAAAGTTTTTGTACTCTTTCATGCTGAGAACCTGTTCCTTCTCTGTTTTAAAGGAGCTAACATTAACCACTTCTAGTGCCAGGACACTGGACAAAACTAACTACAGATTCTTGTTTGACAGTGTCCAAAATAATTCCCAATATTCAAGGAATTACTCTGCAGTACAGAGTAAGTGATGAGAAGAAATCAGGAGTTTTCTTCTAGGAAGGTAAACTATCTTGTCTAATATACTGTTCTTCTCTCTGCTGCTGTATATTAAAGAGAACCTGGATCCTAGGTTTATCCCATAACTTCAATGGCAAAGCACCGAATATTTCCTGTGTGGATATTTGCTTAACAGCACTGCCTAAGCTATCTGGTGTACTGTTATTTCTATGCTTCTGCTCCAACCCACCCTACTCCCTATGATGATTGTTTTTCTTAAGTAACCCATCTCCTTGCAGCCCACTGCGAAATAATTCCAGGTTTTACTGCTGCTTTTCTTTCTTTCACAGTAACATGCAATTAAAAATTTCTGCCTGATTTATTTCTCAGTGTTCTCTACAGAAGTTGTTTCATGCAGGGCAGACAAAATAACCTCCCAACACCAGCATGTGCAACAGAGATAATCTGTCAGGAACAACCTAACCCAAGAACATCCATGACAATTAGTAGTTTACGAATTCCCATCTATCCTTAGCTCTCAGATTACTCTCCATGGCACAGCTGCTTGACATTGTAAGTGAGTGTCCATATTCCAGTCCTGGTTCAAAATCACAGCACTGTTCTTCAACATACCCTGGAGTATATGAAATGAATTCTCAGGTGCATCATGCCACAAATAGTACTCCATAGGCTAATCATGTATTCTGATGACGATTTTATGTTTCTGTGCATGGAATTTATCTTGACCAATGGCAATTAGGGGGCACATAAGAAAGGGGAATTAAAAATACCTTGTAGAGTGGCCTGCATCTTCAGGTGCCTGATAATTATCTAGCCAAAACTGATTTAACACTCAAGAGTTAATCAAACATCCAATCAAAATCAAAAAGATAGTTTTGAAAAGCTACTCTGTGTACCATTCAACAAACATTTGCAGTGTAACTCCTTTCTATTTCAGAACCTTTTAGAAAAGACTTCAAGTCTTACTTGGTAAAGTAATACTTCTAAAGTATCAAACACTTATCTCTCTGAATCACTTCTGTGAAAGAAAGGAGCTCGCTTTCTATCTGACTTTCATACTTTTATTTATATGATTCTAACCAAAGGGTAACTGAAAGAGACAAAGAGATTGCATGGCACCTTGAGAGGTCTCTATTCCCTACCTCCTGCTCAAAGCAGGGACAAATTCAAAGTTAAATCAGGTTGCTGACAGCTTTGTCTTGTCAAGTTTTGAAGGTCTCTACTGCAAGGATGAAGATTTCTCAGACTCTCTAGGTAATATACTCTGTTATGACAGCTAAATATTGTGCCTACATGTCGTTTAACAACCTATAGTTTATACAGTTTTAACAGATGAATAAGTATTACAAACAAGTAAGACACTCACTCTCCAGTTCAATAATTTCCATCCTGTTCCCTTCTGTATCATGGCCAACAAATTTTAAACCTTTCTCTTCAAAGCACTGAGTCAATTCAGGGTTCACCTGAAACATTGAAAGCAAAATTAATTGTAGTTGTGTTTATTTTTGGATTTAACAAACAGTAGCAGTTAATTGTAATGTTTTTTACGTGCATACAAGAATGAAAAGAATTGGGTAAGGGTTGGGAACTTTTGCTGTCTTGTTTTAACAACTCTGGCATAAATTTGTAGAAGTGGGCATGTTTATTAAATAAAGATCTGAATCAGTAAAAGTTACTATGCAACATTCAAAAATTAAAGCCAGGGTCCCTTCTGCTTGCTGCCCTCCTGAATCCAAGCAGCCTGCATTCCCCCTTTTTTAAATGGCTCACTTAGATGTAGGTGTAGACTGACCTCCCCTTTGAACACTGCATTTCAGTGGTTATGACAAAAGCTGTGATTCAGCTCTTCCTTCAAACTGAGGAGTTCTGCACTGAGCTGTCTCATTTCTTTGACAATGTTCTAACCACTCAGTTAATAGCCAAACTTTGAGCAAGTTTACCACCATCATATTCTCCTCCCTTTTAAGGAAGGTTAATATTGTCT
This sequence comes from Platysteira castanea, assembly GCA_013397175.1. Taxonomy (NCBI): domain Eukaryota; kingdom Metazoa; phylum Chordata; class Aves; order Passeriformes; genus Platysteira; species Platysteira castanea. The sequence goes on from VYXC01002940.1 coordinate 637,756, forward strand.
GAATCAGTTATAGCATGCACATATCTGATAGTTCAGGCCCCTTTGGAGACACTAATAGAGTCAGACTCCTTTTGAACTACCTCAGAGATAACTCCAGGAGTCCACCTCTTGCCTGTCTCCTTGAATGACAGTATTTTGAAAGTATTCAGGCACCTTTTCTCTGATGTTTGCACACAGAGGAGCGGACCCATACAAAGGACATAGAGTTGGACGGTAGGAAGCAAGAGATCTGAACCAGCCTCTGAGCTGCAGATGCCTGAGGTCTGCCCACGTTTAGACCACAAAAGAATGCGCACTACCCAAACATAATCTGTGCCTTTAAATAAGCCAAACTGGCCAGCGCATTTAAGCATCCCAAGCCTTTACTTTTCAAATATTTTCCAGGAAGCCAAGCCAGGTAATCTCTGACATTGCTTTCCAAGACCATTTTTCTAGATGCTGCATCTTCTCTACCACAAAAACAGCATACAACATTATTCCCCTCTACTGAGCACCTGCAAGGACACCTCAGCAATACTGTGGGTGGTGCCAGGCCCCTCAGCACAAGAAAGAGATTGACGTGAGTCCATAGGAGATCCAGCCAGAATGGTTAGGGGCTGGACCACATGCAACATAAGAGGAGACTGGATGAGCTGGATTTGTTCAACCTGGGAGAGGGAAAGCAATGAGTGGATCTCATGGCTGACTTCAGCTATCTATAGTATAAAGAGACACTGCTCAGAAATGTACAGCACGTGACTGAGACCAAAAAAGAAACATTCAACCAAGTCTCCTATTAGATACAAGGGAAAAGTTCACAATGAAGTGGTTAAGCATCAGAACAAACTGTCAAAAGATGTTGGGGATTCTCTCTTCAAAGAAATTCAAAATTAGATGGAACAAAATCCTGAGTGATCTAATTTTACAGCTGGCTCAGCTCCAAACAGGGAGTTGGACCAAAAGACTTAGAGAGGTTCCTTTCAATCTAAATTATACTATATAACCACTACTAAATTCTGGGTTATGTTTATGTAAGAAATCTCCCACTAGCTTTTTTTCTGCCTGGCAAGGGAAACACAATTTGTCAACCTTTACTTTTGAGCACAAAGTACATTACCAGTGCTTACCTCATATCGATGCCTGTGTCGCTCCTCTACAAACATTTCATCACCATAAAGTTTCTCTGAATATACAACAAAAGAGAAATTAATGCCCGTGTGTTCCTTTAATAGTTGCTACAATTACTTCTTTAAATTTAATTTAAAAGTAATTTAAAGGAGGTATTAATTTTTAAATATTTATATTTTAAAATATTTAATTTAAAGGTAATGTCATGAGGTAATTTAAACCTCAAAAATTTTACATTTAACACATGTTAAACCTAACAAGACATCTCACTGTATTTTTCTGTTTTTCCTGAGTGATGACTAGTTTCTTTTATTTTACTGTTACCTGAGTTAATTCAGGATTCATATGAAACATTCCTTGACTAGAAATATCTTAGGTGGACTAGAATCTAAACAGGCTTTAACTAATTTAAATTGTAAAGCTCAAATAAATAAAAAAAATGTCTGAGCAAGCCAGCAATGTAAAATCACACACAAAAGATGCAGAGATGGAAGCCTTTTAGTAGCATCTCTTCCACTTTAATAGATTATGCATGGCACCTGGCATAATACCTCCAGAGAACAAACAGAGAATATTGCTTTTCTCTGTTTTCCTGATCTCATTACCCAAATGACTCTTGCAGTCCTCTGTGCGTCATCTTGAACACCCCACATTTCACAGCAACAAGAAGCAAGTTAGAGGTATGCAGATAATCAGATTTTAATCATACTTCTCGTTTATAATAATGGCTCAAACTTTGCTATCAATTTACCCTAAGGTCATTAGGATTACTATCTTGCTAGGGGGTTGGTACAAGAACTACACTGCCAAGAACATCTTCAAGAATTGTAGAATAATGGTACTGCTATTTTTAAAAAAGTGTATATATCTTAATTTTAAGGGACCACCTTTTCAAAACTCATTATTTCCATTCAAGTTGCAAAGCGTATTTCCTGCTTAAACTACCAGAGTATTTTTAGGATTCTTTCTAAAGAAATATCTAAACAGATCTAAACAACTCCTAATATTGGTCAGGACTTACAACACGTGTTAATTTTTATTAACTTTTCCAAGAAGTGTTTAGGCCACACAACAGCATGTACATTGTGATATGCATATCTATAGCACATGTAGGCAAAGTATCACCCAGGTTAGTTAGACCACTAGTATGGGCATCTCTAGAAATGCAGATTTTTCATTAAATGTGCATATGTAATACACTTTGGTCTCCTGCTGAAGTAGATGTCATTTTTAAACACTCAGAAGGATACATTCCTTAAGTTCAACACAGCTAAATACAGAATAGCTCAGATCAATGTCAGGGGCAGGGCAATAAAAGAAATATGCACATATTTAATAGATGGACAAGAAACTACATTTTACACATTCATCATCTGTATTACTACTGTATAATGGGCTGATTATTAGGAGACAAATACTACTTTAATTTTAAAATACACACAGATCAAATTAAACAATTTGTTCTATATTCTGGGCTTTTTTTATTCTGTTATCTGAAGCATCCTGTTACAGCAAATCATGTTCCTTTCCTGCAACAGATACTCTGCTTTCCCAAAACAAGACTGCTTCCAGAGCCAGGCTAGAAAATAGGGAGAAAGCACTCTGACCTTCCCAAGAACATAATGAATTAAACTGCCACGAAATTAATTTCAGTTTTCTCAACATTTTACTCATTGTTTTTAAGAAACCACTGGACCCTAACTGACAGTTTCACTGGGAGTTACAGACGTCTCTCATTTCTTTTTTACATTCCAGTTCTCAGTAAATGTAAATAACAGGATCAGAGTGAATGAGCTCAGGGAAGCTGTCACCCAACTGTTTGCTTTAGGTTATAGCATTTTTGATTTTCCATGTTACAAAGCTCCTATCCAAAAGGCAAAGTCCTAAGAGCAGAAAAATAACTTACTTAAAACAGAATTTTCAGTTTTGAAAACCGTCCTCCTCTTCCCCAGTCTCATTGTTCCTCCCATATCTCCAGGATTGTGTTCTGGCATGTCAATAACCTGTAGAGAAAAGTTGTTTAGACATTGTTTCATCCAACAAATTAAAAAAATCCTAAAACAAGAAATTGCCTCGCAAGTTGTATAGATGTATAAATGGAACTTTATGTATTTTACCTCCAACCATTTCCAATTATTATTTTTCTTTGATTTTTCTAATGCTTTGTTCTTCAACACTGGCACTGTAATAGACTCACAATATTAACTAATTGGTGACAAACTTTTTCAGTCAATGTTAAGATGAACAAAAGCAATTTACTAATTTCTTATTTTGATTTTGGGGGTGGAAAAAAACCCCTTCCTTTTAGAAATTATACCCAAATGTTACCAATAGGATAACTCTGCCCAAAGCAATTCTTTGTGCTAACAGAGTCCACAGATTTTTAAAAATTCAAATTCATAGACCAAAAAAATCCACCACGTGATAAAGACACCATCTGTGGAAAGGCAAAGTCCCTGAACCTCACAGCAGTGGAGGCTGAAAGATTATCCTGAGTAAATATTCCTGTAAATTCAGCCATTTCTTATATTGCTCTTTCTTATGCTAAGAGGCAGGAACAGCTGTGTTATCAAGTGAGAAGACAACCTCCTTCTTGGGAAGTAGGACGAGGGGAAGGGCATGCAGCAGCAGAGTGAAGAGAAAAGAGGACACTTGTAGCAAGACTGGAATGTTGTAAAAGCAGAGTATGAGAAGAAGTGACTCCAGTATGTGTGTGCTATTTCAGATTATAGACGTAACTAATTTATCACAGGAAATGGAAAACCATTCCCCACCATTCACCTCTACTAAAGGGTTTTTCAGATTGCTGAAGAGTTCACAAAATACTGGGTTGCCTTATATGAAGAATTTGCTATTTAACATAAAATTTAAAGATGAGGATATACAAATACTGGGTTTGAGACCTGAAGCAGATGGGTCAAATGGCTCCTACATGAGTCAAGTGAAATCCCAGGCTAGTGGGATTCAGGGCACATGAGAAACCACATCTTAGTGGAAGGAGTGTGCCTAGTTTTGCTCAGTTTGAAAAATTCCTGCAGGATCTCTCAATCCAGTTTAGAGGAAATCTGTCCAAGAGAGGTAAAACAGTTTAAAATTGTAGGAAAATGAGCTGAAGCTTTGACCTACATACTTGTATTCATATATACACAGTCAGTGAGGAATGCAATTGACAAAGAAAAGTCCTAAAAATACAAATATTCATATATATGTGTAATCTAGAATGGATTTTTATTAACCTTAATTTGCCCTCTGGGAGTAATGAAAACAATTTCTGATGATACACTTCATAAAGTGAAGTTATTCAATTTAGAAGGGATGGTAGAAAGTGCTTAACCTTTGGCCTTGTGCCAAAGGATTTCAGCTGTGTAATTATCTCTGTACAACCTTATACCTTCAAAATGTTATTTATAAGCTATATATTCATTATAAAATGTCATGAGCAGGAGTTGTGATCAAACCAATGGGATATTACAAATCCTTCAATTACCACTCAAATCACAAAGGTGAGGACTGTGCAAGACATTGAGCTAACCCCCCTCCACAAATCAAAAAAGAAAAGAAAACCTGTCACCGTATACCACAGTAGTAGGAGGGAGGAGAGAGATCCAAGAGCCAGGAGATGTGCAGCAAGATTCATTTATTTAATTATTTTACAACTCTTTTATATCTTTTTTCTCCATAGCCTAATTGGTTAAAAGATCAGCCACCTTCTTAAGGGTGATTGGCCAACGTCCTGTTGTCAAAATATTTCCCTATTGTACCATAAACAAAGGTTAGCAAGGTCTGCAGGTGTCCCTGGTTTGTAAACTCTACTGATAGCCCTTGTGAGAGGCTTTTCTCTCCCACGGGACCAGAGAGAAGCAAGAAAAGTTCTTGCAAGCAGCATTTTCTGTGTCCACAAAAACCCATTAATTGAATCCTTATTATTTTAAAAGTACGAAATTTACTAAATTTATTTTATTTCCTTTCATTTAATTTCATTTTTTTCCTGAAGCAATGGCCACCAAAAAAAAGAGGATATCAGAAGCAGAGCATCTGTTCTGCTGAAGGCTTCTGTCATCCTCTGTGTCAGACCCCATATGGGGCTACAAGCCCTACAGAAGTTTGGCAGGAGAAATGGTCTCATAAGGAAGATTCAGGTGAGTTTCAGCACCAAGTGTCTGTGTGTGTGTTTTCAGCTCTCCATCTTCCCCAGTACTGCTGGATTTATAGTAAGAAATGGACAAGGTTTGACATATTAACTTTTGTAGTCAGGTGACAAAAGAGGCTACTTGTGAAGTGATACCTTGGAACTACTTTGGCTGTGTGGCTCAGATGAACTCCAGCCACTACAACAGCACAGCCCTCAATGTTTATATATTACTCGAGTTTCTCTGCAACAAAGTCTGTGCTTTTGAAGCTTTTGAAACCAAAGTTGCACTACTGTCCTACAGCCCAAAGAATGTAACAAGAATCAGAAAGGCAACTCATATTAACGAAGTATTTTGTCACATTATACAGAATTTATTTGATTAAAAAAAAGATAAGCTTTCAAATAGTGGTCATTTTGAACAACTGTGCAACTGAATAGATTTCTTCAAAGAGCTTATACTTCGTGGCACAGAATAAATCAGCTCTTCCTATGCATTAGTTCTTTGAAGGGTAGAGAATAGCACAGAACAGGCCCCACAAGCAACAAAAAAAGTATCAGTAGGAAGGCTACAAGAAAAGATAAGGCATCAATTAGGTCTTTCTTACCCAAATCTCTGAAAACTGCCAAAACTACAGGGATTTTATACAGAACTTGTATTACACCAGACAGCCAACATGAAATTAAGAATGAATCACTGTAACACAACACAAAGCACATTCTAGATATAAAGGAGACTAATCAGTATTAAATCATGTTACTAATGAATAGTGACTTCAATTACTCATGATCAGAAATCTTCTTTCAGATAGCAACTGCTTGGATTGTTTCATTGCTGTTAGAAAACATATAAAAGCTAATGAGAAAACCGTTCAAGCCCTGACACTCAACATAGAGCGCCAAGGCCCTGAAAGCCCCACACCTATCATTTTAGTAATCACCCCAGGACCATTACATTTTATCTTTGTTTTGTCTCATGTCCTGCAATGCCATTTTGAGAAATACATCTACTCTGATTATCATGGCAGGGGAAGAGGGGGCGTTGGGGCTGTCTGGTTGGGTTTTGTTTGCAGGATTGGTTTTTGAGGAGTTGGGGAGGGAGATGAGCATTACTTGATTTGAACAACTCATTGCTAAACAGCTTTGGAAGCATGTTTTTACAAGTTTGGGGTCTGGGGTTTTTGTCTTTTTACTCTGCCCTTGACTGGTGAGCAAAAGATTCATCAATGCTGAAATAAATTACTACACATGTAAGTGCTGATCAAAGCATCAGGAGAGGCCATGACCCTGGAGATGACCTGAACACTGAAAAGAGGCTCTGAACACTAAGCACACAAGAGCTGTGTAGAGGGAAAGTTGACAGGATCAGGGAATACAGTGACAGGAACTGATGAATACTAATCCCTGCTGAACACAGCTAGGAAAAAAAAAAACCAGCAGCATAAACTGACAAGGACTCAACCCAAACTTAAGGAACTCATCCTTTTATTGACTCTTCCATCATTTCTCTACAGGATTAGTCAGTACTTGCTAGGTTTGATCTGATCAATCAATCCCAAGTTCATCAGTAAACAAACCCAAACACCTACAAATGGGATGTTTATACTAACATCTATTCTGTTTTAGAAACAAACTTAGTACAAACATTTTAAAGAAAAATTTGACAACTCAACACTACCAGTGGCACTGAGAGCTTCCAACTTGGCAAGGAAACTAAAATGATAGACTTTCCCTGTTCATTAAAAAAGAAGGTTACATTTTCAGTTACTGAAAGAATGTGTAAATATTTCATCTGCCTTTTCCCCCAGAGATATCCTAGTTCCAAGCAAACCCCATCACTGACCACCTATCTAAAGCACTCAGCCCCCTAGGACTGAATGAGCTGCCAACAGAGCCACTTGCAGATTTCAGACTACTCAGTGCTCCATTACTCTGACTGACGTAATGCCGTTTTTAAAAGGATGACCACCATCATGTATAAGATCAAAGCAGAAATCATCAATAGCTGATTCATGCAGTTATATACTGATATGAGTAACCAGCTTGAAAAATCCTGTTCTCTACTCTTTACTAAACTACAGCACAGTATCCAAACATTCCAACAAACACCACCTTAAATTTATTAAAACTCCTAAAATCCCATAGAATACTACTGTCAATTATTTTCCAGTTTGGGTGATCCTCTTCTCCACAGATTTGTTGTTTCCTGTTTTAGAATTAAGTAACTGCCAAGGACCATTTATTTATAAAAGTCTAAAAGCTCTCTAAGGATTCTCTCTGAATAAGGAGAAATTCTGCTACAGAATGTTTTGTAACATTTTCTCTAGAAGAATTCATAAGGGGTGTGGCTTCTTTTCAAACAGTGCTTACTCACTCATAAGCGGAGTGCAGTGAACTGAGGAAGTTAATGGAGTTGTTGATATGCAAAGCCCACATAGATATTGCTTAACAGCATTTTGAGAACTCATTCAAGTTATTCCAAATGCATGTCCCAGAGTCAGCTTAAAGACTTAAGCAGAAAGTTTCAGACCGTTAGCATTAGTGAAAGGCGCACTGCATACTGATAGTGCTGGCTACAGAAATACACTGGAGTGCCAGTCACGCCACACCACGAAGGGCAGGATTTACCACAGACTTGAATAACTAAAAAGAACGTGGAAGAGTATTCTCAGACTTCAGACTGGCCCATCTTACATTATAATTAATGACTGAATACTAATTTAATTTCAGAAAGATCAGCAAATCTGTAGCTAGGAGAAATCCTTCATTCTTTCACATACATCTTTAAAAAATCAGAACTCTGTCACTGCCTTTGAAGGGGACTTCTTCAGCTGCAATTCCTAGTAGGTGAAATTTTGCCCTCACCAAATGCCCTTAAACCTACATCAGGTATATCAGAAAGAGGAAGGCATGAAGCAAGTCTGTATCTCTGAGCATCGTAAAGCAGAGGGAAGAACCTAGTGAGTGAGATAGAGCCTGGTGGTCTCGTCATCAAACATCCCAGCCAGAGTGGTGAGACAGGAACAGTCAAACACAGCCTGAGACTGTTTGAACAGTAGTGTACTTGGATGGTCTCTGACTCAAGGGGATTATTATATCCTGCAGGCAACTGCCATGGAGGACTGGGCCACGGACAAGTCCCATTACCTAAACTACACAAAGTAGCCATGGAAGCACGAGAGCGTCCCTGGTAGAGACAAAGAACAGCACATGTTTTACCTTCAAAACTGTCCAGTGTTCTAGACTTACTCTTCCCTGAGTTATCATGCCTGAGCAAGCATCCATTCCAGTTGTTTCTCATTCATTAACAGAGCTGTGCTAATTAAAACCACTTCAATATCAGTTACCTCTGCCTTCTGCAAGCAAGATAGAAGGAAAATTGCTTACTTGAAGGAAAGTAAGCAGGAAAACTGATTATTTCAAGTGGTCACTACTCCAGACCTTCACAGAGGAGGATTACTGATACCAGCTTTCAGGCAATGCTCAGTGCCATGACGTACACTATCCTAGTACTTCTTCAAGAAATTCTGTTCATCTGCCATAAAAACCACTGTCCTCACAAGGAAGATGAGGAGAACTAGCAACTGCTTTTCATCCCATTTCCCTGAAGTAATCAGACCACCATCAGACTTTTAAGATAAAAGACTGCCTGGATTCCAACCACGGATCCTTCTCACAGAATGGTGTCACCAATCATTCTGATACTCTATCCACCTTCCAAATCTGCTCAGTGATGATTTGGTACTTGATAACCAGGGACACAGAAACTGAGGAATTTCTTTTAGAAAGAAAGTGAATGGACAGCAAGTAGAAAATTACAGATTGACCCATTTTAATTCTTATTCTAGTTGGAAAGTACTTTTGTCGTAGTGTAAAACTTCCCAGCTAAATGTAGAGGAGAAATCCCTGGAAGAAGTCCTGGATCAGCTGAAAGACACCTGTGGACTACTTATTTTATTTACTGGATATGGAAAAACATCCTATCAAAAGCACAGCTATTTGAATAGGAAAAAAAAATAAGGTACCTTAGTTGAAAAGTTGAAAAAGAAAATGAAAGTTTTTAAGTAAGAGCTCTACTCACAGAAGTGCAAATGCTATCTTAGAGCGTGAAATCCATGTCAGTTTTAAGAACACAGACCTGAACATCTGTATTTTTTGTTGTTTTGCTTCTGTTTTAAGAGAAATTACTTTATACTCTTTTTGATTCAGCCTGATAAATTATTTTTACGTTATGTGACAACACATGCTTGATTGAAAATTAAACAACTTCTAGCAGCTAAGATGATTTCACCAACTAGGTTTAGTTGCATCTGATTAATATATCAGTAAATTGAGGTTTTAAACTGCAAGAAAAAAATATACAATCACACTGGTTGATACTGACACAACAAAAAGCCTTACTTAAAATTTGGAGTAAATTAATGAAGCAGGAAGAAAGGATTCTAGCTCCATAAGGATTTCTCTGCTACAGATATGTAGGAAGCAGCCCAGTACCACTCCTTCTATTTAAGATATCTTGCTTCATATTATGCCCAAAAATCAGTGGTTGACCGTCACTTTAATGGCTGATTGATCACCTTCTGAAACAGACACCAGAATTTTAAATCTGACGTTTCTATATTAAAAGGAATTTTCTACTAGTTGGGTTAAATTGGTGTCTCTGATAGATGAACATCCTATGAAAATCTGAATAGAAGGATAAACAATACATTTATGCAGAAAAAAAATGGTAATGTTTAATTCGTTTAAGAACAAAATACCCATAATACAATTCAAGATCCCAGGGAAAAGCAAAGTAGTGAGAAAATATCTTGAAATGCGTTAAAGACACTGCTGAGCAAGCATGTCAAACTGCTACAAGGTATTTTGGAGGCTGTATGTCTTTGGAAAAAAATCCCACTAAAGACAACTGCAGACAGTTGTGAAAGTAAATCTTGATCTACACCCAGTGCCAAAATCTTGTGCCAATCTGATTTCTTTAACAAGCAGCTCGGCTGAGTCCACGCTGGAAAACCACACAAAGCAGCCAGCTCATGCCAACCACTGTAACCTTTAATTGAAGCAATTTGCTCTCATACACACATCTATTTTCTTTTCAACTGTTCTTTTACATTTAAGCTGTAACTTTTTAGAAATGAAAATAGATGTAGATAATGAAGGCTGGAGTAGTTCTCATGCTAATTTACAGTATAGTCATGCTTCTTCCTACTTTCCACTCCATTCTTTTCTTCATTTAAATTTTTGCATTTTGAATCAGCATCTCACAAAGGATCATAACCAGGAAGAACACTGTGCAAGCTAAAGTAACTGGTGCTGGAAGGCATGCAGGATCACTTTTACTGTTTAAACCAACTCATATCTACCATGTAGAGATCTTGAAATATTTTACATGCGTTTTTGTATTGTCCTCCTTCTCTCTTCCTCTTTGAAACCTTCTGGTTTGGTTTAAATCCTATTTAAATGTCATGCCAGTTCCCTCTGCTACCTACTCCCCATAACAAAGCATACAAAATGAAAGGCTCTCTAGAACTGAAGCTGACCACTCGTTTTAGGTCGTTCCCCCCCCTCAATTTACTAATTTGAGACATTCTAGTAATGTTAATCTTATGGATTAAGAGCAGAACAGACATATTATAACAGGGAATTTCTAGGCAGACATCGCTCTGGCACAATCACTCTAATTTTAAGTACTATTCTTGTCTTCCATTGCATGCCCAGAACAATAAATGTACTTTGACCTATTGGCTCTTTAATGTCTGTAACTTTTCCTAAATTACAGAGAACATGAATGCTGGCTGTCTTGTTAGGCATACAGTACTGACATTAATTATTCTGGAAAGCTCTCCAGCAACAATCAATGGGATTTTCATTTCCCTATGAATTCAATAGCAGATTACTTCCATGAGTCCTTACCCTCCCTCCCACATATATATCATAATGTTTCTCATTCCAGCTGCAGAACTGGAAGAACTAAAGGAAGAGCTGGATATCATAAAATGGTAATCAAGGTGCTGACTTGTAATTCTAGGATTTTCTAAATCCTATAGTTTCCTATTGTAAACTGTATTAGAAAAAAAAGATAGCATAGGGGGATATGTACAATGACACAACTTTAAACAGATTATCTTGCAAGTAAGTACTTTGGCATTATTATTAGTCTATCCAGCAACAGTAAACATCTTATCAGCTTCAGAAAACCAAAAGGAATGATACATATTAATATCACAGCAGAGATTAATTACCTTGATTACCTCTGCCAGGCATTTCAGGGATACTTTGAGACATATGCTCTACATTACATTTAATAGCTTCCTGCTTCCACTTCAGAAAAGCTTCATCTGGCCAAAGACCATTGCGTCTGAAAGAATCTTAATTCTCATAAAATACATTAATTCTTCTAAAATTCTGAAAAAAAACCACTTATGACCTACAATCCATTTTTTAAAATTTCAAGTAGAAACCATGATGTTTTCCTTCTGAGCAGGATCTCTTCTGTCTCACTTTGTCTGTCCTACTTCCTCCAAAAACCTGATAAACATCGCTGTTCAGATCAGAATTTAATTCTGCATTTCTTGTGATCTTTTCCCCCAGCACATTAACTCTATTTCCTTCAACATGAAATGACAAGAATTCTTCGGAATTTGCTTTCCTTAACTGTGTTTATAAGATATAATCAGGGGGTCAAGTTCAGACAGCATTTAAAAGGATAAGTGGCTTGACCAGTTGCACCCATGCCACCTACATCAAACACTAATCGCTTCCTCCCTCAAAAGGGCACCAGTGAGCACCACTGGGATGCCTGGATTCATTTAACGAGGTCCAGAGTTAACATGACAGTACAGACATGCCTGTGCAGTTCTTGTTTGCTAACAGATCATAAAACCAGAACTGCAAATCTTCATATTCATTTTTAGGGATGAACATGGTACACGCTTTTAAAATATAAACCAATAGGAAGAGCTGCATGTGAGGAAGTAAGAAGAGAGAAGCAGAGAGGATGTGCATGCATATGGCAAAAAGGTCGGAGAGGAGGAGAAATGGATCTTCAGATCCCTTCTTATTTAGCAACAAGATGATGAAAGCCTATAGGAAAAATTTTACCAATATTGTTTCTAAGAAAGTAACAACTATAGAATCAACTTTATACTAATGCAGATCAAGCAGGAATTTAATTAGCTTGACATCAGCCAAACACACCCAGCAGAATTCCAGACACCCTCTGTGAAAAGTGTGGGCGGCCAGGTACAGATTAATTCAACAGATAATGCAGTGATCTACTCAAATGCTACAAATGTTTACTAAGCAACCAGAAGACATTGCCACACAGCCAAAGTTCCAGGCTGTGTCACCACAGTGGCACACAAGAGGCACCTAGCACAGCCAACCTCACAAAGGCACAGTTTTTCAATGGTGTCCATACAAAAATCATTTTTATCCTTCACCTGCACGTCTGATAGTCTCCAATAGCAGAATGAAGAGTCAGAGAGAACAAGGAAAAAATTTTATTTTAAAATCACAGATCTACAGTGAATCGCTATCAAATCCATTGCAATAGGAGTTCTGTTGTTCAGTACCTTAACCCCCCAGTATGGAACATCAAATTATCACATACAGTGAAGGATGGGAGGCAAATAAATACAGAATTAAGAGAACAGAAAACTTCAATAAAAAGGTCTTCCTTTTGGGGAGCTTTTATACTTTTATTATACTTCACGTTATTTTTCTTCCATCACATTAATT